>SJXQ01009318.1:0-96063 GCA_006408695.1 Aepyceros melampus
AGAAGACTCTTGAGAGTCCCTTGGACTGCAAAGAGATCCAACCAATCCATTCTGAAGAAGATCAGCCCTGGGATTTCTTTGGAAGGAATGATGTTGGAGCTGAAACTCCAGTACTTTGGCCACCTGATGCGAAGAGTTGACTCCCTGGAAAAGACTCTGATGCTGGGAGGGACTGGGGGCAGGAGGAGAAGGGGACGACCGAGGATGAGATGGTTGGATGGCATCACGGATTCGATGGACATGAGTCTGAGTGAACTCCGGGAGATGGTGATGGACAAGGAGGCCTGGCGTGCTGCAATTCATGGAGTCTCAAACAGTTGGACATAACTGAGCGACTGAACTGAACTGAACTTACTCCTTGGAAGAAAAGTTATGACCAACCTAGATGGCATATTAAAAAGCAGAGATATTACTTTGCCAACAAAGGTCCATCTAGTCAAAGCTATGTTTTTTCCATTGGTCATGTATGGATGTGAGAGTTGGACTGTGAAGAAAGCTGAGTGCCAAAGAATTTATGCTTTTGAACTGTTGTGTTGGAGAAGACTCTTGACAGTCCCTTGGAGTGCAAGGAGATCTAACCAGTCCATTCTGAAGGAGATCAGCCCTGGGAGTTCTTTGGAGGGAATGATGCTGAAGCTGAAACTCCAGTACTTTGGCCATCTCATGCGAAGAGTTGACTCATTGGAAAAGACTCTGATGCTGGGAGGGATTGAGGGAAGGAGGAGAAGGGGACGACAGAAGATGAGATGGCTGGATGACATCACCGACTCGATGGACATGAGTCTGAGTGAACTCCGGGAGTTGGTGATGGACAGGGAGGCCTGGTGTGCTGCGATTCATAGGGTTGCAAAGAGTTGGACACGACTGAGTGACTAAACTGAACCGAACTGATATTTTGGAAAAGGCAAAACAATGGAGAGAGTAAAAAATATATATCTGCTGGGGGGTGGAGGGTATGAAAGTGATGAATGGGTAGAGCATGAAGGATTTTTAGGGCAGTGAAATTACTCTGTATGATATCAAATGATGGACACATATGTCCAAACCCATAGAATGTACAACACCAAAAAATGAACCCTAATGTAAATTACAGACCTTGGTAACTAGGATGTGTCATTGTAGGTTCATCAGTTCTAACAAATGTATTACTCTGGTGCAGATACTGGGGAGACTCTTCAAGTGTAGGGGTAAGGGACATATGGGAAAACGCTATAGTTTCCCCTCAATTTTGTTGCTTACCTAAAACTGCTCTTAAGAAACAAATTAATTCAAAAATATATTTTTTCAAGAAGGATATAGGTTTTCTAGGCTTTCAAAGAGGTCCATAGCACAAGAAACATTTAAAAATCTGATACAGAATATGTAAATGTGACAAGAGACTATCTTCTTGATAAGACACAAAAGTTTTTCCTTTCATAAGCAACGGAGTAAAGAGTAGTGAAAATAGAGTGTTACCAAGGAAGCAGAAGGGGGTTTCCCCAGTGGCTCAGCCGCAAGAGACTCAGGTTCAATTCCTGGGCTGAGAAGATCCTCTGGAGGAAGAAATGGCAACCACTCCAGTATTCTTGCCCTGATAATCTCATGGACAGTGGAGCCTGACAGGCTACAGTCCATGGAGTTGCAAAGAGTCAGACATGACTGAGCTTGAAGGAGGCAGAAACCTAAAGAAAAGAGGCATATCTGATTGTAGGGAGCCAGTGCAGAGATTTTTGTATGACAGTGAAGTAAGAGATTATTTTAATAGGTGGTAGGCTAGAAGGAAGATAAAGTAATCTAAGAGAGTTCTGTGAAAAATAAGATTGGCTACATATCATAGGAAAGAGAAACTTTATTTTGCTTTAATTTTCAGTTTATACATCAGTTACGTTTCTCCATAAAGTTTAGTTTATGTGATGGTGTCATTTATTTTTGAAGAAGATTCATCGTAAAAACTTTGGACTGCTTTCAAAGAAAATTAAAATTAAAGTATTATAATGCTCAGAAGGGCAGTAAAATATTTAAAAGATCTGGATGAAGAAAACATTCTCTAGGTATTCAGTTTAGCCAAATTCTTCCCATGGAAATAGCAATATAACAAATCTAATTATTGATAGGGCACACAGAACCAAGCAGCTAATTATTCCACTAAGGATGCTTGAATACTGTCTATCTCATAGTTCAGTTCAGTCGCGCAGTCGTGTCCGACTCTTTGCGACCCCATGAATCGCAGCACGCCAGGCCTCCCTGTCCATCACCAACTCCCGGAGTCCACTCAGACTCACGTCCATTGAGTCTGTGATGCCATCCAGCCATCTCATCCTCGGTCGTCCCTTTCTCCTCCTGCCCCCAATCCCTCCCAGCATCAGGGTCTTTTCCAATGAGTCAACTCTTCGCATAAGGTGCCCAAAGTACTGGAGCTTCAGTTTTAGCATCATTCCTTCCAAAGAAATCCCAGGGTTGATCTCCTTCAGAATGGACTGGTTGGATCTCCTTGCAGTCCAAGGGACTCTCAAGAGTCTTCTCCAACACCACAGTTCAAAAGCATCAATTCTTCGGCGCTCAGCCTTCTTCACAGTCCAACTCTCACATCCATACATGACCACAGGAAAAACCATAGCCTTGACTAGACGGACCTTAGTCGGCAAAGTAATGTCTCTGCTTTTGAATATACTATCTAGGTTGGTCATAACTTTTCTTCCAAGGAGTAAGCGCCTTTTAATTTCATGGCTGCAGTCACCATCTGCAGTGATTTTGGAGCCCAAAAAAACAAAGTCTGACACTGTTTCTACTGTTTCCCCATCTATTTCCCATGAAGTGATGGGGCCAGATGCCATGATCTTCGTTTTCTGAATGTTGAGCTTCAAGCCAACTTTTCCACTCTCCTCTTTCACTTTCAACAAGAGGCTTTTTAGCTCCTCCTCACTTTCTGCCATAAGGGTGGTGTCATCTGCATATCTGAGATTATTGATATTTCTCCCAGCAATCTTGATTCCAGCTTGTGTTTCTTCCAGTCCAGCATTTCTCATGATGTACTCTGCATATAAGTTAAATAAGCAGGGTGACAATATACAGCCTTGACGTACTCCTTTCCTATTTGGAACCAGTCTGTTGTTCCATGTCCAGTTCTAACTGTTGCTTCCTGACCTGCATACAGATTTCTCAAGAGGCAGGTCAAGTGGTCTGGTATTCCCATCTCTTTCAGAATTTTCCACAGTTTACTGTGATCCACACAGTCAAAGGCTTTGGCATAATCAATAAAGCAGAAATAGATGTTTTTCTGGAACTCTCTTGCTTTTTCCATGATCCAGCGGATGTTGGCAATTTGATCTCTGGTTCCTCTGCCTTTTCTAAAACCAGCTTGTTTATCTCATAGTGGGCACTAAAATTAAGTTCTCATGGTGTCACTAATTGAATTAAGTGAATTAGTATTTGCTGTATTTTCTAGAGTAGAAGTAATCTCAAAGGAAGTTAGTGTTTCAGAGATATGTTTACTGATAAAGAATGTTCAATAACAATAGGAGTGAGAATGGAGTTCATTTTTTTTAAAGCTTTGATATCTTTGGCTACAGAATATGAATGAATCAGTCAACCTCTATGGGCAAATGGCCTTCCAAAGTAATTGAGTCCTAAATGCCAAACTAAAATAGTTTGCTATACTCAATGGAAATGTTCTGTTCTAAGAATGTTCTGACTGATAGTAAATTTAATAAAGTTTACAAATGTCAAGTTGAGTTTAATTCCAAGTGCGTAGCTCCTAGAATGTAATGTGTTACAAATTCAATATACTGAGACTATCTTTCTGCAGCTTTTTAGATTTTAGCAGTAAGAACTTCAGAAAACAACCATAAAATTATCTCTATTTTGCTTATGTAATTCAGAAGTTCAATAACTGATCTGAATTACAAACCTATAGGATGCTATTTTAAAGTAAAAATAAACACAATTGCTAGGTTTAGAGTCTCCAAATCAGGTTGTTGGTTTTTTCTTTTTTTATAACTAACATTTGTTTGGGGTTTGCCATGCTCTGGATATTTTTCTAAAAATTGTAGTTGCTTAGTTTCAGGCATATAGTCTTCCCCAGTGGTTCAGTGGTAAAGAATCTGCCTACATGCAGGGGACGTGGGTTTGATCCCTGGGTCAGGACGATCCACTAGAGGCAGGCATGGCAACCCACTCCAGTATTCTTGCCTGGAGAATCCCACAGACAGATAAGCCTGCTGGACTACAGTTCACAGGGCTCAAGAGAGTTGGATGGCTGAAGCAACTAAGTGAATATATATATAATTTCTTTTAAGATTGTTTTCTATTATTACAAAATATTGAATATAGTTTCCTGTGCTATAAAGTAAGTTCTTGTTGTTTATCTATTTAATAGTAATATTATAATATTATTTACAGGGCTTCCCTTGTAGCTCAGTCTGTAAAGAATCTGCCTGTAGTGCAGGAGACCTGGGTTCGATCCCTGAGTTGGGAAGATCCCCTGGAGAAGGAAATGGCAACCCACTCCAGTATCCTTGCCTGGAAAATCTCATGGACAGAGGAGCCTGGTGGGCTGCAGTCCACGGGGTCACAAAGAACAGTAAAGTGTATCTGTTAATTCCAGACTCTTAATTTAGCCCTCCCCTCAATGAGCTGGCTCATTGAAAAAGACCCTGCTTTTGGGAAAGATTGAGAGCAGAAGAAAAAGGGGGCAACAGAGGATGAGATGGTTGGATGGCATCATTGATTCAAAGGGCTTGAGTTTGAGCAAACTCTGGTAGATAATGAAGGACAAGGAAGCCTGGCATGACGCAATCCATGAGGTTTCAAAGGGTTGGAGATTACTTAGAAACTAAAATCTAAAATTATCTTTTAGGAAGGCATTCTACTACGTATAATTTAACGTCTTATTGAAAGGCACTGCTCCACGCATTTATCAATGCTGCTATTATGTATTATGTTATCCCAGAATCCTTAGCAACACAAGAAAATGTCCTGACATTCCCTTCCCCATTCCTGTCATTCTCAGAAAAGACAGGAAGGCTGTTAATGAAATTTAGTCATTTTTCTTAAGTAAATGGTCCTTGTATTTTGTAAGCCTTTGATTAATTTCCAGTGCTCTAAAAAAAGTTAATTTTCACAAATTTTCCACTATCATTGCGTTTTTTTGAAGAGCAGATTTTCAGAAGTTCTTACTTTGATATTCTAGAAGTGTTCCTCTATTTGATTTGATTTTATTATTTTAGTCTTGATTTCTGAGTTTTGATTACCCAGGTGGCACAGTGGTAAAGAATCTGCCTGCCAAAGCAAGAGACGCAAAAATGTGGGTTTGATCTCTGGGTCAAGGGGATCCCCTGGAGTAAGGAGAAATGGCAACCCACTCCAGTATTCTTGCCTGGAAAATTCCATGTACATAGGAGCCTGGTGGGCTACAGACAATGGGGTCACAAAGAACTGAACATGACTGAGTGAGCACACAAACAACATATAGATATGGAATTGTTTTATATATTTATCTTGCATGTAGTTTCCTTGGAAAACTTGCTTAATTCTGCATGCATGCATGCTAAGTCACTTGGGATTTTCTAGGCAAGAATACTGGAGTGGGTTGCCATTTCCTACTCCAAGCAATCTTCCTGACCTAGGGATTGAACCCACATCTCTTATGTTTCCTGCACCGGCTTAATTCTAGTAGCTTTTTATAAAAATACATTTTAAAAACTTTCTTGTATAGGCCATCATGCTTTTTGCCTTCCAATTTCCTTGTGGATATTTCTTCTTCTTTTATTTCTTCTCCTATGTGGAGGCCGGAACATCCAGCATAACATCAAATAGAAGCAACAGAGTGGATGTATGTGCCTTGATTCTGATCTTAATAGTATTCAGGTTTTCACCATTAAGTATGATATAATCTGTGTATTTTTGGAGATGCTGTTTGTCAAACTGAGGAGGTGACTAAGATATTTACATGAGGAATGGATGTAGCATGCTATTAAATGCTTTTTATATATCTATTAAGATGATCATAGGGCTTCCCTGGTTGCTCAAATGGTAAAGAATTTGCCTGAAATGCAGGAGACCAGGGTTTTATCCCTGGTTGGGAAGATCCCCTGAGAAGGGAATGGTACCCCATTCCAGTATTCTTGACTGGAGAATTCCAAGGACAGAGGAGCCGGCGGGTTACAGTCTATGGGGTCGCAAAGAGCCAGACACGACTTAGTGACTAACACATTCACTTTTCACTTTCAAGATGATCATATGGTTTTTCTTCTTTAGTTGGTTAATATATGTTAAGTCACTTCAGTCATTGGTTAGTATAATTAATTATATTTATTGATTAATGAACATTGAACCAAATATGAACTTCTGTGATAACTCCCACTTAGCAATTAATTACCTTTTTGATATATTGTTAGACTTCATTTGCTCAAATTTTGCTACAAAATACTTCACTTACTTTCTTGAGGGTTGTTGATCTAGAGTTTATTTTCTTGTAATGTTATTATATGGTTTTGGTATCAGAGTAACACAGGCCTCATAAAATAAATAGTGTATTCATTTCCCTTCAATGTTTTGGAATAGCTTGCTCAAAATTGGTAATATTTATCCCTTAAATATTTGGTAGAATTCACCAGTAAAGCCATTGAGTTTCCTTTGTGGAAATCTAATTAAACATACTTCTATTCTGATTGTCTCATACTGAGTGAGCTTTAGAAGTTCGTGCTTTTCAAGAATCTGTCCTCCACATCTAGCTGTACACTTTTGGCATAAGGTTGTCTGTGATATTCACTTATTTTCTTATTTAATATCTGTAGGTATTCTAGTGCTGTTAACTCTCTAATTCCTCACATGGATAACTTTTGTCTTATCACTTTTTCCCAAATCACTCAGGCTGGAGGTTTACAAGTTTATTGATATTCTCAAAGAGCCAGCTTTTGGATATTTTAATTTTCTCTATTAGATTTTTCTTTTTATTTCAGTGGCTTTTCAGTCTAACATTTCATATCCTTAGTTTGGGGGTTTTCTTGTCATTCTTTTCAAATTTTTCCTGTGGTAGAAGTACATGTATTTGCGAACTTATTTTCTAGTAATGACACTTTCTAATACAGATATTCTTTTAGCAGCATCCCAAATAATTTTATATGTTGTATCTTCAATTCTATCTAGTTTAAAATACTTTCTAATTTCTTGTTGGATCCTTCATAGAACCATGAATTATTTAGAGATCTTATTTAATTATAAATATTTTAGGATTTATTAGATATCTTTCAATTATTGACTTTTATCTTAATCCCATTTGGAGTAGAGAACAACTCTATATAACTTGAATTCTTTTAAAGTTACTGAAACTTGTCTTATGGCTTCAAATATAGTCCATCTTAACAAAGAGCCTTACACACTTGAAAAGAATATGTATTCTACTGTTTCAGTAGAGTGAATACTAAAAACACTTTAATGAGGTAAAATATAAGTAAACAAACTTTAGTGTAATATAAACTTAGTACTAGTTGGTAGTATATAGGAATATAGTAAATTTGTGTTTACATTAATTTGACTATTATTTGATCCTTTCCAAATTCTATGACATTGTCTAAGTCACTTTTAATCCTAAACATCATTTTTTCCCCTTACACAAAGAGAGGGATTAACAATGCCTACATTACAGTTTGGCCTTGATTATTTATCATGTGTGTAAATTCCTAAAACAGAGTTATTCACCTATTTGTTCTATTGAGTAATAAGCTGTAGGAAAGCAGGGATCATATCTATACCATTACAGAGTTTATCCACTGTCCCTAGGATACTGCCTGTCAAATAGTAGACACTCTGTTAGAATACTCTTGTGACTATCCATTAAAATCTAAATCTATTTATGTATATGCTTTTTATTTCATCCTTCATATAATTCAGTTTACTCTTAATAGATAAAAATGTTTCCCAGCTTCAGAGATGAGTCATACATGAGAGAAGAACAAATTATGAAAATTGTGTACTAATATGTGATTCATGATGGCCCATGTTACCTCTACATTAAAAAAAATTATTTATCTGTGATTCTTTGAGAAATATAGCCTGTCAAATAGTAGACACTCTGTTAGAATACTCTTGTGACTATCCATTAAAATCTAAATCTATTTATGTATATGCTTTTTATTTCATCCTTCATATAATTCAGTTTACTCTTAATAGATAAAAATGTTTCCCAGCTTCAGAGATGAGTCATACATGAGAGAAGAACAAATTATGAAAATTGTGTACTAATATGTGATTCATGATGGCCCATGTTACCTCTACATTAAAAAAAATTATTTATCTGTGATTCTTTGAGAAATGTCATACAGCTCTCTGTGTGTAGTCATTTGACCTACTAAAAATAAAGGTACATTTAAAATAATGAAAATAAATATCATTTGGAATAATAAATCATAAGTCAATGAACATCTTATTTTCATAGCTCATTTCCTCTCAGATTTATTTGGCTGAAAACATAGAGTGGTTGACCCAAAACACATTATGAAACACTTTAAACCTCTTTATCATTGCCTGTCTCTACCATGCAGCTAGCAAAGACAAGTATCATTTCTTAGTCTCCTTTCAAACCTAAGGTAATCTATGTGACATAGCCTTGCACCAGGAACAATTCCAGTGAGAAGGCTGTTACCTTCCTGATAAACATATATAGATGCCACTTCATTTTTTTTGCTTGATTTATTTTTGGAAGAAGGTTACACTTTTTTGCCTTGAATGAGAACACCAGTCTATAGCTCTATGAATCATGAATACAGATCATCATAGAAGAATGACAGAGCATAAAGATGGAGATGACCTAGGTCTTCTCATGGAATTATCTAGCAAAGATATCAACATTACCAAGTACTAAAACATAAATATCTTTCATATGAGAAAAACATAACTGGAATTATTGTTTGTGTCTTTCTCTTAGGTCAGGCCCTATATCCAACTGATATATTTTACTTTCCTGACAAGCAGAAGCATAAATTCATACATTATTTAACATTATATTTAGAACTTTTGGACTCATTATTATTATCTTAATATGGGAAATGAAAAGAGAAAAATTAATATAGAACCTGTCTAACTTCCGAGAAGTTTGGACAATCAAAATTACAGTATATATATCATATAAATTATAACTATATATTGTATATATTAATACATATACTACCAAGTGAATAACATTTACATATACCAGAAGTCTAGTTTTGGTCCTTCAAGCACTCATAGTAAAGTCACCTTATACTTATTTAATCCTTTAGGTAGATAAAGTGTTTTCATATATCATCTCAATCATTTAAAAATCCCGTGAAGGTAATATTTTATGCCATTTCTAACCAAAAAGACGAATAATAGTCTTTCTGATTCAAGATACTTAGCTAAAACAGAAAGTTTTCCTTTTATCTTTCTGAATCCATAAAAATTACAAAAATGCAAGTAATGAACTTACTAAATGTGTTAAAATAAAATAACATTTGCCCTAAAAATTCATGAAGTATTATTTAAAGATATAAAAGAAATCACAAATAAATGTAGAGATATCTCGTGTTTCCCTATGGACAGATTTGATATTGTAAATAAATTATTTCTGCTAAACACAGTCTAGAAAATCAAAATGATTCCAAACAAAATTCCTCATGGAAATTGAAAATGAATTCTAAAGTTAATTTGAAAAAAAGTTCAAGAAGAACTAATTTAGAAAATTAAAAATAATAGGACAGTAAAGTAACTAGCAGGTTATTAAAAACATAAACATGTGGTTTTGGTATACAAATACATATGGGATCAATGGATCAAAAATGGTGAACACTTAGTCATTTCAGTTGATGTGAGAATTTCATGTAAGAGAAATAGGGCAGGTTTTTTTTTTTGGTAGATGAAATTTGACAGTATTTTATAAATGGCTGTGGGACAAACAGCTGTCCATTTGGAAAAATAATATTAGATTTCTGTCTCAAAGCATTTGTCACATTCTAGACAAACTAAAGATTCACTTAAATACACACACATACACACACACACACACACAACTACAAAAGCATTCAAAGAAAATACTGTAAGTCAGAAAACTTCCTACGAACAATTTCAACAGCATCAGAGGTAAACTGTCAAATCTGACTACCAAAGCATTAAAACTTTATAACAAAGATAGCACAAAATTATGGACAAAGGAGCAAATGTGAAAATATTTGCAATGTAAATGAATATCCATAATCTATGAAAAATCTCCTACAAATATAAACTAAAAGATAAATGCCTCAATAGATAAATGAAAAAAAGATCAATGAAAAGAAAAATGAAAAAAAGATCAAAAGATAAATATATAAAGTTTATGGTCCAGGTTATTAGTAGTCAAAGAAATACAACTGGCTAATAAAAATAACAATTTCAACTTTACTTCCTAGAAGGAAGATACAAATTGAAAAAAAGGATATAATATTATTCACCCACTAAACTCTCTTATTCTTATTTCTTGTCTGATTACTGTGACTGGCCTTCCAGTACTATTAAATAGAAGTAGCAATAGTGGGTATCATTGTCTTGCTCCTGATTTTAGAGGAAAGGCTTTCAACTTTTAACCACTGAGTATGATGTTATTTGTGACTTTGTTATAAATGGACTTTATTTTGTTGAGATATTTCCCCTATGTGCCAACTTTGTTGAGAGTTTTCATCATGAATGAGTGTTGAATTTTGTCAAATGCTTTTCTGCATCTATTGAGATGATCATGTGATTTTATTCATTGTGTCAATGCAGTGTATCATATTGATTGATTTCTGGATATTTAGCCATGCTTGCATCACTGGAGTAAATCCAACTTGATTATGGTGTATGTTCCTTTCTATATGTTGTAAAATTCGGTTTTCCAATATTCTGTTGAGGATTTTTGCAAATATATTCATCAGAGATATTGACCTATAGTTTTCCTTTTGTAGTGTTTTTTATATGGTTTTGTAAATAGAGTAATGGTTGTGTTTCCTTCCTTCTCTTCACATTTTTGGAATAGTTTGAGAAGGATAGTTGTTAATTCTCCTTTATATATGTAGTAGAATTCCACTGTGAGGAGTCTAGTTCTGAAATTTTGTTTGTTGACAGTTTTTGATTACTGATTCAATTTCCATGCAATGATTGGTCTGTTCAGATTATTCGTTTCTTCCTGATTCAATCTTGAAAACTATGTTTCTAAGAATTTATCTATTTCTTGCTGGTTGTTCAATTTATTTAGTTATGCTATGTCTTGGTGTGGGTCGCTTTGGGTTCATCTTGGTTGAAACTCTCTTTCCTTCCTATACCTGGATATCTGCTTTCTTTAAGTTTAGGAAGTTTTCAGCCATAATGTCATCAAATACATTGTCTACTCCTTTTTCTTTCTTATTTCCTCCTAGGGCCCATGTAAAGCAAATTTTAGGATGTTTAATGTTGTCTCTGAGGCCCCTTAAATTATCCTCATTTTTAAAAATTCATTTTTTGTTTCCCCCTTCTGACAGGGGGATTTCTATTATTCTATCTTTCACATCACATATACATTCTTCTGTATTGCCTAACCTGCTGTTAATGTCTTGCAGTGTTTTCCTTTCAGTTATTGTTTTCTTCAGCTCTGACCAGTCCCTTTTTATATTTTCTAGTTCTTTTGTAAAAATTTTGTCAAAATTTTCACTGTGTTCACCTATTCTTCAGTTCAGTTAGCGTTCCTATTACTATTACTTTGAACTATTTATCAAACAAATTATCTCTGTTTCATTAGCGTTTTTCCTGTGTTTTTTTTCTTAGTTCTTTTGTTTGAAACATACTCATCTGTCTTTATCATTTAATTTAATGTTCTCCGTTTGTATGAAATTAAGTGAAAAATGACCTATCCCAGTCTTGAAGGTATGTTCTTGCATAGGAGCATCCTTACGCAGTCTGCGTGTGCCCAGTGGCTGTGAGGAAGTGGCTGGACCTGACGTGAGCATGGACTGTCTTCTCCCAGGGTGTGCTGGAAGCCACCACCGTGGTAGGTGGTAGGGCTGAAGTTTAAGGGGCTAGAGCCAGAGCCAGGGGCAAGCTGGGGTTTCTCCTCTGCTCGAGGCATCATTGTCCTATCAGGGGATGGGCTGGTGCTTGAAGGGCTGGAGCAGGGAGTCCAGCCTGAAGCAGTTGTTTCCCCCCGTGTACAGGCACTCTTCAGCTTGGTTTGGGGTGTGCTGAGGCCTGAGGGCTTGTCCTTGTTTCACTTTTTCCCTGATGTGTGTTCTTTAGTTGTAGGCTGGTTCAGACCACAGGGGTTTGTTCCACACATGAGCTGACCCCACTTCCTCCCAGTAGTGCATGGGGTTGCTGGTTCTGGTGATGGTAGTCTCCACATTGGATCTAGTCTCTCCTCTAGAGTGTGTGCAGGTACATGCAAGCTGGCAATGGCTACTTCCACTCTGGTCAGAGGTAAGGCTGGTGTCCAAGCTGGCACCATTCCTTCCAAGTATGCACATTCTCATTGGTAATGGCAGACTCCATCGTAGTGGGGATTAGCACCAAGCAAGAGAGGCTCAAGCCAGAGCCCAGTGCAGGTTGGGGTGGGGGGAACACTGGGGTAGACCTTGCAAGCTGACCAGAGTCCCAGGCAGTTTTCAGTATGCTGCCTCTGCTCTGGGTAAGGGGAGAAAGTAAGTCTACGTGTGCACTCTTCAAGAGCAGAGTCTTGGTTTCTTACAGCTCTCCAGGAAGCCTGACTGGTTTTCAAACCAACTAAGAGAGCCCATCTCCCCAGTGTCAGGCCCCAGGCGTGGGATGCCTAATATGTGGCTAAAATCCCTTGCTCCCCAGGGAAGATCCTCTAGCTTTTGATGTCCCATCTTCTGTGGCCCCCACTCAGGATGCAAGTCCCAATTAGATCACTTCTTCCTTCCTACCAGAGTCCATGTGGCCCTTTCTTTATAGCCTTGGTTATAGAAACTCTATTCTGCTAGTCTCCCAATCAATTTTATTGAGGGTTACCCTATATTTAGTTGTAGTTTTGGTATCTTAGTGAAGGGAGGTAAGCCCAGGGTCATCCTACTCACCATCTTGATCTCTCCTAAATATTAATTCTTAAGTGAATCATCCTAAACATTAAATATCTTCTGAGGTGGCTCAATGGTAATGAATCCACCTGCCAATGCAGGAGACCCAGGAGATGTGGGTTCAATTCCTAGGTCGAGAAGGTCCCCTGGTGTAGGAAATGGCAACCCACTTCAGTATTCTTGCCTGGGAAATTCCATGAACTGAGGAGCTTGACAGGCTACAGTCCATGGGGTTTCAAAAGAATTGGACAAGACTTAGTGACTGAAGACTCAGAAAACACTAACACTAACTTAACTTGTTATAAGTTAGAAGCATTATAAATTTGATTAATCCAATCACATTGACACTGACTCCAAATTTATTAAGTATAGGAGAACAAGATTGTCAATATTCAGCCTACATGAATTTGTACTCCCTCCTCCCATGTCCATGGCGTATTGTGCTAGAACTGATAAAAATACTTTATACTTCATGTAAACAGCTAGTAGTCTTACAAAGTCCCAGAAACAGAACAATGACTTACATTTAATGACTTCTGTAATGGAAAATGAAGTGAGGCAAACACTTTCACACATGGCTGGTAGATACATAAATTCATGATTCATGTCAGCTTTTTGGACAGCAATTTAATAATATATATCAGGATCCTTCAGTTCAGTTCAGTCACTCAGTCGTGTGCGACTCTTTGAGACCCCATGGACTGCAGCACGCCAGGCTTTCCTGTCCATCACCAACTCCTTGAGCTTACTCAAACTCATGTCCATTGAGTTGGTGATGCCATCTAACTATCTCATCCTCTGTCATCCCCTTAAAGATGCTCAAAACTTTGATTCACAATTCTGTGAAAAATAATTAAAACTAAGGTAAAACAGAAAAAAATTAAGATTTATGTATAACTATGTTTATATTAATATAATCTATAATGGCTGAAAATAAGTATTAAATAGTTGCAAGATGATTAATCAATTTTAGCTAAATAAATTAAGAAGACAGTGAAACAAGGCAATGCACACAAACTTATGTGTATACACATATATGTATACTTATATGTATATGGACATGTAAGAAAACATTATTATACAGCTCTGGGATTTTTTTGGAAGGAATGATGCTAAAGCTGAAACTCCAGTACTTTGGCCACCTGATGAGAAGAGTTGACTCATTGGAAAAGACTCTGATGCTGGGAGGGATTGGGGGCAGGAGGAGAAGGGGACAACAGAGGATGAGATGGCTGGATGGCATTACGGACTCCATGAATGTGAGTCTGAGTGAACTCCGGGGGATGGTGATGGACAGGGAGGCCCGGCGTGCCTCCCTTCATGGGGTCGCAAAGAGTCGGACATGACTGAGTAACTGAACTGAACTGAATGTTAACAAATTTTAGAAATAAAACAACCAAAATAAATCTTCAGAGGAAAATTATATGAGAACAAAGAACAAAGCTTCTGGGAACCTCTTTGCAAGAAAACATGACAGCTATATGTATATAATGTGTTATAATTTGTTTTGCTTCCACTAAAACTACTGATGCTGGCTTTGTTTCCCTCTTCTCCTCCATCATAAAGTTAATAGGCTTAAAGTTTTCTTTCTGTACTAACAACTTAGTAGGAGTGATGATTTCATCATAGTGAATAAAGAAAGCAAACAGAAAACTAAGATTTCATGGTCTAGTGCTTGAAAATTGCTCTGTTTATATAATGACAAAAAGTATGTAGTATATTTATTGTCAAATACGTTGATGTTTTTGTCGTAATGATTTTAATGTTCTGAATTTTAAAATGTTTTATTAAAGCTCTGTTATTTAATTTAACTTGAAGTATGAACATCTGTTAAATAATGAACAGTCTGTTAAATACTGAGTACGTTTTTTATTTCTTAAACTAAGATTAGGGTTGGTAGAGAAAATTATGATTTTTTTATGAAGTATATAAAAATGTTACAAGAACAGTGGAAAGGAAATAATACAGGAAACTATGTCAGAATATACAATGAACTTTCACATCTATTTTGTCCTGCTGACACTACTTTTTATTTTTTTAACATACATTTATTTATTTTAATTGGTGGTTAATGGCACCCTACTCCAGTACTCTTGCCTGGAAAATCCCATGGGTGGAGGAGCCTGGTAGGCTGCGGTCCTTGGGGTCGCAAAGAGTCGGACACGACTGAGCGACTTCACTTTCACTTTTCACTGTCATGCATTGGAGAAGGAAATGGCAACCCACTCCAGTGTTCTTGCTTGGAGAATCCCAGGGATGGGGGGAGCCTGGTGGGCTTCCGTCTGTGGGGTCGCACAGAGTCGGACACGACTGAAGTGACTTAGCAGAATTACTTTACAATACTGTATTGGTTTTGCCATACATCAACATGAATCTGTCACAGGTGTACACGTGTTCCCCATCCTGAACCCCCTCCCACCTCCCTCCCTGTACCATCCCTCTGGGTCATCCCAGTGCATCAACCCCAAGCATCTTGTATCATGCATCGAACCTGGACTGGTGATTCGTTTCACATATGATATTACACATGTTTCAATGCCATTCTCCCAAATCATCCCACCCTCTCCCTCTCCCACAGAGTCCAAAAGACTGTTCTATACATCTGTGTCTCTTTTGCTGTCTCACGTACAGAGTTATCGTTACCATCTTTCTAAATGCCAATTTCACTTATGATATCACACATGTTACACTGCCACTCTGCCAACCCATCCCACCCTCTCCCTCTCCCACAGAGTCCAAAAGGCCGTTCTATACATCTGTGTCTCTTTTGCTGTCTTGCGTACAGGTTTATCATTACCATCTTTCTAAATTCCATATATATGTGTAAGTATACTGTATTGGTGTTTTTCTTTCTGGCTTACTTCACTCTGTATAATCGGCTCCAGTTTCATCCACCTCATTAGAACTGATTCAAATGTATTCTTTTTAATAGCTGAGTAATACTCCATTGTGTATATGTACCACAGCTTTCTTATCCATTCATCTGCTGATGGACATCTAGGTTGCTTCCATGTCCTGGCTATTATAAACAGTGCCGCAATGAACATTGGGGTACATGTGTCTCTCTCAATTCTGGTTCTTAATGCATAAATGAATGGATTTTAAAAATGAGTGTGTTTACTGTTGCTGCCAACATTAGCTTGCAACACAACATTTTCTCCCTTCTTTTCTACTACAGTAATTAGAGTACAAGCAGATGTGTACAGCACCATGCCACACCCCATCCCTCACTATTGTGCTAACCAGAAAACAAGTTCCCCAGAATGTTGTGCATGAAAGAATTACACATTGAGGAAATGCCGAGTTAAACGAGTTTAAACAGGATTTTTCAATACAAGACTTCTCAGAGCTTTAATCCCATGATGCACATTGCAAATCTTCAAAATCTATAGCATTTTGCAAATTTATTGGAAAATTTGTACACATCCTCCTCCATGAAACAAAGCTTTTTGCACAGTTTCTCTCAAGTCAAGTTTACCAAAGAATGTGTTTATCTATAACAAATACACAGAAGATCTTCAAAAGTAGATCCACAAAAAAAGTAAAATAAAATGCGAAGAACATGAAGTCAAGAGGAGTCCACATATTTTGTAAAGCTGAATACCTTACAAGGTAATTTTACTTAGATTTACTATTCAATTTCCATTAAGTCTTAGCTTCCCCAGTGGCTCAGCAGTATAGAACTGCCTGAAATGCAGGAGTGGCAGGAGGTACAAGTTTGATCTCCAGGTCAAGTCAAGATACCCGGGAGGAGGAAATGGCAACCTATTCCAGTATTCCTGTCTGAAGAATCCCATGGACAGAGAAGTCTGGCAGGCTACAGTCCATGGACATGGAGCTGGACATGACTGAGTGACTAACACACTTTTCCATTAAGCTGAATACAAGGCTTGCATAAGCCCCAGATTCTGAAAGTGTATTATTTTGGAGGATGTGCTAAAGATTAATATTTATTTCACCTTTTTTTTTTTCAAAGGAAGGCACTGGTTTGGGGTCCTTACATAATCTCATGGATAGACCAAAGCTCCTCATAGACAAAGTAGTTAAACTTATGGTGGGAAGCAAAACAAAGGACACTCCTGTCCCACTGGTTTTAGCACAGGGCCTCTTGGCCCATGTAAACGAAAACTTCCATCAAAAGGCAAACGCTATCTAAAAACCTTTTTCAGTTAACAGCATGTTACTTATATTTATAAGATTAAATAAAGCGAACAAAGTACTGAGAACATAGGCCACAGACTCACACATTTAAATGAGGCCAAGAAGAGGATGGTTGAGGAGGGAGGTATGTCAGGGAAGGATGGCTGGGTTTGGGCTCCCTAAAGGGGGTGATAGGAAGGTCTTATCATGAAGGAGGATCGAGTAAAATGGGAATGAAAGGCCTTTGAGCTCCACTGTGTCCACTGTGTACATTAACCTTGTGGCAGCTATGTTGATTGGCTCAGCAGTAAAGAATCTGCCTGCCAGTGGAGGAGACGCGGTTTCAATCCCTGGGTTGAAAAGATTCCCTGGAGAAGGGAATGGCAACTCACTCCAGTATTCTTGCCTGGAGAATCCCATGGACAGAGGAGCCTGACAGACTACAGTCCATGGGGTCACAAAGAAGTCAGGCACAACTTAGAAACCACACAACAACAACAAAGCCATGATGACAGATTTTGAGTTTTGAAATTTTTTGTAGCAAACAGTAAGCAGAAAGCAAGAAACTAAACCTGGCTGTGTAGATGCTGCTGGCTAAACATACAAAGATACATAGGGACAGAAGTTACGTGCAAAGAAGACTCTGCCTTTAGCTAATATGAGAAGCAACTGACAACGTGAGGTCCCATTTGATGTAAAAACCAAACAAAACAAGCCTTTTTCTCTGGCTTATCCAAGGGAGTCCAATTCCCCCTCTTTCTCCACTCTACCCCACACTTACCTCCTTAGCCTTAACCTCTGAATAAAGAGGACAGAAACTAGCCAGATTGTCTCTGCTGGTGTGACAGAGTTTTATACATGCATTAAGAAATGCTCCACTCATCATCACTGCCCTGTCTTACATTTCATTTTTCAAGCTATAGAAATATACAGACTGTTTGAATAGCAGGTAAATCCCCTTCTCTCTTTCTGAATGTAGATGGTTAGTGAATCGTTAATGAAATCACTTGATACTGAGATCTAGTTACGTTATATGGAGACCCTTTCATGGGCTTTATCTGCAAGTCCAAACCGGAGTCCAGTTCCTTTTTGTTCTCCACGTTCCCACTATGCTCTTCCTTCCAGGCTTTTTAAAATATCATGCAGAGTCCCTTCCAGGCAATCCACATTAAGCACACAGCTATCTGAGGCAAAGGCTTTCTCTGAGTGCACCTGGTTTTGGAGTGTTTTAATGGGACGATTTTAAATGGGTTAACCCCAAACCTTGAACAAACCATGCTGTTGAGGGAGAATACACTGTCCCTAGACCAACACAGCTATCCATCAGCCCACTCAAGTGTCACCCACAGCTCCCTCCTCAGAACTGTTGAAATCTGCTCTTCCTTTGTCTTCTTAAGAAGATCTAGTTTTCCCTGGATTCTTTCCAGGATAAAACCCACTCATTTCCTTGACTTGCAATGTCCTCTTGAAAGCTAAGTAATGAAAGCAGATGCTCTAATTCAGACACATATTTTCTCACTCAAATGTTCATCACAGCTTCCCACCTAAAGCTGAAGTATTAGCTCTCGGGAAAAATCAGTCTCTAAAGCCACAGAAAGGTTGGTCAGGATGTTTTGGTGGGTTATAAAACATTCAATTAATCCAAAATTTTATTTTATAAAGCTTTTGTGTATTCTGTTTTCATTCTTATAGGACATCCATGGAAAAACAAATATGCTTTTCTTTCTGAGTATCCCGTACTCTTTCCACATCCTTGAGTGCTAACTTGCTTCAGTCTTGTCTGATTCTTTGCAACTATATGGATTGTAACCCACAATCCACCTCCCCAACCCAGGTTATCCATGAGATTCTCCAGTCAAGAATACTGGAGTGGGTTGCCATGCCCACTTCCAGGGGATCTTTCCAACCCAGGGATCAAACCTGTGTCTATTATGTCTCTTGCATTGGCAGGCAAGTTCTTTACCACTACTGCCACCTGAGAAGCCCTCATACTATTTAAAAATAAAAACAACAACAATGAAGATTTTCTTTTTCTTGGAAAGAAAACCTGCAACCTGGAGATTATCTTCTTTTCCCAGTTGCAAATAAACTAATATCCTTGCAGCTAAAACTCCAAACAATACCCATAAAAGAAAGATCTGAAAAATTATTTCCTCATATTCCTGATTTTCCTTTCTCTCCCACAATGTGGGAAGAGAAGGAGCTAATATAATGGGGAAGTAATTTCTAACTTGTTCCCATAAACACACAGGCCTTACGCTGTGGACACAACCCTTCTTATAACTGCATTACCTGCTATAGATAAAAAATTTTCCAAGTTACAGTATCAAAAAAAGCAAGACTATTACAGTAACCTTGTGTGTCTTATTGGATGGCTGATTCTAAAAAACTAACTAAATAAAATTAATTAATTAAAAGACTCACATCCAGAATTTCATGTGACTGCTGTTTATCCTCCATGGCATGCACAAACTTTTTTTTTTTTTTTAGAAATTGCGGGAAGTGTCAAGACCCTTACTTGTTACAATTTAATTTTCTGCTTCTAAGGCAATTGCAGTTCAATGAATGATGATTCAAACACATCGAAGTTTTCATTACTCTTTGCTTAATTGTCAGTTAATGCCTTTGAGTTCTATGGTTTCCCCGGCAGTCTTAACTTACCATTAAAAACCTGTCAAAGAAACCACCTTCTGATTCTGGTGGGTTTAAAGAATGTACCACTTTTCATTGTTAAGTTAGAACTTGCTCCTCAAACAAAGTATTCATACTCTAGGAATTCACAGTTAGGAAAGGTTGCAATAATTCTGCTTAGTGTTTTTTAATATAACAGCACTGCAATAAATAGTGGAAATAAGAGTTCATGCTTAAAATACTATATATCACAAGAATGTTACTTTCTATCAGTGTTTCGTAGTGGTTTATGGTTACCTGATAAATGTTAGACTTTTACATTCCTCTCCATGTCCCAAGCATCTATTATATTTACACATTTTGTACTTCTCTAATATTTTTGCAATACATTTTCTTGAATCGGCTGATGACATTTAATAGAATGTTTAAGACACAATATAAAACCTTAAATGATTTTGCTTATTCTGGGGGAAAATGTACACATAGATTGGATTTCAAATTAAAACCTATGATGGTGTACCCAACATTTTTGCTTCTGCTATACATTTTAAAATATAACTAGGCACTCCTTATGCAATACTGCAGCATCCGGACAAATAATAAGCTCTCATACTTACAAGCAAGCTAGATGATTAAGGAGCTATTAATGAAGGGAAACAAAACCACAGTGCTGGGATGTAATAGTCCATGAAATTCTTATTGGTAGAAAGAAAATCTGCAGCAAATAAATGTTAACCTAAATGCTATAGAAAATATAAAGCAAACAGGGGGGAAATGTATTCTTTAAGCTATAATATAGGTTAAAAATTGCTGACAATGTAAGGAAAGTCTATTTACATACCACAGGGCTCCATCTGCTGTGGAAAATATACGCTGCAAGAATGATTTAATATTTAATAGAAGTAGTAGCCACTGTTAATTATAATTTGCACATTTACAAATCAGCACTGATAGCAATACAAATTATGAAATATAAGGGTGTTCTGCTGGATACTAGGGAATAAGATGACAGACAAAGTTAATGGAGTATCCCTAACCACAGCTCTGTCAGAACACATCAGAGAACTAATCCAGTTACAAAGAGCCTGCAATGGAAAATCTATTTAAAATATTAAAATGCTGTTTGGTAAAAGCTTTTTCATAGTGCATTTTACTTAAACAGTTGCTTATTGCTCATGGGTCATTAGCTGCACCCAGATGCATTCTGCAAACTGCCATTTAAAAGAATAGTAGAAATTAACCAAGAAATATATTTCTGCAGCATTTTTCTTGATATATAGAAAGAGTTCGCTTAATATCTAGTCTGGATATGGAAAAATTAGCGTGTGGTCACATCATAAGTGGAAAGCTGTGGAATTAAGCACTATACTTTGCCTACACAGAGCCATAAAATTCAACACAACTTTTCCCTCTAGACTCAACCTTATTCCCATTTATACTGAGATGCTAATAGTGATGATACAAATCGACTCTTATTTAGTAAGAAGACAGAAATTAGCATTGATTTTTTCATTAATCTTCTATTTCACCTCATTTCTCTCATCATCATATAATATGGATTAGCAGTGAGTGCATTTTATGCACAATGTTTTAATAGTAACTTTTGTTCTCTACATCATGAATACTGTTAATTTTAGCCCCTGAAATTTCTAATTTATGGAACTGATCCTGTATCCAAACTCCTTCAATTTACTATGATTAGGAAATCTTTACGCTGTGACCATTATCTTTAATGTATGGTAAAGATGTTTTTGCATCTTGGAGAAAATAGAGAACAAAGGCTATACCAAGAATAGTTTTAAATAGTCTAAGGTGGCTCAGGGATAAATAATCCACCTGCCAGTGTAGGAGATGTAGAAGACAAGAGTTCAATCCCTGGGTTGGGAAGAGCCCCTAGAGGAGGAAATGGCAACCCACTTCAGCATTCTTCCTGGAAAATCCCATGGACAGAGGAGCCTGACAGGCTACAGTCCATGGGGTTGCAAAGAATTGGATAGGACTTAGCAACTGAGCATGCAAGCAATTAAACCGTTATAGATCACATATGAATGTGAACGTGGGTGTTGTCACGTAGTGCTTCCCTGGAAGCTGAGTTGGCAAAGGATCCAGCTGCAGTACAGGAGACATGGGTTAAATCCCTGGGTTCAGAAGATCCCCTGGAGAAGGAAATGGCAACCTATTCCAAATTCCATGGACAGAAGAGTCTGGCAGGCTATGGTCTATGGGGTTGCAGGAGTCAGACATGACTTAGTAACTAAACCACCCCAGCACATCAGGAAATATTAGCATATATTTAAATCTACTTAAAGTATATTATGAAGGTGCTTGTTGGCTGCAAGTAGAGGTAAAAAATTAGCAGTCTCAGGGTCAAGTACTTACAGGAGACATTTTCTTAGCCATCTTCTTTTTAAAACTGGGATTGGAAGCTTTTAAACAATGCACCCATTCCCTTTTACTGTCTTATTTTTAGCAACTTCATACCTTCACATTTTCTTCCTGACCGCTATATTATTCCTGACTTAAAAAATATTTACATCACTATTAATAAGCTATTTTATCTGTTGTTGGATGTGTTAGATGCATTTTTTTTAATCACCCAAAGCATCCAGTTCACTCAAACAACCCAAATGAGGACCCATGAAATAGGACTTCATTAATCTGAGGCCTGAAAGGTGCTACAGCACTAATACAAAGATATTGAAAATACCTGTGTACTAACAATGGAAACCTGTGAGGAATTTTTTTGTTTTCATCAGGACTCTGGATAGAAAACATACATACACAAAGTATAATAGTTTCTCCTGAGAATCAGCCCTGTGAACTTGCTACCATTCAGATCACAACTTCAAATATATAATATCTGTGCAGCCAGAGAAACCTGAAGCTAAAATATTATATTAGAATGGTATCACCTTGGTGGTTTAGTCGCTAAGTTGTGTCCAACTCTTGCTACCCTACAGACTGCAGCCCGCCAGGCTCCTCTGTCCATGGGATTCTCCAAGCAAGAATACTGGAGCGGATTGCCATTTCCCTCTCCAGGGTATTTCCCAACCCAGGAATCAGACCCAGGTCTTCTGCATTGCAGGCAGATTCTTTAGCATAGGAGTTAAGATATCACCTTAGTACCATCCAACTGTACCCACCAGGATCAAGAACAAGATCTTTCTGGAGGAAAATATCCCCAAGCTAGGCCCTCAAGATTCCCACAGAAGTTTAAAAAAATATGAGCTCATAGTAAAAAAAAAAAAAAAATTATCAAGCATGTGAAGACATACTCCACTATTTATGAATAAACAGAAACAAACTACAGGTTTAAACCTGTAAGCCTTATAGTTCTAAAAATATTAGTTATAGAATGTAAAATAATTACAAATGGAATTTTTTGAAAAGAGAGAGAACTAGAAAAACAAGATTTATGAGCAAAGAATAAATATGATCAAAAATGACCAGATTTGGAAAAGAAATAAAATGCATTGAAATAATACACATACACACACTTTGAATTTTTTTAAATCATTGGGCGTTCTGCTTCCAGTAGTGGCAAACTAGATATTTCAGATCAACTCTCCAGCTCAAAACAACTAATAAATGTGAGCAATTATTTTGCATAATATGTTTTAATTCAGTCAAAAAATAACAAAAAAGTAAAGAATTATGAATTAAAACTGCAGAAGTTCAGAGAATTCCTCCTACTTTTAAGCATAGCTTGCCCTATGAGTCTCTGCTATTTCCAGAATAAACTCTTTCACAGAGCTTTAATAGACCCGTGAGGCTAAATGGAAAGAAATTCAAGTTCAGAATCTGCTAACAGGGAAGAGACTGGCAGATCTCACTGGCTTCAAATAAGGGTGAACAAAAAAAAAATCACTCTCAAATGACCTAAATTCCCACTTGGATTAAAGCAAACCTTAGAGATAAATATAAATTTTCTCAGGTGGAAGATGACAACATCACCTTGGGATTTCTTTGGAAGGAATGATGCTAAAACTGAAGCTCCAGTACTTTGGCCACCTCATGCGAAGAGTTGACTCATTGGAAAAGACTCTGATGCTGGGAGGGATTGGGAGAGAAGGGGATGACCGAGGATGAGATGGCTGGATGGCATCACGGACTCAATGGGCGTGAGTCTGGGTGAACTCCGGGAGTTGGTGATGGACAGGGAGGCCTGGCGTACTGTGATTCATGGGGTCGCAGAGTCGGACACGACTGAGTGACTGAACTGAACTGAAGCCTCAAGTTATCACTATATTTTTTTATATACAGTGATTAGATTTTAGCAACAAAAACAATAATAATAGCCAGGCATATAATTAAGCAAGGTAATTTACTCAAAATGTAAGAGAAACAATACGATGTAGAAATAGATCCACAGAGAATCTGAATAATGGAATCATCATCTAGTAACTTCAAAACAACTATGCTTAATATGCTTAAATAAATAAAAAGAGATTAGCAATTTTAACAGAAAATATAAACTATAAATATGAAAATTCCAGAAATTAAAAATACAATAATTTAACTTAGAATTCCATGACTAGGATTAACTGCCAAACAGACAGAATTAAAAGGACTGATAGTGATTTCAAATATAGAAATAGATCTAAGATAGATTAGAAAACATATCAATATTTCAGCAGAAATATCAGTGTCAATAAACAAAAATATGCTAATAGAAAATATACATGATAAAGCACAGAGTGGAAAAAGATGGAGTGAAAAACATAGGCGAGTATAAGAATTAAGGTCAATGAAATTAAAAGGCTTAATCTACATCTAATTAAAGTCCCAAAAGAGTTGAGAGAATGAAGTTGAAGTGAGAAGATAATAACAGAATATTTTAAAATTGTTGAGAGACATTAAGCCATATTTTTGAAAGTACTAACATGTCAAGCAAGGTGAGGTGAGGTGAGGTGAGGTGAGGTGAAGTCGCTCAGTCGTGTCCGACTCTTTGCGACCCCGTGGACTGTAACCTACTAGGCTTCTCAGTCCATGGGATTCTCCAGGCAAGAATACTGGAGTGGATTGCCATTTCCTTCTCCAGATTTAAGAAGCCTACTGTCTGTCATCCAAATATTAACCTTACAATTTAGATTCCACTCACATCATGAGAAGTCAGTACAGTAAGGTTTCGTCCATTAATTATTTTTAAAGCTTCAGGTGCTAATAAAGCCGCTGCCCCAATTACTCTTAGGCAGTGGGGCCACCCACGTGAAATTACATCTAATTCTCTGCTTAGATAAGCAATAGGTTGCTGGTGAGGCCCTCGGGGTTGTGTCAAAACTCCCAAGGCCATACCTTTTCTTTCAGTGACAAACATTAAATTCTGACCCTGTGGGCAAGCTCAGAGCTGGAGCTTGCAGGAGAGCAGTCTGAAGAACCTTAAAAGCCTTTTGAGTTTCTGGTGACCAAATCAGTTTGTCAGTTTGGGCCTGCTGAGTTTCAGCTATAAGTTTATATAAAGGCCGGGCAAGTTCCCCATAACCTGGAATCCAAATGCGACAGTAAGTATTAAACATGTCACACTGAGTGTAACTGTAGATCCTATAACCAACCAGAGAAAAAATATGCACCATAAAATAAGCACCAATAAGGCTAATAGCTAATTTCACCAAAGAAAAAGTCAAAGCCAGAAGACAGTAAAATGATTTTTTGAAAAGCTGAAAGAATATATCTGCTACCATTAAAGAGAAATAGTCCTCAAAAACAAAAACTAAAGATATTTTCAAGCAAACAAAAAATTAATTATGAGTTTAACAAAATAAAATAGAAAAAGTATTTTTCAGAGAAAATAAAGATTTCATGTGAAACTGAAATATACATTTCGAAATTGCCTAAATAAATTGAGAAATATACCACATTTATGGATAGGGTGGCTTAATATATTTAATTTAGCAATTTTCCTGAAAATTAATCTTCATTTCAGTTCAGTCACTCAGTCGTGTCTGACTCTTTGCAACCCCATGAATTGCAGCACGCCAGGCCCCTTGTCCATCACCAACTCCCAGAGTTCACTCAAACTCACGTCCATCGAGTCGGTGATGCCATCCAGCCATTTTATCCTCTGTCGTCCCCTTCTCCTCCTGCCCCCAATCCCCCCCAGCATCAGAGTCTTTCCAATGAGTCAGCTCTTCACATGAGGTAGCCAAAGTACTGGAGTTTCAGCTTTAGCATCATGCCTTCCAAAAAAATCCCAGGACTGATCTCCTTTAGAATGGACTGGTTGGATCTCCTTGCAGTCCAAGGGACTCTCAAGAGTCTTCTCAACACCACAGTTCAAATGCATCAATTCTTTGGCGCTCAGCTTTCTTCACAGTCCAACTCTCACATCCATACATGACCACTGGAAAAACCATAGCCTTGATTAGACGGGCCTTTGTTGGCAAAGTAATGTCTCTGCTTTTGAATATACTATCTAGGTTGGTCATAACTTTCCTTCCAAGGAGTAAGTGTCTTTTAATTTCATGGATGCAGTCACCATTTGCAGTGATTTTGGAGTCTCCCAAAAAATAAAGTCTGACACTGTTTCTACTGTTTCCCCATCTATTTCCCATGAAGTGATGGGGCCAGATGCCATGATCTTCGTTTTCTGAATGTTGAGCTTTAAGCCAACTTTCTCACTCTCCTCTTTCACTTTCATCAAGAGGCTTTTTAGTTACTCTTCCCTTTCTGCCATAAGGGTGGTGTCATCTGCATATCTGAGGTTATTGATATTTTTCCTGGCAATCTTGATTCCAGCTTGTGTTTCTTCCAGCCCAACGTTTCTCATGATGTACTCTGCATATAAGTTAAATAAGCAGGGTGACAATATACAGCCTTGACGTTCTCCTTCTCGTATTTGAAACCAGTCTGTTTTTCCATGTCCAGTTCTAACTGTTGCTTCCTGAAGTTTTCTGAATGTTGAGCTTTAAGCCAACTTTCTCACTCTCCTCTTTCACTTTCATCAAGAGGCTTTTTAGTTACTCTTCCCTTTCTGCCATAAGGGTGGTGTCATCTGCATATCTGAGGTTATTGATATTTTTCCTGGCAATCTTGATTCCAGCTTGTGTTTCTTCCAGCCCAACGTTTCTCATGATGTACTCTGCATATAAGTTAAATAAGCAGGGTGACAATATACAGCCTTGACGTACTCCTTTTCCTATTTGGAACCAGTCTGTTGTTCCATGTCCAGTTCTAACTGTTGCTTCCTGACCTGCATACAGGTTTCTCAAGAGGCAGGTCAGGTGGTCTAGTATTCCCACCTCTTTCAGAATTTTCCAGTTTATTGTGATGCACACAAAGACTTTGGCATAGTCAATAAAGCAGAAGTAGATGTTTTTCTGGAAGAGGTGATAAAATTCCACTCAAACTTCAAATCAAATATTTGAGAAATTAAACAAGTATTCTAAAATGAGTGCAGGTAAAGTTCTAATAAAACAAAGATACTCCTAAAAGGGGAGGAAGAAACAAATTAAGTGGGATAATTCTATCAGAAAAAAAGCTTATTATAAAACTGTATTAATCAATGATGTTTTATACAAATATATAAATGTTAAAAAAATATAATAAAGAGTGAAGAAACAGACCCACACACACCCACATGTGTCAGTGACATTGCAGATTACTGAAGAAAGAAGAACTAGTCAATAAACTGTATTAGGAAAACTGATAATCCACTTGGGAAAAATAAAATTGGATCTCAATCTGCATTCTAGATGGATTAAGTAAAAGCCAAAGGAGAAGCAGGTGGCAGAGGACGAGATGGTTAGGTAGCGCCACCAGCTCAGTGGACATGAGTCTGGGCAAACTCTGGGAGACAGTGAAGGGCAGGGAAGCCGGGTGTGCTGCAGTCCATGGGGTCAGAAAGAGTTGCACATGGCTTAGCAGCTGAACAACAACAACATGTAAAAAAAAAAATAATCTTTACAAAATTAGAGAAAATATAAGAGCATATCTTTATCATCACTGGTAGAGAAGGACTTCTTAAACAAGAAATTGAAATCTAACTAAATAGGGAAAAATGGATAAATTTGCCTATCATGGTGTTAGTAATGATTAGCAGAACATTTCCTCAGCAGAATACTGACCACTGGTTGACTTTCAGAAGCTATTGACCTGCTTTCCAGTTATTCCATATTTGAGCTGTGTTTAGCAAAACCATTTTAATTTGTTCCCAAATCTGTTTCTTCCCAGTTGTATTTCTTTTTATATCATGTTATGGATGGCCCACTTCAACTTTTTTTGGTTAACGTGTTATTTACCAGAGTTAACTGTGTTGCATACTAAAGGTTTTTATTGTCCACAGGCATGATTTAAATAAGTAGGCAGAATGCCTACTTATTTAATTTTTTTCTAAAAAGTTGACTTTATTATTTAAGAAATTATTAACATATATTCCTCAACAACAACAGAAAAGATTAGCAAAAAATTTCATAAGGAAATATTTTTTTTAATTCCAAACATAAACTTAGAGAATGCACTGATAAAATATAAAACCAAAAGTTCACTGTTGTTGTTTAGTTGCTAAGTCATGTTCAACTCTTTATGACTGCAAGGACTGCAGCAAACCAGGCTCCTCTGTCCTCCTAGAGTTTGCTCAAATTCATGTCCACTGAGTCAATGATCCTATCTAATCATCTTATCCTCTGTCATCCCTTTTCCTTTTTCCTTCAATTTCTCTCAGCATCAGTCTTTTCCATTGAGTTGGCTCTTCACGTCAGGTGGCCGAAATATTGGAACTTCAGCATCAGTACTTCCAGTGAATATTCAAAGTTGATTTCCTTTAGGATTGACTGGTTTGATCTTCTTGCAGTCCAAGGGATTCTCAAGAGTCTTCTCCAGCACCACAATTCAAAAGCATCAATTCTTTGGCTCTCAGACTTTATGGTCCAATTCTCACATCCATACATGATTACTGGAAAAACCATAGCTTTGTCTATTCAGACCTTTGTCACAAAGTGATATCTCTGCTTTTTAACACACTGTCTAGGATTGTCATAGCTTTCCTTCCAAGAAGCAAGCATCTTTTAATTTCATGGCTGCAGTCACTATTCACAGTGATTTTGAAGCCTAAGAAAATAAAATCTGTCACTGTTTCCACTTTTTCCCCTTCTATTTGCCACGAAGTAATGGCACCAGATGCCATGATCTTAGTTTTTTAATGTTGAGCTTCAAACCAGCTTTTTCATTCTCCTCTTTCACCCTCATCAAGAGGTTCTTTTATTCTTCTTCAGTTTCTGCCATTAGAGTAGTATTATCTGCTTATCTGAGGCTATTGCTGTTTCTTTGGGCAATCTTGATTCCAGTTTGTGATTCATCCAGCTTGGCATTTCACATGCTGTACTTTGTATATAAATTAAATAAGCATAGTGACAACATGCAGCCTTGTCATACTCCTTTCCCAATTTGGAACCAGTCCATTGTTCCATGTCCAGTTCTAACTGTTGTTTTTTGACCCACATACAGGTTCCTCATGAGACAGGTAAGGTGGTCTGGCATTCTTTAAGAATATCCCAGTTTATTGTAATCCACACAGTCAAAGTCTTTAGCATAGTCAATGAAGCAGAACTATATATTTTTCTGGAAATTTACCATTTATATTTAAAAATCCAGGAAATCAATAAGAGTAAAGAAAAAAAAATATAGAAAATGAGTAAAAGGTACAAATAGTTATTTCATAGTAAAGATCACACAAATGGCAAATAAATTTTTTAAAAATTCACATTTGTATCAGCAACTAAAGTTAAGCAAATTAGGGCTTCAGTGTTATGTAATTTTTATAACCATTAGACCAGCAAAAATTTAAAAATCTGGCAATGTTGAGGAATATGAAATAAGCAAAATGGTATATAGAATTTCTTTAAGTTGAGATCACTGGTGTAGATTCTGCTAAAGTTTTGGAAAAAAATTATGTTTCAATAAAATTTCCAGGATTAAAGGCTGCCAATTTGTTGTTTATTGTCATTGTAATGACTGACCAGTTCCCTGGGACTCTTTGGTGGTCTTCTAGCGGATGCTATTCTGAATGAGTCAGTGCTAATGCAGTAATTTAAAATAATTCTGCTTGCCAAGTAACAGATTTTAAGAACTATGTCGTCTGAATTTCCACTTTATTCAGCCAATGGTAAACAAATTTGCTTAAATATGTGCCTTGGACTTAACACAGCTTAAAAATAACTGTTTAAGGTATATAGAATAGTTAAGAACACTAATTTTGTCTGTTAAATGAGATGTAATCATTTAAAACTTCTTTGTAGACAGCTAAAATGAGATACAAAGAAAAAAATTGTTGTTACTATAATAACTACAAACTATTAGCTAAGTTCAAAGAATGAAATTCAGAAAAAAGTCAGCTTGAGGTTTAGGGCAATGTTAACAAATGAATCACATCAACTCCTTGGTTCCCTAGATTCACTGTCTGTACATATAACATCAAGATAGCACAAACAAAAAACAGCAAAAGCCCTTCAAGTTTTCTGAAAAATAATAGACTTGGTCACTGAATATCTGGGGCCTTAATTTTTTCATCTGATGATAAAGATAATCATCACTGCTCTCCATGGATGTTGTAAAGACAAATTAACAGTTTTTAAAGAAGCACATGGTAAATATTAAGTGTCCTATTTATGCTAAGCATCGGTATTTGTGGAATAAAATGCTTTAACTGGAAGCCTAACAAGTAGAAGTTTTTTATCTATTCCACACTAGGCAATAATTTCAAAAGGATTAAAGGAATTACTGGAACCAGTATTATTGGTTCCCTTTTTACCTCAGTACCAAAACGAAGTAAAAAATTCCATTTTGGCTTATTTATTCAAAACAATGTCCAAAATATCTACCAAAATTTGCCTTATGTTCTACTCATTATTTACAATACAGTAGAAAGAATATTTAATATTCTTCCTTCCATTTATCTCACCATGATTCTATTATTACTTTAATCAATATTTTGTGCAGCTCTCTTTACTAAGAGAAGATACAAAAATAAGGCTGTGTTTGACTTGGCATTGGAAGAAAGCTTACAGATCATCTCATCTAGCTTGCCATCAATACAGAATTCATTTCATTACCTCTCTGACAAATGATCACCTATCTAGACTGTTGAAACACTCTCAGTGAAAAGGCATTTACTATGTAGTCGACAGGGACTACCTCAACTGTTTCTAGAACATTTTCTGATTTGAGTCCAAATTGGACTCACCAAGGGCTTCCCTTGTGGTTCAGCTGGTAAAGAATCTGCCTGCAATGCGGGAGACCTGGGTTCAACCCCTAGAGAAGGAAAAGGCTACCCACTCCAGTATTCTGGAGAGTTCCTTGGGCTATACAATCCATGGGGTTGAAAAGAGTTGGACATGACTGAGCGACTTTCACTCACTCACTTGAGTCACCAGAATCTGTTACTGTTGATGCTATTTCTGCTCTCTAAAAGAACAAAGAACAAACCTACTCACTCTTCCATGATCTTTCAAAACACTCAAGTTTTCTTTTTTTGGAGGGGATTTCTTTTGTGTCATGTCTTGTCTAGTTCCTATGTGATAAGGTTTCTGGAAAATCATAACTAGTATTCTCAGAGCATGCTCTAGTTTATATATTACCTTCTAAACCTAAGAAATACTGAGCACTCAACTTTACTTATGTGCTTTAGCTAACATTGTTTTCAGGGAAAGGTTTCCCACCTCCAGTCTTTTTTCACTGACATAGAACAAGGTATTTGATTAGCTTTTTTATTGGCAATGTTACGTCTTGTCTCACAGATATCATGAGCAACTACAACTCCAAAACAATTCCATGGGTCACTTGTCAAGGGAGGTTGCCCTGATGCTGCCTTACTATATTTTTTGAAAGCAAGTTCAATTTTACTTTGTTATTTTTGACTCAGAACTTCTATAATTTCATGTTCATGTTTAAATGATGTAATTTGCTCTCTAATGAAACCATATTTCATCGTCACCAATTTAGATGAGCCAGATTTGTATGACTTTATCCAATCATTGATGAATAAGACAAGGTTAAAGACAGATCCCACCCCATATTCCTAGATAATTCTATTCACTTTGACACAGTCCTTGTTTATTCTTAACTTCAAAAACCCTTAAATCCAGTTAACCCTATCAACATGTAGCTAGCCTACATTTTTCAATTTATCCACATGAATATCTTGATTTTTGTGCCAATTTCCTAAAATCAAGATATTCTATACTTATGAGGATTCTTACCCCTAATACTACTAGTAATAGATATTCCCTCAATGTGCACTGGTTTCTCTATGAGGCCTTCTCTGTTATACAGACTTCAGCTCTGTGTCATATAATTTCTCACTTAATCATTGTGTATGATAATCATTATTGTGTAAGTAGAAACCTTCATATCTGAAGGTTTGAGATACAAGGCTTCATATCTGCTTGTCTTTATTGCTTTCACAGTATTTGTATTTTATTTAATGGAGGAAGGAAGAAGGAAAGGAGGAAGGAAGAAAGAGAGGAGGAAAGAGTGAGAGGAAGGAAGAAAAGGAAGAGAGAAGGGACTAAGAGGTTCAGGTCTTCATCGACACTGTAAACTCTGAAAAGTAAGAATATGCCCTTTATACACTCTTTATTGGCCCACAGTACTCTTCTCAGTATGGGAAGATTCTCCACAGTCAGAAATCTATACCTTACATAAGGACTAAGAACAAACCTTTAGAGACCACTGAGGATGGAGTTGGTATCATCTGTGGACTGATATAAATGGATATAAAGGGATAATAAGAAAAAGTTGAGTGAATTAAAATATTACAGCAGGTTGTTAGAAGATGTGCAAAACTACAAGGCAGTGAAAAAGTAAGAATATGCCCTTTATACACTCTTTATTGGCCCACAGTACTCTTCTCAGTATGGGAAGATTCTCCACAGTCAGAAATCTATACCTTACATAAGGACTAAGAACAAACCTTTAGAGACCACTGAGGATGGAGTTGGTATCATCTGTGGACTGATATAAATGGATATAAAGGGATAATAAGAAAAAGTTGAGTGAATTAAAATATTACAGCAGGTTGTTAGAAGATGTGCAAAACTACAAGGCAGTGAAACAGATCTCTAGGTATGCTGAAACAGTTTTGACAGAATTGAGACCATATTGAATCAATCTGTAAGATATTCACTGCTGACGCAGAGGAAATAGAGAGCTCACTCATGCAGATTGATTAGCTAGCAGGTTCTATACCTGGTGAATGGAAAGAGGTATTAATGAGCCTAGAGTAGAAGGAAATCTCTGTTGTAGATTTAAAGTTGGGGAGAAAGGTCAATGAAGGAAATGAGGTGAACCAGGAGGGCCAATCAATTGCAGGTCACAGTGGATCAATTACACCCCCATCTATAAGACTCCCAACCAGAAACTCAGTGTCAACTCTCTCCCCTCGTTTTCTCTCACTCTTTTATAGGTACCAAGACCCATCAATTCTAATCCTGAAATCGGTCCTTTTTCTCCGTATTCACAATTCCACTTCCTTATTTTAGGCCTCATTTCTTGGTTAAATATTGTGAAGGTTTTTCAACTAATCTCCATGCCTTTAGTCTTACTCTTGCATCCCAGTCACTCCACAAGAATTATCTTTTAAATCACAGATCTGATCATGTTGCATTCCTAAATAAAATCCTTTGATGGTTCCTCAGTTACCTGTAGGATAAAATTCTTGGCATGGCACTGGAGGTCCTTCATTATCAAATTTCAACTACTTCTGAAACCTCATTTTCTACCACTCTTCAACACACACAAATGACGTCCTCAAGGTCTATACCTCTTGCCTTTGCTCAAGTTTTTCCATCTGCCTGGAAAGCCATTATCCTCTCTCTCAGTTCAGTTCAGTCGCGCAGTCGTGTCTGACTCTTTGTGACCCCATGAATCACAGTACGCCAGGCCTCCCTGTCCATCTCCAACTCCCGGAGTTCACTCAGACTCACGTCCATTGAGTCAGTGATGCCATCCAGCCATCTCATCCTCAGTCGTCCCCTTCTCCTCCTGCTCCCAATCTCTCCCAGCATCAGGGTCTTTTCCAATGAGTCAGCTCTTCGCATAAGGTGGCCAAAGAACTGGAGCTTCAGTTTTAGCATCATTCCTTCCAAAGAAATCCCAGGGTTGATCTCCTTCAGAATGGACTGGTTGGATCTCCTTGCAGCCCAAGGGACTCTCAAGAGTCTTCTCCAACACCACAGTTCAAAAGCATCAATTCTTCGGTGCTCAGCCTTCTTCACAGTCCAACTCTCACATCCATACATGACCACAGGAAAAACAATAGCCTTGATTAGATGGACCTTAGTCGGCAAAGTAATGTCTCTGGTTTTGAATATACTATCTAGGTTTGTCATAACTTTTCTTCCAAGGAGTAAGCGCCTTTTAATTTCATGGCTGCAGTCACCATCTGCAGTGATTTTGGAGCCCAAAAAAACAAAGTCTGACACTGTTTCCACTGTTTCCCCATCTATTTCCCATGAAGTGATGGGGCCAGATGCCATGATCTTCGTTTTCTGAATGTTGAGCTTTAAGCCAACTTTTTCACTCTCCTCTTTCACTTTCAACAAGAGGCTTTTTAGCTCCTCCTCACTTTCTGCCATAAGGGTGGTGTCATCTGCATATCTGAGATTATTGATATTTCTCCCAGCAATCTTGATTCCAGCTTGTGTTTCTTCCAGTCCAGCATTTCTCATGATGTACTCTGCATATAAGTTAAATAAGCAGGGTGACAATATACAGCCTTGACGTACTCCTTTTCCTATTTGGAACCAGTCTGTTGTTCCATGTCCAGTTCTAACTGTTGCTTCCTGACCTGCATACAGATTTCTCAAGAGGCAGGTCAGGTGGTCTGGTATTCCCATCTCTTTCAGAATTTTCCACAGTTTACTGTGATCCACACAGTCAAAGGCTTTGGCATAGTCAATAAAGCAGAAATAGATGTTTTTCTGGAACTCTCTTGCTTTTTCCATGATCCAGCGGATGTTGGCAATTTGATCTCTGGTTCCTCTGCCTTTTCTAAAACCAGCTTGAACATCAGGGAGTTCACGGTTCACATATTGCTGAAGTCTGGCTTGGAGAATTTTGAGCATTACTTTACTAGCATGTGATTTGATATAATTCTATTATCATTTATAGCCAAGCTGAAACGTCAAATCCTTTTCAAAGATTTTCCCACTTCCTCAACCCATCTTCTGAACACAGATTATCTCTTCTATCTCAGTATTCCCACAGTACTTTTCCAATGCATCTTATTTGAGACCTACTGAATTGTGAATTTCTTCTTTATATGCCCAAAGGTTCTAAGCAAGTGTTGAATGAGTGATTGAATAAATGATCCAGAAAACAGGTTCAGTAGTGAGAAGTACAGTATGACAAAAAAAGAGATGATGATATCTATCCTCTCAGATATAATTTTCAGTCACTCTTACACTGAGTACTATAAAATAACATAACATATGTAATCTGAATATACATATTTATATATTTATCTGAATCTGTTTATTTATAAATTTTATGATACTGTATTTTGATGATTTTTATTCATAATCTTTATTATTTTAAAATATTCAAATATATAGCAAGCATATATATTCCCTTACTTATCCATCCCCAAAATATATATACCCCTACTTATCCATCTCCAGAATATCTATACCATGAGTTGTCTAGGCATTGTGGGGAATAAGACATGCAAGCTACCCTTGTAAATTTCACATTGCAGTGGCAGTGGCAATGACAGACAATAAATAAACAATCTTAAATTGTGATCCATGCTAAATACAACACCATAATGTGATAAGAATGGACGGGCACAGGTATGGTTAGAAAAGAATTTTCAAAAAAAGTTGAAATTTGAACTGAGGCCTAAATGATGAGAAGGGGTCAGCCATGAAAAAATATGGCTGAAGGCATTTCAGGCTGAGGAAAGAGTAAGGACACAGTCTCTGAGGAGGCAATGATCTGCATTTGAAGATGAGTATGTCACTTGTTGGTGGTCAGTAGAAGGGCAACAGGAAAGCTGGGGAGCAGGCAGAGACCCTATCATGCAGGACTTCACAGGCTGTGAGAATACTGTTTTATTTTCAATGAGATGGACATCCAAAAGACTCCATCATAGGTCATTAAATTTGTAACTAGCTAAACCATAGCAACAATCTCTTTAGCATATGCTCTGATTGTTATGACTCCAGTGTCTTAATTCAAATCATCATTATATCCTGCCTAAACTATTGAAATAACTTCCATTGGTCTCCTTGATATCAAGTTATCCCTCAATGACACTATATTATTGTCAGAGTTTCTTTTTTGATAAAAACAATGCTATCCAGGTATCCACTGCTTACAAACCAGTGAAGTGTCTGCACGTTTACCCAGTTCTCAGTCTTTTTTCAGCTATTTGCCATGACAGATGCCGTCCAAGAGCAAACTATACTGTTTGGTGTAGAGACACTTTGATGACACCAAAATAATCTCAACTAGTGTAAGGGAGAGATAATATTTATTAAGCTTTATACAGTAATGTTAAACACCTTCCCATTTTAGGTAAGTATTTTTAAGGGGATTATAGCCTAGAATTCTGAATTATCTTTCCTACCAAAGTATTTAACCAAAGTTCAATTTTCTACCAAAATTCACGTAACTGTGTTGGAATTTACAAAAACTGACTTAATATGGCTATACCCTAGAATTATAATTTTGTTAGAAATATCTCTTAGCACTGCTCCTGTTTATATATATATAATGTACATGGAGCACTACTCAAGTCTTCAGTTGATTTTACATAACTCTTCACTTAAAGCACACTTTAAACTTACAGTATGACACACTTTTACAACTATATACAGTTGCATAACCACCAATCAAGGAATATCAAGAGCATTTTCATTACCCCACAAAGTAGCTTTGTACATTTTCCCAGTCAGTTTTTCCAACCTACAACCTCAAGTAACTACTAATCTACTTTTTTCTTTACAGATTACATTTGTCCTTTCTAGAGTTTCATAAAACTATGATCACGCAGTACCTGTGTATTTATGTGTCATGTACATAGATGTTCATAAATTATTTACCCAGTATTATGTTTTTGAACTTTATTCACATTGTTGCATGTGTCAATAATTTTCCCCTCATTTCTGAGTAGTAGTTAATTGATTTAATCAACCAACTTTTGCATGTTTCTAGTTTGGAAAACTCAGTGGCCACAGGACTGGAAAAGATCAGTTTTCATTCCAATTCCCAAGAAAGGCAATGTCAAAGACCATTCAAACTACTGCACAATTGCACTCATCTCAAACAATGGCAAAGTAATGCTCAGAATTCTCCAAGCTAGGCTTCAACAGTACGTGAACTGAGAACTTTCAGATGCTCAAGCTTGATTTAGAAAAGGCAGAGGAACCAAAGATCAAATTGCCAATATCAGCTGGATCAACAAAAAAGCAAGAGAGTTCCAGAAAAACATCTATTTCTGCTTCATTGACTATGCTAAAGCTTTTGACTGTGTGGATCACAACAAACTGTAGAAAATTCTTCAAGAGATGGGAATACCAGACCACCTTACCTGTCTCCTAAGAAATCTGTATGCAGGTCAAGAAGCAACAGTTAGAACCAGACATGGAAAAACGGACTTGCTCCAAATTGGGAGAGGAGTACATCAAGGCTTTTTTTTTTTTTTTTTCTTTGTTCTGTTAATTCCTTCATTTGAAAATATGTTTTTCTTTTTTGTGTTCCATTTTGTCTCTTATTTTAATTGGTTAGGGTATACCTCTTTGCTTTATTTTTTTCAGTTATTGCTCTAGGGTTTATAATATCATCACCTTATAGTAATTTACCTTCAAATAATATTATAGTACTTCTTAAATAATTTAAGAATCAGACAACTGTATTTATCTTTAGTCTCTATCTTAGTTTAGCAGGACCACTGGATTTTGCTTGGCTTCTCCTACATTTGCTGAGGTGCAATAAATTCTTCTAGGAAGAAAGTAGAGTTATCTAAATATAGCTTTAATCACACCTCACAACATAAAAATAACTCAACCCCCACAATTAGTAATGCTCAGTCAATAAGTGTTCATTTCAGTTCAGTCGCTCAGTCATGTCCGACTCTGCAACCCCACTAACTGCAGCATACCAGGCTTCCCTATCCATCACCAACTCTTGGAGCTTACTCAAACTCATGTCCATTGAGTCAGTGATGCCATCCATCCATCTCATCCTTTGTCATCCCCTTCTCCTCCCACTATCAGTCTTTCCCAGCATCAGGGTCTTTTCCAATGAGTCAGTTCTCTGCATCAGGTGGCCAAAGTATTGGGGCTCTAGCTTCAGCATTAGTCCTTTCAATGAATATTCAGGACTGATTTCCTTTAGGATTGATGGGTTGGATCTCCTTGCAGTTGAAGGGACTCTCAAGAGTCTTCTCCAACACCACAGTTCAAAAGCATCAATTCATTGGCGCTCAGCTTTCTTTATAGTCCAGTTCACACACCCATAGTGTGGCCTGGGACTAAAACAAACTGAGAGGTAGGTTATGAGTGATTTGCTGCATACCTGCTGTATCCTACCCTATTTCCTCATATTTAAGGAGATCAGAATACCAGTGCGGAAGGTAAAGTTACAGTATGAATAACCATGACTCCAATTTTTATTGTATTCATAACATAATTTGAATAATTGCAGATCATTAGTGTGTACAGATACTAGTGTTCAGAATCACCACCATTAATTTAAGGGTGAAATGCAACTTTAAAGCTTAGAACACCTGACTCTCAGAATCTGGCTTCCAAAAATGGCAGAGCCACATCTCCCTCTGGTTTGTTTTATTCATACCATGTTCCAACCTCAGTGAATTTATATCACTCCCAGAAGGCACCATGTCTTTGCTCAACTCGACACCTTTACTCCTGTGGCTTCTTCCTCTCTCCTCTTTGTGAGGTGTCTAATTTTTGTTCTGCAAACCAATTGTTATCCTGCTTTTAAGATCCCAAACCTTGAATTAATAATTAAGCTAATGTTAAAATATTTACTGGGTGCTCTCTGTCAGTTACTTTTAACTTTACCTGTATTAACTCATTTTTTAAACTTACAGTAACATTATACACTAACTTTAAAGATAAGGAAATTACTCATGGCTGACTCATGTCGATGTATAGCAAAGTGAATACAGTATTGTAAAGCAAAACAAACTAAAAAATAAAAATTATTAAAAAAAATGTTAAAGAATACTCGCTTAAGTTACAATAGAAAGGAAACAGGGATATAAATCTGATCTGTATGAGTCCAGAGCTTGTGCTTTTTTAACTAGGAAACTTATTATTCTTAAATTTTGTTATATGCTAGAATTACCTGGAAACTTTAAAAAATCTCCAAACCAATTAAATCAGAATTTCTGGGAGTGTGACTCAGACATTAGCTTCTGCTAAAATCCTGCAGGTAGTATTAATGTGAAGTCAAATTTGAGAATCCATGTACTACCCTTCAATTTTTCTTCCAATGAATTTGGTATTGGTCATTGAGGACTTAAGAATGTAGCCAAAACTAAGTATATTAGATTGGAATTTAGCATTTACCAAATGATTACTGCTTATAACGTGTAGAAATCAACTGCTCAAAGCAGTCTCAAACCCAAGCACCAGGCAACTGTTGAGTGATTGAATAGCAGAAGTCTACCATTAAAGCAATAATAAAATATGCCTACCTTGTTATTGTGGTTGGCTGACTCTAAGTTACTGTCCCCTAGGCATTGCAGGATACCATAAATAAATAAGAGATATTACAAAATTGCTTTGCAACTACAAGTATAAAATAGAGTACTGTTAGATTGTTAAGTACAAACACTGAGCAAGCACTACACACTACTAATAACCTTTGAAGGAAAAAGTGAATCTGGGTTCATGCTTATCAGAGAAATTTCCATTCACCTATCCATAATATTTTGCCTTTTTATACTGTTCATGGGGTTCTCACGGCAAGAATACTGAAGCGGTTTGCCATTCACTCCTCTAGTGGACCATGTTTTGTCAGAATGCTCCACTATGACCCGTCCATTTTGGGTGGCCCTGCACGGCATGACTCATAGCTTCACTGAGTTATGCAAGCCCCTTAGCCAGAACTAGACAGTGATCCAGTTGGATGGCATCCCTGATTTAAGGACATGAACTTGGGCAAACTCCAGGAGAGAGTGAAGGCCAGGGAGGCCTGGCATGCTGCAGTTCATTGGGTCACAAAGAGTCAGACATGAGTTAGCTACTAAACAGTATCAATAATCCATAATTATCAGGGAAGATAGCATTTAAATAATGGATGAGAATATGATTCTTTCAAGTCTTCTGTCCTGGCTGTCTCCAAGAACAGCCTGTGCCCAGTGATTCAGTGGAACTTAACATATACACCCACCCACCCATCTCCCCCTCATACACACATTGTGTTTCTAGCCACTTGCTTAGAACAGAATTTTTCCAAGTCCCAGTAGGAAATCAGCTTCAGGATTAGAAATAATGAAATTCGATTAAGTCTCTACATTGATTTGTATGTTTACAAATACTAATGTGTCTAAACTCTACCTGTTTATCCCTCGGTCAAATTCTGAGATACATAGATTTACTTAGCATTACTAGAATTCAACCAAGATGACCCTTTTTAGCGTCACGATAATGAGACACTTTTCCTATAGAGAGCAAAACTGATTTTGAGAAATTTAAGTATTTCTTGATTCTTTTTTTGTTTTGTGAAAAAAAAAAAGTATCAATGTTCAACAACATGTTATTAATATCCACTTAATACCCCATTTTCCAGTTGGGGGTTGGATACATCAGGATAGAGCAGAATATGTTGTGGTAGCAATAATCCCTCAAATAATGGTGGCTTCAGACAGCAATAGTTAACATTTTACATATATTACCAATCATTGCAGATTAGCACTATAGACTTTAGGTTCACAAGGATTTGAGCCGATTAAAGGATGCTTCAAAGGTGCTGGTAACCACACCAAAATTAGAGAGTTTATTTAACTACCCTCTGAGTCTTTAAGCTTTAATGCAGAAGTAATTTCTGTTTACACTTCTTTGGACAAAGGGACCAAAAAAACACCAACTTACCATGTGTTTAAAAAGAAAACCAGGAAAATTTGGTAGACAGAAATGATGACTACTAGAAACTGTCCTGATTATCAAACATTTGATTCATAATCATTCTTGAATGCAAAACACATCTACGCCTACCCAGGAGAAACAACTCAAATTTTTTTACTTGATTACAGCATCAAACTCACAGTCCAGGATCTTGGGATAATGCACAGTGGTCTCTTTATCATTCATCATCACTCTATCCAGGAAAGGAAAAGTGAAGGGCACACAGGAGTTACTGGTCCATGACAAATCTAAAATCCTAGACAGATAATTTGAGGGTCCCTATCCTAGAGTGAAGAATATTCCTTGATTAGTCCCTGATGACTTCGTTGTCTATGGTTCACTGTGATCCTTGGATTTGTCTTCTCAGTTTGTTCCTTTTTATTATACTCTTTGGCTACACAAAAAATAAGCATCAGAGAGGGGCCTGTTGGGGACTGAGCAGCTTTTTCAACCCACTTCCTGATCTTAGACAGTTATAACTCCAAGAATCATTTAAATCTTGAGCTTTTCTAGGTGTGTGATTTTTTTTGGCAGTACTCAATTTTTTTAAAACTAATTAGGCCTCTTATCAGCTTTATTCTGATAATTTTCATATGTCAGTAATTGTACCTATGGTTCTTTTCTAGACAATATTCTTGGATTTGATCCATTATTTTAGTTTGCCACTTCCAACTTCTCATCTTAACTGCTGATACCTTGGGGTATCAGGTTTTCGTGAAAGACCCACAACTTCAATTTCTCTTCTCTTAGCCCCTTTTGTTCAATTGAAAGTATTTACAGGATGTAAGCTTGGTCCCAGGGACGGGGGAGCCTGGTGGGCTGCTGTCTGTGGGGTCGCACAGGGTTGGACATGACTGAAGCAACTTAGCAGCAGCAGCAGCAAGCTTGGTCCATCCAGAAGCTTTAACAATAGGTGGCCCTTGTAACAATAGTAAGAATTTCTTAATGTTTTACTATTTGGATTGAAAACCAGTCAGGCAAGATCTTGAGTTTTTCAAGTCTTTCTGTTTCCTTTTTATTCCTGCTTGCAAATATACAAAATTTTTCAGAAAAAAGTCAGAATAACTGTCTTTCTTGTCATGCTTTGCAAAACACATCCAATAATAGCAAACCCACCCTAGCCAGTCCCACATATTTTAGCTTATTTGTTACAGTAGCATCCCAAATTCTAGGTACCAATTCTTATGGCAGTCAGGGTAGACAGGTTTATACACCAAACTCAAAGTGAAAAGTAAAAGTGAAGTTGCTCAGTTGTGTCTGACTCTTTGCAACCCCATGGACTGTAGCCTACCAGGCTCCTCTGTCCATGGGATTTTCCAAGCAATAGTACTGGAGTGGATTGCCATTTCCTTCTCCAACACCAAACTCAAAAACAACTGCAAATCTTAGTTGGAGTTAGAAGGGAAAAAGGAGTGTGGGGGTAGGGAATAGAGGCTATTTCCTTTTCAAGCTGTATAAGCATTACAGATTGTCAGGGATATCTATTCATTGTTGTCTCTTAGGGTCCTAGCCACTACCTCAAAAGTTGCTGATCATCACTCCAGGCTTAAAGAGAGAACGTGCTAAATCACATACCAGCTCTTAAAGAAATCATCCAGAAGGGCCATGTATCACAGAAGCCAAAGTAAGCCACATGGCCACAGTTAACTCCATGGGAGCTGGAAACATAACCCTACCATATGCCCAAAAGGAAAACATATACTTAATGAACAACTTGGATTATCACAGAGGAGGACTTAGAGGAAAAGATTTAACGACTTAATTAATAAGTAATAAAATAGCTCAGCAAATCAAAGGAAGAAATTCTCTTCCCACCATCAACTTCAACTCAAAGAACTTCTAGATTATAGACACTATACAAAACCAATACATGTAAAGGAACAGTTTTTTGACAGCTTCTACTCAAAAGGAAAATATAAAATCACAGTTATATTTTAACAAAAATAATTTTTTTCATTCTCATCTCTCCTATTTACCAGAGGAGAGGACTTATTCTGAGAAAATTTCTTAGATAAAATAATTTAAAGCTTAGTTTTTTTTTTTCCCCCTTATACTACTTTTGAATATTCTATCTCAGCAGCCTCTATGATCATCTGAGATAATGTGGACCACACACAAGAAAGATATCTGAGATGGACTTAGCATAGGAGAGAAATTAGTGCTTTAGTTAGGCATAACACTGGGCAGGTCACTTGCTATTAGGTGCTAAGGTTTCCTAATCATAAATGTTTGACACCCACATATACTGCAGGGCTGTTGGAAAGGTTAGTATGATAATGTCTGAGAAGTGCCTTGAACTGCTAAACAGTAAGGTGCTAGAGCCAATTTAAGAGATCATCTTTTTGAATAAGACTCAATAAACTCATCTCTTGTTCCTCTACTGAAAACATTAAATGCCACAGTTTAGTAGAATTAGCAGATTATTTTTTATCATACCTCATCTGCATAATCAGTACAATTATGTCCCATTATCCTGCCTTTCCTCAAGCTGTTTAGTACCTAAAAGCTCTTCAAGCCTTACTATTTAAAAGCTGAATATGGGCCATCAATTTCTCCTTCTGTGCTACTTTCAGTTACCACAGCCTGAAGAGATCTTCAAAGAAATAGGTATTCACATGGCACTCACTCCCATCAATAACTCATTACTGCCACATTCTGCAAAGCCACTGGACTGTGTTTACAAGACTCAAACAAACGTGGAGCAGAGAAGGGGGGTTAGCCACAAAACTTCATAAGTAGTATCAATGCCCAGCTGACTTGACCTTAACTTTTCAGGTCTCGATTTTATTGCCCATCACTAGCCTCTACTTGGCCTCTTTTTAATGCCCCTTTCCATCATACTAGCTTTAGTGCCTGGAGTAACTTTCTAATTAAGACCTTATTCATCAGTCATACACCATTGTATTCATAGACACAATTTTTCTTCTGTTTAAAAAGGAATTTTTTTCCTCAAACTGTTAAAATTAAATTAGGGAAAATTTTATAGTTTTATGCGATTACTCAAGCCCCAAGCCTGCCAATATCAAGTATATTGGAAATTCTTAGTACATGATTTGCTTATAAAATATGGTATGTGGTTAACCAAAGATTCATCATCATATTAGTACATAATACCTATCAATAAGTTAGCAATGTTTAAAGAATGAGAATATGATCAAATGTTTTTCACAACAAGATTAATAATATATCTCTTCCTGTGGGAAATATCCTTCAAGATCATAATGAATCTCAAGCTTATCTTTATAAAACTATCGTTACACCCCAGACAGAAGTGGCAGATGCTGTTAGTGGCCCCAGTTGATGGATTTCCTGTATCAATACCCACTTGCTCTGCCGTTCTATAGGCTTCTTATATTCTGACACTGGGTTCAGTCAGGTCACTTGATTTGGCCAACTGGACAGGAATAAACTTGACACTAGCAGAGAGTTGAAAAAGTACTTGAACATTTTTGCTTTTTCTCTTGCGCTTCTGCCTTCAGGATGTGAACACTCGTAGGCTAGCCCACTGATGGATGAGACATACAGAGCTGAGTCAACCCAGTGTCCTAGCCAAAGCCTCAGCCACATCAGAGAATGCAGCTGCCTTGCTGATCTGCTGCTGTCCATAGAGAGCTTTATCCGTCCCAGTTCAGATCAGCAGAGCCATGAGTCATATGCCCCATGAATAAAAGCACATATTTACTAGAAGATGCCACTTGGGTTTGAGGATAACATCACATAGCATTTTCATTGCCATACATACTGATATATGGAGGTATTATTAAGTAGAGATTTGAGGTTAATAGAATGCCAGGAAACAGAGTTCACGATGCCTAAAATTAGTCTTGAAATATGTTATTACAAAATTCTTTTATGGAGCTTCATAGTAACATATTATGAAACTTCCGAGGAAAAAAATATTAATCTAAAATGTTCTTTAAATGTCATTTTACCATATTGAGCAAGCAAACATTGCTTCTGAAAGTCACTCCACTTCTCTCATTTTCTCCTAAACAGACAGATACATGCGCAAAGCTAGGAAGACAGTTTGAAGGGAATGAAAAGTTTTTAAAAGCTGAGCAATGAGGGAGGCTATGCGTCTATAACGACTGTACCGCTGCTGAGAACTCACACCCTGGATCTACCAAGAGATGAGAATGTCTGTGTAGGAGACCCCAGAAAACTCTTCTGACACCCTTGCCAAGACTGAAGGGTGTGCACACCACCCCACCTTAGAAATGGTCGACTATGTTCTCCCCTACACTGGGGTTCTTTAAACAACAAGATTCCACTCACTGGTCAGAATCTTTGCTCTTTCAGAAGTTCTGAAATGGAGCATCTAATACCAAATCACCAACCTTCCATGCCCATCCATGGAGTACGAGATATCATACAAGTTCAGCATCCTGCAAAGCCAAATCAAAGGTTGGAATTTGGCAGCAGGACATTTCTTGGACTTTGAACTGTACCTGCCTTTAACCTTGACTGGCTGTCATGGAAAAGTAGATGTCTCAAATGTTCTCTTAGGAGCTGCAATGAATTGGAGGGCATCCCTTTCTCAGTAGATGAATGAGATGACTGCTCTGTCCTTATCCACTTGATACTGAAGCTTCCAGTCAAGAACTTCAACATCCTGCCCTGCTCCTCACTGCTTCCATTACCTTAAGTCTCTTCTCCTCTGAACAGTTCCCAGATACAGGCTTACTTATCCCCATGAGGAACACAATATTGCTCTATTCTATAGTCTGAGGAAGGAAGCCTGGAAATATGGAGTTTTTACCACCAAAAAGGTAAAAGCAATACTAGGGGGGAAAATTGGATCTTCTAACTCTCAATCTAGTACTTTTGCTATAGACACTGGACATTCACTGATGAAAACACAGTGAAACAAACCTATGCCCTTGTCATTCTCAAGTAGGAGGGAAATGTTATTAATGTTTTTTAGCCAGAGATACACACCTGATAAACACATAATGGTAGTGATGCTCCATTTAATCATTTCTACAATCATTTTATGTTTTAAGAAAAAAATCCATATTTTATCACGCTCCTTTCTCCTTTCCTGGCCTCTCTCCTCTGTCTCCAGCTTCTTCTCCAGTAGTGTTAGTGTTGGAAGAGGTCTTCTAAAGAACATGATCACACATTGTCCTACACAGTGGACCCAGGCAACTGAATGCTTCTCACCCTCTCCCCTGTCCTTGGGGTGTAAATCCTGCCCACTGTCCCTACAGTAGGAGCCATTTCAAGGACGCAGCCTTGAAATTTATGGAAACCATCTGACAGTGTATGTAACTCAACCTTGTTAAGGCCTCTATATACTTTTAAGACCGTGGCTGATGGGTATGGAGACCTATACTCATCTTGTAGCCACCTTAGACAAGCCTCATATGCAAGTTCTCTGGCTTATTAAGAATGCCGCCTACTCAGGGGGAATGGGCTGCCTCTTTTTTCTGTCTTCCTTTATCCTCCATCTATGGGGATTGGTTTCAGATTGCAACCAGGGAATTCCAAAAGTTGTGAACTAAAAGTCACAAGTTCCAGTTATGATTTAGAACTTTACAAAAGCAAATCAATTACTGAAGAATTTACTCAAATGAATTTACTCCTACCACCTGACCTCAACCCTTGGAAAGAAAGATTCCAAGACTGATGGAGAAACTGTATAAGAAATTTAGTCTAAAGTTTAACTACCCAAACTTCACTGACTCTGAATATCACAGATGGATTTCATAAAATGATGTGAATTCTCAAAATATACAAATTTTAAATATACAAATTCACATGCTTTTCTTTTGAGGAAAAGTTATGTGTATTATAAAGATTAAAAATGGAGAAGAATGATATTTAAAGAATGCTGCATGCATGCCCATAATGAATTCATTATATATTTTATAAAGTACCACAATTATACCATTCTTACCCCCAAATTTTTCATAAATGCTCCTCTTAAACTATTTTATTGTTTCAGAAAGATTTGTCGTATAGCATGCAATTCCAATCTTTATCAGTATAAATCCAAGAAAAATCCCCTGTAATGTGCTTATGGATTTTCTTTTCTTTTCCAAGCAGTAATAATAATAGTGATAGCAAAAAATACAGGTGTTACTGTTTCAGCCTTTGTGGCTGATTTGATGTTAAGGTCCTTTTCAATTTTCAACTGTCTTCTGACACAACCCAAGTTTCCCAGCCTCATCAAGGGTTTGCATTTCAAACCAGCTTGTTTCAGAACACTCCCAAACCTGTCACAATTTCACGAGTGATTTGTCCTACTGATAAGTTCTCCCTGGTTAGAATAATACACAGTGAAGTAATTTGGGAACTAGCTGCTTGGTCTAATTATTTGAAATACATTTTTTGCTTAATAGCTATAAAAGCACTGGAGTCTCTTCAAGGTTTCTATGACTAGCATCAATTCAGAAGTCATGCATTTGCACACTCATCCCCCACCCCCAGCACAACTGGAACACAGCCCAGCCACTCCTGAAACCAGGCCTTCCAAAGACACAATATACATTTTTGTTTTTCAGAGCATGTTCCCAATTTTCACTTTCAATAGGAATATTTTTAGAGATCATTGAAAGCAAAATGTCTCGAAAATGTCTTCAAAACTTCTCTAAGTTTCTTTCCAAATGTCATGATTTTTGGAAAAGACCACACCAAGTGGTAAAGAGATGGACAAGACTGCAAACACTTCTAAAATCTCTTTGGAGATATTCCATGTACCACATTATATATGAACTGAGAAATGAAACATCTGTGACTAATACAAAATTGAGTCTGTCTTAAATTATAATTAACAGCAATGAGAAAATGTTGCCTGTTCACTTTTCAGAGAATCAAATCATCTTTTTACCATTAAAAAGCTTGAGTCAATGATCATTATTTGTATAATTGCCCTGCCCAGTGCTTTTCCAAATTGCAGCTCAAGACTCACAACAGAATAAGAACAATGAGGACTCATGCCACAATTGAATAAGACCTTCAAAAATTAGTTTTCAGAGGACTTTAAGTGCTCCATAATACTTAATCTGTAAGACCTCTTTTTGGCCTCATATCAAATATTCATACCATCTTTTTCTTTGCACCAGACACTAAGTTGATAGAACTTAAGCTTCTAGCTTTAGAAAATATATAGTACTAATTTTTCTCCCGACAAAATCTCCAAGAGAATGTAACAAAGGAGAAGGGAATAAATTAAATGTCTTTGGGGATCCATGCTGAGGGCTCTAGGCTGTGCTCGTATAAGAGGAAATAAGTCCTTAGTATATCAGTGCTTCATCACAGACACGGCACCTGATCCCCAAGGCCTCCCCAGCCTTTCCCCATTCCAACAGCATTGATACAGGCCCTTGCCTTTAAATAGTCTAGTCTACATCTATCTGCCAATGGTCTTCACAGTTTGGGACACATCACTCCTCCTTTCTAACTATCTAATTACAATGTATTCTTCAAAGCTAGTTCTAGCCTTGCCTTCCATTTGAAGTTTCTTTGACAACTGATAATTTTGCTTTCTCCGTGAACTCCCTGTCCTCCAAATTCCTATTATAGCCCCACAGTCTTGCCTTCTTTAGTGTGTGGGTGCCATACCTCAACTCAGCAAAAAGCTACTCAAAGGTAGGGTGCTGTTCTCATCTTCATTAACAAGAACAGCAATTCCTTGTACCTGGGAAAGCATTCTGGAAAACCATAAATTACTTTTCAAATTTCAACCTCTTTATATATTCCTTTCTATTTGAGTTTCACAATAATTTTGTGAGGTAAGCCAGGACAGTCTTTTAATAATTATATTGTACAGACTTGAGAAGTTAAAAGTTAGATCTATCTGGTGACAAACGAATGGTACCCTGTTAAACTATAAACCAGGTCTAGGGTTCTGTACATTAATAATAGTTTCAAAGTCTTCATATGAGAATACCATTCAAACATCTACAAATTCATAGACCCTGAAATAACTGTTGTTGCATTTAATTTATGTCTCCCTTGACTCTGGTGCTTACCTTCCAAATTTTTGGGCCCCTCTGATATCCAGTAAAGTCTGTTTTGTGTGCCATGCATCCACCCACCTCCACTCCCATAGGTTTACCCAGTTAGTCTCTTGGCTGGCCCTCTTCCACTGACATCTGGGAATCCTTGTAATGTAAATCATAGTTTCACTTAGAAAAATAATCACCTTCTCAACATCCTCCTGCATCTTGGCCTTCCAGACTACCAGAGCTGCTTGTCCCTAGGGAAGGGGGCTTCTATATTCTCCAGGCATAAGAACCCATTGCATATTTTGGAAGCAAGCAATGTCCATCTAAACTTCAGAAGGGTGTCCGGCATTCACATAGATAACTGGGTAAGAAGGACCAGTCAGGAAGCTATTGCATAAGCCTAAGCAATGATGAAGCCCTAAGGCAGTAGGAGTCATGTTTGGAAAGAAAAACAGGGGCTGTGACCAAGGAGGCCCTGAGCAATATACAATAGGGGAAGCAAAGATGGCATAATATGGCATAAGAAAGATATGATACATAGAGAAAACAGGAAACTGTTTATTTAGCCAAATAGCATCTCACTTTCTTTTCCATTGAGAAGCTCCTTTACACCCAACCTCCTATAAAAAGTTTGGGCATATTGTTGAGATGGACACCTTTCAGGTAAGTAGAATGAGGAAAACATACCTCTTTAGTATAATACATGGGCTTCTTAGAAGTTTTTTTTCCAGTTGGTGTCAGGACCAGATGGTAAAGTATCCTTGAATGTTAGTGCTTGAGCTCATTAGTTGCATGCACCATTCAGGAAAGCTGAAAAGAAGAGAATGCATGTGTGCTAAGCCAATTCAGTCCTGTCCAACTCTTCAAGACCCTGTGGAATGTAGACTACCAGGCTTCCCATCCATGATACTCTCCTGGAAAGAATACTGGAGTGGGTTGCCATGCCCTCCTCTAGGGGATCTTCACGACTCAGGGACTGAACCCACATCTCCTGTGTCTCCTGAATTGGCAGACAGGTTCTTTACCACCAGCACTACCTGGGAAGCCCCAAAAGAAAAGAATGTGTATGCTTAGTCGCTCTTCTGCTGCTGCTGCTAAGTCACTTCAGTCGTGTCCGACTCTGTGCGACCCCATAGACAGCAGCCCACCAGGCTCCCCGATCCTTGGCATTCTCCAGGCAAGAACACTGGAGTGGGTTGCCATTTCCTTCTCCAATACATGAAAGTGAAAAGTGAAATTGAAGTCGCTCAGTCATGTCTGACTCAGTCATGTCCAACTCTGCAGCCCCATGGACTGTAGGCCTGCCAGGCCCCTCTGTCCATGGGGATTCTCCAGGCAAGAATACAGGAATGGGTTGTCATGCCCTCCTCCAGGGGATCTTCCCAACCCAGGGATTGAACCCAGGACTCCTATATTGCAGGTGGATTCTCTACCATCTGATCCACCAGGGAAGCCCATGAAGAAAAGAATAGTAGGAGTCAAATGATCTGCCATCCTTGAATCTCAAGCATGAAATAATGTGTGTATGGTGGTGCTTTGAATACTAGAAGGTGTTATTGTAATGTGATAGTGAATGACATCTCTGAGACACCTGAGAGGGACTGAATACTGTCTTATACCAGTCTCTGTGTATGGGCTGATTGACCAGCTGATTATTATCCAAATCAGGTTTACCTGATTTCAACTCTTTTTCCATTAGTACTCCTCTATATATCAGATTTAAAATATCAACCCTGTTGCCAAGTATTGAAATATTCACATTAAAATCACTGGCTTAAAGTTTAATTGTATTGATCTGATTTTTATAGGCAGCACTCACAAAAAATATTAGCTATGCTATGCTGCAATGCAACATTGACTCAAATTGGCTTTGAATATAAAACCCACCCTGCAATTATGCAATCCGTAAACCCTCAGAAGAAAGGCAAAGCATAATCCATGCTGAATTTCACCTCCTCCCCTACTGATTCCATCTTTCCTTCACTGTCTTTGTAGTGGTCAGTTAAGAAGCCCTCAAGCAGTGAGTGGTGCTCCATTTACTGAGAAACTAAGTAATCATGGGACAGGAAAGCATCATCAACTTCTGACTAATTGTCAGAGGCAGGTAAAAGTAACAGAAAGTATGAAAGCCTGGGAAACAAATAAATACATTTTCTAGTTTTGGTTGGAGGTGTTAACGTAGATGAACTACAAGCAAATTACTTATACTCATCTCAAACTTCATGACCAAAAATTAGGTAATAATCTTACCCAACTTATATCTGTGGAAAGGACTGCAGTAAGTTTAGGAGCCATCTGAGCAGGGTTCAAACCCAAGATTCTCACAAATCACACCATTAGTCATTATTTCCTCTTGATAGCAGGAGAAATAATTTTTAAATGATCAATGCCATACAAGGATTAAATGAGATAATGTGGTGAATATATTTTGTACAGAAGATATTCGCTAAGTGTTCTTTTCCTTCCTTTCTATTTTAAAGAGCTGTTATGGGAATCCAATTATAGCAGAGATGAATATAATTGAAAAAATTTTAAAGATCTATGCAAGTGTGTGTGTGTGTTTGTCTACCAGTTGTGTAGAGTGTCTACCACTCTTTGCGACCCCAAGGACTGTAGCCTGCCAGGCTCCCCTGTCCATGGGATTTCCCAGGCAAGAATACTGGAGTGGGGTGCCATTTCCTCCTCCACTAGGCAAGTGTAAAGCATTATTATTATGATTATGATCCTTCAACTCAATTTTCTCATTTCATCCAGACACTGGTGTTCTTTAAAAAAAAATGGTCTGTGGATAAGAGACGAGTTGAGAGGAATAGAGTTTAAATAACTAAAGCAGACAGTAGGATGCTAATGTTTCTTCATTTGTTTCCAGTTCCATGGTACTTGGTAAGTCAGCAAATAAAACCAATCAGTTCCAATTAACTTTTCTGGAAGTGAGGAACCAAATAAAAGAGCAAGTTTTATATATATATATATTTTAAAATCTTCTTGGTGGTGAAAAAGCCCCTGAAGTCTGTACAGTGGGAAAAAAAAGTGCAATGACATTACTAACAAAATGTGAATTGCTACCTGAAACAACAGATAAGACCCTCTGGTGACTGGGAAAGAGCAAGATTCCTGGGTTTCTGTGGATATTGTTCATGGCTGACTCATATCATCACTAATAGCAGGAGTACTCCAAGGAGCGCTGCTATGTGGTTGACCAAAAAAAAAAAAAGTGGATTTCCAAGGGATGTATCCTAAATTCTGCAGTAATGATACCTCCGAAAATAGCAATAAAAAGTAAGGACTTCAATCTGCTCATGGTATGAAGCTACCAGTCCTTTAGCATCCACGTATCAGAAGCTACCAGAAATAGTCTCAGCAATGCCACAGGTGGAATAACTATCCTTATAAAAATAAACACATAAAAGGAACACCCACAATTGGACATGACCCTGGGAGTATGGGGAGAAAGAAGTCTTGATGGAAGTCAAGACACTCAGTTAAACTTCAGAAGAGATTTATTTCAAGGCTCAAGTTTCAACTAGTTCATTTCTCATTTAATAAAAAAAAAAAAAAAAAAGATACTCTTTCTCCATATGCCTTTAAAAACAGAATTCTTCAGTGCTGTCCCCAGAGAAGCTTAGTTATATAGAAAGGAGATCTTTTAACTCCCGTAGAACTTCATTCTTCATTTAAAACGTGGAAGGAGAAGGAACTAATGTGTCTAGCTTTAAAAAGTGTTAAAATACAGGGAACATTGTGAAATGGTCATTTTAACTTAAAATCCTAACATTTTCTTCTATCAGTTTTCCCAATCAATTTCTTCTCTTCATCCACAAATACAGTTTTATTCCGTCAAGAGTCCTATGCCTTCAAATCAAAACATATGGAATAGGTGTCCTCTTTCAATACCCTCATCTCTCAAGTAGGAAATACCTCACACTCATTATTGAACCTGAAAATTCCTTGTCTTAATACCATTTAAGTCCACTGGATATGGAATTGTTAATATTATAAATAGGAAAATACTAGCCAAAAGGGAAACAAAATAGCATTGATGAGCTTTGCTCCAATGCTATACATTAAAATTCTCTTCACTGTAGAGCTTTTTCATCTTTTGAAATTTGAAAAAGGGCTAAGATACATGCTAATTTTTTTTTAAGTTCACACCATCTAGCAAAACCATCCAAATCATTTTGGTGTGCAGAGATTTTATTTCTAATCTTTCTCTGCAAAATGCTTTGTTAAATCCTGATGACAACTTTTATGCATAATGCATAAAATAAACTTTGCCAAAATCTAAGTCACTTTCAAAAGCATGTAAACCCCTTTAGAAGCAAAATGACACATTACAGGGCATGTCGTTGTAATACACTGGGAAAACCACACGGCAAGGTTGACAGTTAAAGCACTGTGCTCTATATCATTAACTTCCAAATGTCTAATATGTGTAGTTACCTTGGTTTGCTTGCATTCAAAATTGTGTGCTATTTCTTATAAGATTTTTCATATATTGACGCCTCATTTATGTACTACATAAATTCAACTCTTGTCTTCCACACTTCTGGGAATCTTTACACTTTAAAAAGACCAGGTACTCAATTCATATAACCAAGAAAATCCTGTCACTGACCAAAAAATAGTTTTGAAAATGTTTGTGTGTGTGTGAATTAGTATTTCTACACATGTATCGTCCATTTGATAAATTAGATAGGTAATTCCAGTTCAAATCTTATGGCTGTTTTTGCTTATTTAAAACCATAAAAATAGAGACCGGGAAGGAAAAAGACTTAGCATTCAAAAGTAGGTACTATAAATCCTGTCATGCAAAAGGCAAATAAAAAAAAACAAACAAATAAAAATCAGAATAATAACAGTGTATCACTAGCCAGTGTCACTAAAATGATTTGTTTTACTCCTTTAATCTTTACCGTATCTAAACTGACTATAATAAATGAATAATCGCTCTGAATACAGAGCAGTTAATTGAAAAACTGCACCAAGACAAAACCAAGAAATCATAACACACAATACAAGGTTTCATCAGTGTTTAAGAACTTGTCTTTGTCAATATTTTTAAGGTTCAGTGTAAATGATATTGTTAACTATCATATATAACAGACCCTCATGAATTATGTTAGATATCCCGTGAATATTAATGGCCTTAAGTTAAATGACATTTCATCTGCACACAACCAGGTGTGAAATTCTGACAGAGTTTGGTTTCTTCCTCAAAGGAAATGGTGTGATCGAAACGAGCTTTATCTTGAAAGCCAAGTTTCTGAGGGCAACCGCTCTTCAAAAGGCATGTGCCAATTTGACAAAGAGTGGGCATCGCCTTGAATGTGGAAGGTGTGGCCTCTAGCTTATGGGCAGGTTGTTTTTCAAAGTTTCCCTCTGGATATTCATCTACCATTGTGTGTACCAAACAATGCAAATCCTGAGAGGGGGGTGGATATTAGAATGCAGAAACAAAAACTGCATTGTTGATTTCAAACAGTGTTGTCCTGGGAGAGCACACATTTGTGCAGGCATCCCACAGTAGACAAAGTAAGAATTTGTTGAATGGAAGCAAGGGGACAAAGACAAGTTGTTAATTATTTGGGCCAGTGGAAAATGTCCTTTCTGGAAAATCTTTGAAAACCTATAGCACCTGAATTTGCATGAAAGTAGTATTGTGTGAATATTTCTTTATTGAAAATAAAGCATTTCTGGCTCAGTTCAATAATAACAGCTTACAGGAGAGTAATTGAAGTTATCCAATTCTCTTCCCATTGAAAATGACCTACAGTACATACATACAGAGACACACACAGAAAAATCTGTCATGCCATTTTATTGATACTGAAGTAAAAAGGAGTTGGGGTGAGGCACTGTGTGAGCATTTAACGCACACCAAATGATGATATGGTCGGGGAAAATTATCCCTTTTTCTTCACGTTCCTTTTCCAAATTCTCATCTTGTTCTACCCCCTGCTGAGCTCCTATTGACTTCAAAGAGAGGTCCATGGGGGTCCAGAACAAGAGAGAATTTGGCCCCGCACGCATAATTTCTGTGCTCTCTTATTCATAACATACACAATAAGCACTGGATTTGAAAAGGCTCTAACAGAGGCTGGTAATGGCTCCTGAACCATCACATATCTTCTTGGTGTACTAAATGATATCTTCAATTGTGCCAGTGGAAACACTGAACACTCTGAGGATAAGACCATGCCAAGTCTTTACCATTCTCCTCTTCTATCATTATTACTCTAGCTAATAATAACAATATTTATGCTGTATTAGAATCAGAATCTCACCACTGAAACTTTCATAAGACCATAGGCATATCTGAATCTTTGTAATAAGGAGGATGTACAGAAAATTCTGGAATCTGCTCCCAGGAAATCTCACCACCCCAAGATGCAAGAAGACTTCATGTGGACCAGCATACAACAAAAATCACATCAAATTACTGTGAATAATGATGAAATAATGAGATGAAGTCACTTTTTAGAACACTGGTAGAGAAGATAAGTTAGTCTATTCTGTGATTGCAAATGTCATAGATGACATCCGAAGGAAAAGCTCAGAGATAAAGCTGGGGTGAGGCTGGAGGACGCGCCTGAAAATTGCAGCATTGTGTAAAGAATATTACAGGGAGAGGGAATGTGGGAATGTGTAATCAAGTTACAACCTGATGGAATCTGACCATCTTGGCAAGCAAGACACTATACCATGACATTAGTTTATTATTCACAAATGAAAGCATTCAGTCAACTACAGACAAATGAGGAGCAGGTAAAGATAAATCAGTCCCCGTAGTATATATTTGGTCCATCATTATTTCATCCTACAAAGATTTTACCTAAGTGTGTGGTTAATCTAATATTGCCTCTTATTTTTCACTGTCCTGTCCTTAAAGGATAATTGGCATTCTCAAACACTGATGCCTTACTATCTATACTATACTATCAAAGACAGCCAAGAATGTGGATTTGCTGAGCAACTCATTTCCTTACATAATTTTCAGATAATCATTTTGACATTTCTTGGTATCCAGGATCTCAAAAACAGCTGATATCCCTTCCTACTTAAAGTGCATTTATAACTTCGATGGGCAGCAAAGTACTCTCCCCTATTTATAGATAAGGCCTGCAACTTACAGAAGTTAGTATACAAAAATCAGAGTGATGTCACAAACCCAGAAAGCACTTTATGGTTTGTTTACAAGAAGTTTAAATATTTTATTTCATTTGTTTCTCAACACTATTGGAAGTCCATTGAAAGGAAGAAAGAGGAACTTCTAATTACCAGGGCAGCTTGCAACAGACCTCTTTGCTCTGGCAGATAAGGCACTTGGTTAAGAAGTAGACATACTGCTTCTTTTGTCACTGACTTCCCTTTCCTGGATATCTCCCAGTAGCCTCAGCATTCAACCTTTTTCTCAGTTTTTAGTATTGCTATTATCACCAATATATGCAAAAAGGAAAAAAATGACAGTAACTCAGAGATGCAATTGTAAGTGTTGAGTTAGTAGTGTATACACTCTGCTTATACTTCTTTGAGATGAACATTATATCAACATAATGTTACCTGTTGTTCTAGCTCTGTCACTCAATAATGCATGCTTCTGAGGACTAAAGAGGGGAAACCAGGATTATTTGATATCCACCTGTTTTTCCCTCCTGATTCACGATTTAAAATGAAATTCATGGACAAGAAGTTCTATGGGTCCCCAGCACCTGACTAAGCACTTAGTACAAAGCAAGTAATCAATAAATACCTTTAAAATGAATGAATCAGTCAATGTGTATATTGTGTGCAGAGACACTCTTTTAAAATAATTATTTGATTCATTTGCCTTTAAGACATTACTCTCAACTTGAAGCCAATTTAAAATTTTAGGCTCTGTGATTTCATTTACTGATGGGTCTCACTACTGTAGACATTTAAGGTGGACCTAAAAAGGAGAATTTAAAACAAAGGCAAAGAATTATAACTCAGGCCTTTTCCTAGCTCATTGGGAAAGATGCCTTTCCTTAAAGAGACTTTTTCTCCTGTCTCTCCATGGTTGAGAAATCTGAACAAAACACAACACACAGGCAAAAATCACATGTAAATGGTTGAAGCACTTGGCATGCAACTGTCTCACATTCTCACAGCCTTAAGTAGTAGAAGATTATCCTTTTAACGAGGATAATTTTATTTTTCACTAGATATCTATCAAAGGAAAGATTACAACATAGCAGCTGGAACGCTGGAACCTACATAATGTATTGCGCATTTTAATCATGTTGGATAAAACACTCTTTCTATGGATATCAATTATACTAATGACTCTTATATAATACTCTCATTGTGCCTACGGGATATGTATTGTCACCTCTCCTTTGTCATAAAAATAGTAGCTCTGGATCCACACTGAAGTGGTTGCTTTCATTTTTATATAATGAATGAGTAACACTGTAAAAAAAGACATTTTATCCCATATTAGTTTAACAGAGTGAAGAGATTTCACATATGACAGTGCTAAATATACTCTTAAGCTGCTAATAAAGCCAAAGCCTGCGGGGAAAAATTCTAATGATGAGCAATGCCAGAAGTTTGTATTTCTGAAACTAAAGCAAAAATGTTCCACTTAGGTACATTCTAAATATCCTAAAAAGGAACAGGGATTTCTAATAATTTCATTTCCAATAAATCTCCCTAGTCAATTTGGAATCATTTTATTTGCAATAAATCTCCTCAGTCAGCCTGAAAGATAAGCACACATTTTTTTTTTCTTTTCCCCGAGTGCAATGTTATGGAGGAAGCTTCTTTTAATGTGTCCTTAAAATTAATAATGACAACAGAAGGTATGATTCATAGCCAGACTACTACATGCTTCCTATTTATCACAGAACAAAAATTTCTGCTAGAATAGTTGAAGATTATTCACCCCAAAATAAATAAATGACCACGTGGCCAAATTTCTCAGGTTGTGTTCTAGAAATGCCTCTGCCGAGGGTGCATCAGTGTTCCCATTCTTTTAGTACCTGCTAGCAATGCTGGAGTTAAGGCTTTATGAGAATTTCTATTATAAACTTCTAGTTTCCAGGTTTAATAAACAGTCATAAAAATGTGCTCAAAGCTGAAACTTGGCAAAGCAATTTAAAGACAAGAAAAAACTTCTGCCTGGTCATTTTTAAGTTACACAAGTATAAAAAAAGATACAGCTAGGAAGGAGTCTCAGAAGCATTACCCCTACTAGTGGTTTTGAAGGAATATGATTTCAATTATACAGAAAATTGGTCAAGTGATTGGTTTATAGTATAGTCAGGATATTTGGGGTGGTTTGAAGGAACAGGTAAAATAATGAAGTTATTTAAATTCCACCTAGAAGCTTTTAGATGTGCATTTTAAATGTCATAGTCTCTCCAGTTCACCAGAGTTTTTAAAAAAGCACTGGATCATCACTTGCTTCTCTCTTTGTTCAACTAAATATGGTATCAATCTGAAAAGATCTTGGAAAATTTTCTCCAATTTAAGTACTGACATTTATAAGATATGTATACATTTAATCATTTATGTAGCAAAATGGAATTACCTGCATTAATAGAAGTTTCTGGTTTCTCCAATTTCTCTTTACAAAAATTGCCTCTAAATTTTGTGGGTAACTCATTTCAATATGTCAATAGATCCATTTCAACACTAAATCTTCAAGTACATATTGAGTGTTTCTTGGACTCTACTCATGCAATCAAATGGAATATTTGTTAACTGATTATAGCCCCTGATCAAGTTTGATGGCCATTGGAAGTACTGAAGATTTTGCCACAGCTGTCCAAACCTTACTACAAAAACATGAGGACTAAGGAGAATTTTGTAAGGCAAACGTCTTTTTAATTTAAATTTCTTCCCTTTCTCCCAAAATGGAGACATTAATTCCTTGGTAGTTACATATTTAATCATTGGCTGTTCAAGGTCAAAGATTTTGAATTCTGAAGGTTCACACATTTTTTTTTCAATTTTGCTCATGTCCACTGTGAGATCCGTATATATAGAAAGGACTTAGCTGGTGAGTAAGCCAAGCCAGCTGCCTCCAATCTCTATACTAACCCAGCTTTCTTTTCTAATTACTCTCATGTATCAGTAATAACATGATCATTTCTTGTAAAAAATATATCCCTTAAAATAAAGGTAACTGGTATTGAAAGTGACACAGGATAAAAAGTTATAATTATTAGTATGAAACAGAGCAGTATAGTATAGTGTATTGGAATTACACTGCCTGGATTCAAATCCCAGATTCATTAATTTTCTATTTGTGTGACTCTGGGCACATTATTTATTCTAAAGCTCAATTTCCTTATTTGAAAAAAAGGTGATGAAAATGATAATAATGTTTCCTCATAAGATTTTTGTCAGAACTTAGTTTCAGCACTTATCAGACTAGTTATCAGTAACCTATTGTTATAATTATTATTACCATCACCGTCATTGTTAATATAATCATCCTCATTAAGGAGAAGTAAAGAGGTCGCCCAAATATCTCCCAAGATTTCACAGTTCCCACAGTCTATGTCTAATAGTTTTTATCCCATCTCCTTTTTTAATTTCCTTTTGGTTTCTTTATGCTCAATCTCTGGCAACACTTTAAAGTCTAACTTTCAAGCAAAATGAAGCCAAGGGTACCTGTCTACCTACTAGTGAAGAGCAAGAATAGTTCACAACTTGGATGAAGATTTAGAAATCATATCTGTCAAATTGGTATTAACATATAACATAAAGTTGGCACAGTCACTAATGTGAAAGATGAAAAAATAAAACTATAAAGACCCCAACAGATGAAAATGATACGTAAGAACTAACAAGGTAGTCAAATCACATTTGGAACACTGGGCTAGTTCTGGGCAAGAGCAGACTCAATTTCATCTAAAATACAATCAGAACAACAAGAGGCCATAAAAGTCCCGATATCTGAGGAAAGATTGGAATATTTGGGACCATTTTTCCCAAATAAAGACCGAGGAGACAAACATACCATTTTCCAAATATCTGAAAAAGCTATTATTTTAAATAGAAATTGTTTTTATTCTGCATATTTATATAAAGATTGACCAGGGCCACTGGATATAAAACTGGACATGGATTTCAAATTATTAAAAGATTTTTTCAAACTATTAGATATTTCTCTTAAAAAAAGATTACTCTCATGAAGTGCTACATTCTCAGTTTTCTCATCTTGATTTTGTATTTTATTTTTATTTCTATTGGGCAATACCAGTGATTCCCACATGCTTTGTATGCTGACCTTTCTCCTGACCTCTAGGTCCAAATGTCCCCTGGATTTCCAACAAGCCTCTCAAAGCAGATTCACTATCTGAATATGCCAACATGCTTCTATTCCAGGCTTCCCTGCTCATTTCTCAGTCACTGAAGACAAAAACTTGAAGGGCTCAAATTTTCCCTTTCTTCATGATGATGATGGTGACTATTTTTTGTTGAATTTTTACTATCTGAAGTCAATGTGCTAAATTTTACATATATGACTATATATAATCTTTACAGTGATTTTTCTTTAATTTGCATTATTTTTCTCATTTTATAGACGAAGCTGAGGCTTAATAGGGTAAGCTGAGGCTTCATACGGTAAGTTGAATAGTCTGGATTTGTAGTCATGAGTATATGACTCTAAAGTCCATATGATTATTCCCTCCCCTATATTGCCTTTCCAATTATTTATCTGCTCTTCTGTAAAATGTTTCTCCCTGCAGGCCTTCTCACTTTTCATCTCTCTGAGAGTGAGGGAACTCTGGCTCTTCACATGGCTGTCTTTTTCTCTCAACCTCCATGCAGCAGTTTACATGTCATCCTAACTGAGAAGACCCCCTTTACTCTAACCTCATGGCACCCTAATCATAGTGTTCATTATCATTAGTTTTCTGTTATATTTACTTACTTATTGCACCAATTCTTTTTCAAAAAAGTAGAAAATTCCATGGGGGAGAACTCCCTTTCTTGTTCTTCTCTGAATCTCTAGCACCTAGATTGTACTCAATCAATATCTGCTGATGGACTGGTTGACGGATATGGCTTTTACCCCATCCCCTCCTGTGTAGTCTTTCCACCACTTGACATGGTTTAAGCGCCTATCATCTCATTTAGACAAGACTGACAGTCACCCATTCTGCTCCAGTTTCTTCTCACTTGAAGATACAGATACAGAAAGAATCATGTCCCCTGCTCAGAAATCTTCAGTAACTAGAGAATAAGACTAAACTTCTTAACATGACACTGAAGATTTGATACTAACACTACATATGTTGCCTTCTATGTTCCTCACTACCAGTGTTTGAGTAAGCTGTATAATAGTAAGCAGTATAAATTCATGCCCTCATATCTATTTAATGTTGTTTCATCCCAGAAACACTTTTTTCCCTCTCCTGAAAAAAAATTTCATTCCTCAGGAATTATCTCTTCCACACGTGTTTTTCTGGGTCTATCCTTCAGAGAAAAGTTAAACATTTCCCCCACTCGCATATATTTCCATTGCACTTTGTCCACTGTCTTTATATTTGTAGAATATATTATAATTCATTATACACTTTTTTTAACCTTCCCAACTGGATTTAAGATTACAGAAATGACATATAATAAATGCTTAATAAATGACTAAATTTTGAGTAAAGGAGAAAGTGTACTAAATGATATCTAATACCCTTTCATATTTGATATTTTATATATCTTTAATGATTCCATTATTTTAAAAATAAAAAGTATTTTGGTATCTGCTATCACATTCTATTACTTTTGATCCATGTCCACTCATTAAAAGCAGTTAATGTTAAAAAAAATTATAGTGCCAAAAGTGGGGAGGGGATTCATATAAAAATATTCTTAGGTTGTTTAATGCTGACACCTATTAAGCAACTACATTTTTCATTTAAATTAAAAATCTCCTCATACATCTCTGGTGGAAATTTAAATTGATGAATCTGTTTGGAGGACAAGCTGGCAATATGTATCAAGAGTTTTATAAATGTTTATGGTCTTACATTCAGCATTTGACTTCTAGGAAATCAAAAGGAAACAACTAGGAAAAACAAAGGTATAAAATCAATTGTATCATCAATTTACTATTATATTATATATTATTTTACACTAAAAAAGCCAGATAAAATTGAAATCAAAAGTTCAATTACAAGAAAATGAAAATATTTAAATAAATTAGAGTATCTGCATAAAATTAGAATACATCTTGAATAATCAAGGGCACAAAAAAACTAATCGTAACAACATGAAAAAGTGGCAAAAACTGTTTATCATATAAACCCCAATATATACATATGTATACATATATACACACATATATACACATGAATGCATACATACATACATGCATGTGTGTGTGTGTGTTGGTATCTGTATGTGTGTGAGGAGGAGAGAAGTAATTAATCTATAATCTCCAGGCGATGAGACTATGTATAATTATGATTTTTTTCTTTATTTTCCAGCTCAACAAAAATAGATATTCCTTATGCATAAGATTTTTAAAATTATTTTAAAAGTTTTCACACTCAGTCTGATTGACATTCAATCTAAAGTGCAGTTAATGATCCAGAATCCTCCCAGTCTTGAAGCCTAGTAGGACTACTAGCTAACCACACAATATAAATTCTGCTTCAAACAAACATACACTTCACACAAAAATCTTCCATGCAGCATAAGTTATAAAATGTCTTATGAAAAATTAACACATTTTAACCAAAAAGCTCAATAAAAAGTAGCATAAAGAAGGGGGTAATCTAAGAAAGAAAGAGCATACATAATTCTTGGATGAAGTTGATATATGGAAGTGATGAATGGTTAACATAATGTGCCAAGGAGAAAGGGACATGTGTGGGAGAGATGGCCTAATATAATATGTGTACATATTCATGTCTGAGTAAAAAATGCAAAATATATCCCATCTGTTTTCACCCTCTTTTTATTCTCTTTAGTTCCTCAAACAGCTGGTTACCCAGCAGTGGACTTTCTTGGTGATCGCTTGTTAGAGAAGGTTTCCAATATTACTTTAATAAACCAGAAATGGCTAATGGGGCCAATTCAAGAGGACAGACACTGTCACAGCTTATGTACAAATTTCCTTACATAATGAGTAGTCCTGGGTTATTAATTCGGTCTTTAGTTTATTGCTCCTGCCAGGCACATTTTGTCTACCTTTAGCTATAAACTTTATGGTATCATGACACTTGCAACAAATTCCTATCTAAAATAGGGTAGCAGAAGGTAAGAGACTTGCAGAGATTCCTTTCATTGCAGTACAACTTCAAACATGCTATGTGAGCAGTTTGACGCTATTAAGTTATCATTACCTGAAGTATCTGCAAGACTGAACTGTAACAAGTAAAACTTTTCTGAATATTTCTATTTCATTCATATAAATAATGTGTTCTTTCTGACTCAACTCAGATGGCCACCATCTCAAGGCACCCAGGATGTTCCTGAGTAATGACTTTAGTGTTCGTGGGTCAGTGGAATACTCCTTCCACAGTAATATCCAAAGTTAATACGTTACAATGGGAAGAATACTATAAGAATAATAAGATCTAGGTTTGGGTTCTACTTCAACTTCTAATCAATTGCATGATCTAGGACATGTTATTTAGCCAACTCACCTTCCAATTCAGTATCTAAAAAAACTAAAATGGAGTGGAACCTTAGAAGTCTATGCTTCCACCCCAGTGTTTCTTAATCAGGCATGATTTTATCCCTCTGTCCATCTACTCAAGGGACATTTGGCAATGTTAGGAGACATTTTTGGTCATTATAATTTGGATGAAAGAGCTGCTGACATCTAATAGGTAGAATCCAGGGCTGCTGCTAAACATCCTACATGCCTAGGACAGCTCCCCAAAACAAGGAATTATCTGACCCAAAGAGTCAATAGCACAATATTGAGATAGCCAGCTCTTATCTTCCAGTTGTATAATTACAGAAGAGAAATTTCAAATGATATATCAGAACTTTAAACATTTACTTTTTTATACTATGAAGCTTGAACATTTATGGCAGGATTCTAGATGGTTGGTGAACTTCATCTTCTAAAATGAAAAAAATTAAGAAAGACTAGAACATCACCATCTATTTCAACTGTCTCAGGGACTTAATTTAATAGGTGCTTATTTATATAAAATGAGTCTTCTAAACCTTAAGTACAAGTGGCATTTTCTCCTATCTCAGTAAAATATTTCAAAATCTATTTTCAAGTGAACAAAACTTTTAACATTATGAATGTGATAGCATTTGGAAATCAATGTGGGTTTATCTATCAGTCTATTTAAATAGCTGACCATTTACTTGGTTATTTTGCTTAACACAGCTCGGCTATTTTTTCTAATACAAAGTTGTCAATGGCCTCATATTACTGAAGTAATATGAGGATTAGATGATAATATTTCTTGTTGGAATTTCATTCCTTAAAGGACTCAAGATTCTAGTATAAATGATTATTAATTAAATGTGAAGATTAGGAAAAGTTCATAGTTAAGAATCTTCTTAAAAATATTTTTAAAAGCCAGAGTTTTATGAGATTTTAAAAAATATATATTGTATAAAAGATTCATTTTGTTAATTTATTTGTTTTCCTTTAACAGGAGAACAGTGAAAAATCTGTTATTGACATTAATGAACCTTGTGGTTCAGTGTGTTCTTATAAAAGGAGATAGAGAAAAATCTTGCCTTATTTTTTCTTTAAAATTGTAACAATTTTGAAATAATTCTGTCACCATGGGTCCTAAGTATGGATTTATAATAACTAAAGTTCCTATAACTCACCTTGAAGATTTCATCAGAGATGCTGTCAACTTCAAAGATTCTGTTTTCCATTGATTTCCTGTGTTGCCACACCCTATCAAAAAAGTAAAAAAAAGGTAAAATTTGCTTTAGATTAGAAGTTCCAAGTTAGAGTTTCAAATACATATCTCAACAAGAGTCTTAGCTAAATAGATCTTCTGAAAGTCCTTCAATAAACACAAAACTATTTTTTAATATTCATAAATTTAGACCTCACTGTGTCCCTGAGTGTGAGAACTATAGAATGTTGTGGGAAAACCAAATGAACTTGTATATTGTAGGAATCAGAGAATTGTGTAGAAGTATACATATCTGACTGTCCTACCATTTGTTCTTTATGTCCTAGGCTTTCCTTTGAAACTCTGTGTAGATAGTTCCATTTCTTTCACTTATAGTTTAAGCAATTTTAGAAAGCTTTAAAAGCTTGTACTAACAGTCAATCAACTCTTAAAGTGCCTCGTCATTCTTGTCAAATCAGCCTTAATGTTTCTTGGCAGAAAATCCAATTGTTTCCGTAATGGTGGACTTAAAGAAACCCCAAGTTAATGCTGAGGAGGATTCTTCAATTTCTAAAAGAAAGACTGGTACAAATGCTTTCACTTGATTTGAGTGTTCAACCCTCAGTTGTTTGACAGTATAAATTCTGCTATGGCAGTCTGACATCACAGGCAGGGCATAGAAGTTAGGGACCAAAAATACCTTCCTTAGAATCACAGCTCTGCCATTTAATAGTGGTGGGTCTTTGGATATATTACATCACATAACTGAGTCTTATTCACTATCATGGGATAAAAACAATTTATAGGGTTATTGTTGGCATTACAAGGAAAAATGTTGTGAAAGCACTCTATATATTGCAAATCACTATACAACTGTCAGTCATAATTTCCTCCTTTAAGGAGACATTGAATAGATACACTGAGCAAGCTAATCCAAGGGTAGACATGCTAGAACACACACCACTATGAGCCTCATTACAAGCAACCTATTTCTGTAAACTGCGGATGGAGGAAGAACTAGCTCCTACTCCCCTAAAAGGTTAATGTCTTTTTTCCCCCTTAATATAAATATGTAGCAAGAAGGTTACCTCATGAGCTTCTATTTTTATGCAGATGTAGACAGAAAAGGAGTTGGTAAACTAAGTGTCCACAATAAGAAGGGATCCTTTCCAAGAGAGATACCACTGCTAAGGAAAGTGGTTCCCAATATTCAGAAGTAGGACTTAGATGCACATTTTTGTAGAAGCAAAGTAAGGTGCAGTAAATGTAATTGAAATAATATTTGCCATCATTGTTATACTTCTGGTTTCCAATAGGGTGCAAAAGAGGCTCTTATAAATAGCCTCCAAACCTAACCATCACACATGGCATTCTTTCTATAGGAAAATGTGCTTAAAATACAAACAGATAAGTTTAAATTAACATTTAGAGTTCAGCTCCACTCAAATTAGGAAGTGCTTGTACAACCAATTAAATATAATTATATTGCAAATGCTACCAGGTTTAGATTTCCTGAGGATGGAAGCAAGGACTTGCCTGCTAGTGAAATAATGGTGAGCAGCTGGCCCATGATGTGCTATTCAGAATCCTGGTTTCATGGAAACAGTCCCTGTCTGCTTTGGTGCACACCATCTTTCTCTGAGTTTTCCTATTGCCTTATATTGTGCTTATCTGATGAAACTAGTGTTTTAATACAATATTCTACTTGCTTGAATAAGAGGAAAGGATAATTAAATTGACTTTTCCTTCTTCAATTACCAATGACTCCATTCTTAAACCCTAGTGTTCTTTATAACCTGATGTGAATATTACTAAATAAATCACTTTTCAGAATTATTAATAAATTAATGACTATAGTCCAGATAATTTTATCATCTCAGCTTTTTCTATCATGCCAATAAATATTTGTGACTGATTGGTAGTATGAGGGTGTGAAATGATTCTTATGAGTACTAATGTTATTGTGGCATATTTGCTGTTGTTCTGTGTTAGTCGCTCGGTTGTGTCCAACTCTTTGCAATCCCATGGACTGTAGCTCACCAGGCTCCTCTGTCCATGGGATTCTCCAGGCAAGAATACTGGAGTGGGTCGCCATTCCCTTCTCTGGGGGTTCTTCCTGACCCAAGAATCCAACCCAGGTCTCCCACATTGCAGGGACATTCTTTACCAGCTGAGCCATGAGGGAAGCCCAGCACTTACATTACCACTTTATAAATACCTCTTTACAGACCATTTCCCGGGTATAGGGACTATGTTATTTACCTGTAATAATTACTATAGAATAAAGTGAATCAAATAAATAATCATTCTTTTATGATTGCATAAGAGATATTGAGAGTCAAGAACTGTGCTCATGATGTTTTAGCTTCTTAACAGTTTCACAAGTCTCATAACCTGATCAGCTTTTTCATTCAGTGAATCATTTGAAGGGTAGCTGTGGTTTCTGTGTATCCATTGCATGGACAGAAGCCCTGCATTAGTCGTATCCTCCTACCTTATATTTAACAGTGATATCATGAGTCTCTCACAGGAATTCTCAAGCCGTTGATTCTACTCTGATCGTTCCTAATAATAGGACAGTTGCAGATCTGAGGAGACTGGTTGGACTCTCAACAACTCTACTCACTATCTACATAAATTTGAGAAAGTTACTTAACCTCTCGAGACCTTAGGTCTCACATCTGTAAAATGACGATTGTTGTAATAAGACAACTTGTGTAAAAATCCTAGAAGGCACCTGCATATGGCGAGGGTGCTATGACAAGAATCATTAAATGTTTTATCTTAATTCTTACTATGGCGGGAATCATTAAATGTTTCATCTGCTTGCTTCGCTCACCATTCTCGTCCTTCTTCAATAGCTAAATTTGACGTAATCATGTTGGATATCATCCTCCTAATGGCCGTGATGATTCTACTGAGGGAGAAAATTTAAACATAAAAGTGGAAATTTCTAAAAACACGAATTAAATCACCTACTTTGAAAAGAATCTATTATTCCCCATACCTCATTCATTCATTCATTCACTTAAGAATATTTTATTGAATGTCTGACATGTGCCAGAACTTAATTAGCTTTGAATATACAGTAATTAATAAGACAATATTCCTTACCCTCATAGGGCATTTAGTCTAGTGGCCTTAAAAGTATGAAGAAATCAAATGCTTGGGTTTGTGTATAAAGCTGGAAAATAGTTTTATCTTCTAATCACGAAAGTGTTTTATTGTTTCTTAATGAAGACAGAATTTTCATGTTGAATTGTTTCTCCTGGCACCCTACTCCAGTACTCTTGCCTGGAAAATCCCATGGATGGAGGAGCCTGGTAGGCTGCAGTCCATGGAGTCACGAAGAGTCGGACACGACTGAGCAACTTCACTTTCACTTTTCACTTTCATGCACTGGAGAAGGAAATGGCAACCCACTCCAGTGTTCTTGCCTGGAGAATCCCAGGGATGGAGGAGCCTGGTGGGCTGCCGTCTCTGGGGTCGCAAGTTGGACACGACTGAAGCGACTTAGCAGCAGCAACAGCAACATATTTTTTAAGGTTATCACAGTGTCTTGTACATAGTGGCTGCTGAAAAAAACACTTATTGAATTAATGAAATTTTAGAAAACTTGTATTTATTTTAACTTTAAAATACCTATGAAGATACAACAAGTCCAAAAAGATCCTAGAAATAGTCACTGAATGTTGACTAAGGAGCAAAGAATGTGAATTTTATGCATCATGCCTGCTATCCTGCCTCATTTAGGAAAAACAGACAGGTTGGATATTGAAATAAATAAAAAATTTTCACAGCTGGTGATTTTGGGTATTTAATTATGAGATGAGAAGGAACTGTTTTTCCTACCAGAGAGGAACATGAATTGGTCTTATCCACTGAAAAGATTTTAAAAAGCATATTTTACTGAGAATAAGTTACACAAGAGAAAGGAAAAAATATCCACCCACTGGTACATGAGCATATTAAACATTCATTCCATTGAGCTTGCTGTCAACTTCCTCCTTTTGCTTCTGTGAAGACTTTGGGAGCCTTTCTGTTTTGTTCTTTTGCAGCTAGGGTGGCTAATAGTGCTTCGTTGAGTCTCACTGCACTTAGGATGTATCTGTATTTCTGCAGGAAGTGAAGAGGCTCTCACTGCATCAGATGATGAAGAATACCCGTGTTCCAACATCCACATGGCACTGTGCAATGCTCACTGAGGCAACACTAACTTCATCCTCTGCAATGGAACAATGGTAAAATTTGGGAGCTATATATATACTTAGGATTTCTTAGTTGTTTGATCACATTGATGAAAGGATATGCAATCAATCTACCCCTAAGACAGTGAGTGGTATTGGCCATAACTCATTACTCCGTCAAGGATTTGGCATTTCAATCGATGGGAAATGATGTGTGATCATTCTAATTTATTATACATCATTTCCCATCAATCGACAAGCTGAAGCCTTGACATAATAAGTACTTACAGACACTGTCAATCATTCTTGGTTTAAATACCTCCCAGGCTGCCTCTTGGGATATCCTCAAATAGTCTTGAAAATGAGATGTGCCCTCAAATCTCAAAATGCAATGACTTCATCCAGCAGAAGACTTTGAGATGACCTCTTGCTGGTTGATTCCATCAGTAAGTACTTAAAGGCTGGACCATCCACCAAGCTAAAGGGGATGAAATTGATGAATATTTTCATTACCCATGATTTTCCGCCCAACAAGTGCAAATGGGATTCAAAGCATGGTGGTGTTACCAGATCATAGGGGTACACATCTGTCTTTGGAAAATGCCAATCTTCTCAACTTACTTCATCTTAAAAAAAGTTGCTATTTCCTGAGTGCTTTTTGGAATAATGTCAAAGCACATTTATTTTCCTGCCTTTTGTCACTGTGGGTAATGACATCACAAGAGAGCAGATCACTAAATAGTATTAAGATAACAGATCTCATGAATTGCCAGTCCTTTTAAATACCACAAAGGATGAGAACTGTCTGGTTTGAATAGTTTTAATTGTTTGAAGCTGAATTCTCATGAAAATAACATAAAATAATTCGAAATTGCATATGCTAAAGCAACAATGTCCAAAGTCATGATTTTGGACATTACATTTGCATATGGTTTTCTTGGTGACTCCAAAAACTGCCTGCTCCTTCATATAAGCACTTTTTGGTAGTTTTGAATATATATTACGACATTTTCAATCTACTTTGTTATGAATTTCAGAAACAAAAACATATTGCCGTGAGAATTTGCATATATAGTAGGAGGAGAATTTTTATTTTCACCAGGAGAAAAAGGGAACATTTTCTGAAGAAAGGAGGGTGATGTACTCTAGAACTGACACACATAGCAACATTCAGTGAGGACAGAAAGAAAAACACTGCATTTGGGCAGGAAAAAGTTTCTTTGCCTGTAAATATCTCCTTTAAAATGGCTTGGAAAATAAGTAAGTCAAGCTGCAAAAGATTTTTCAATCTTAATAAATTTTTTAAAAGGGGGAAAGAAAAGGAATAAACTCTACATGATATTTTTTTCCAGCAACATTTGTGGCATCAGCTTTTTCAAATTTTTTTAAGAATCCAGCTGTGGAAGTCTGATCATTGTGGAGAAAGCCTAGCACAGTGCTTTGCATGCAGTGTGTGAGTAAGATCTAGAAGTCAGTTCAGAGATGCTAAATCATCACCAAGAAAGTCTGATTCCACCCTGTACAAGGACCCAGTACCCAAGAGATTAAAAATGACCAACTAATACAATGGATAGACTCTCTCTATCCATTAGTCTAGTTAATAGACTCCCTCTCAATGGGTTTCAAAGCATTCATTAGCTCTTTGAATCTTTACAATCTGCTTCGCCAATAACTTTCTAATCTTGAGGGTGAATGCCCTCCTCAGTCTTCCCAGCACCAGTGTTTCCTCTTTGCTTCCTCATCAGGAATCAGTGGGTCTTGGCAGAACCAGGGCTTGCTGGGGAGCCAGCTGGCTCTGTTAGCTCTTCATATGCTCTGGGGCTTATCCAGACTAATGGAGTAACACAGTTCATTATGCACCTTCCTCCTTTACCCCCTCTGAAGAAGTTCCAGGGTATACCAGGTTTAGGGTAGGAGGCATCGTTGCCACGGAAGCTGCCAAAAGGAGCTGCCAATATCCTGTGGAGGAGCTGAAGGGTATCAATACTTGTAATAAAATGTACCCTGACCTCAGAAGAGGCTTAGAAGGGAACCCAAGGATGCAGGAGGACTAATGTTAGGGCCTAATTCTACCTGACTCCATATTAGTAGGGCACCAGCAACCATCACTTAAAGGGCAAGCCCTTTACACATATTAACTTATTTATATCTTTATATAAATATATATAAAACCAATGCTAGAGATTGGTATTGTTACTGTACCTGTTTTTTTTTTCTTTCATGAAATAACAGAAACAGGGATTACATAGTCAAAATAACTTGCCTAGAATTGTGTGGCATGTGTAACAGCTGCCATTCCAACCTGAGTTTCAGTAAGCCCATCTTCTTACCTGTATTATTGTTGTTCTTTAGCCGCTAAGTTGTGTACAATCTTTGCAGTGCCATGGGCTGTAGCCCGCCAGGCCCCTCTGCCCATGGGATTTTCCAGGCAAGAATACTGGAGTGGGTTGCCATTTCCTTCTCCAGGGGATCTTTCCAATCCAAGAATCAAACCGTCTCCTGCTTGGCAGGCAGATTCTTTACCACTGAGACACCTGGGAAGCCCTCTTAACTTATATAGTACAATCTTTAAGAAAGGAGAGAGTTGACATTCAATTCAAAGACAAAGAGGAAAGCAAGTCAAGGAGGCAATTTTATGCACGGAAAGGGGAACAGGCAAGAAAAGAGGAGGGAAATGGCAAACACCTAAGTGATCAAGAGAAGCTTCCAAATATGATGCAAGCACACAAAATTATAAACTAAAAGAGCATAAGGGTGTCCTTATGATAATTAAGACTTTTTAAAATAAATATCTATTTCAAGAGAAGAAAAGGTATAAGCATTCAAAAACATTTTAGAGAAAACTTTATTTCAAAAAAAGGAAGCTTTTTTCAAAAATCTGATGCAGAATCAATCACAGTCCTCACTATTCCATAAGAAATGAGGCCCCTGCTTCAGAACCCTCGTTAACAAAAGAAACAATGCAGAGTGAATGCTCACACATGACGTCTGAGTTTGATGCGATTTGAAAAGCTTGAGTAATAAACTCCTGAAAAATGGGGTCTGGTAATGAGCAAGGCTTTAACTATATAGACATGTTGCCAGGTACCACTTTAATAAACTATTACAAATGATCGATGCAAAGGTGTTTCCAACAGCTGTTTATGCAATGTGGCTGGAAGAATTCTTCCCTAAAGAAACTGTTAGTGGAAAAATTGGCTATGCATGGTTGTGATGTCAAATCCATACATAACAAACTTTTTTCTGTCAATCAACAATCTTGCCATAAATTAATCCATTTATAACAGGCTTTTTTGAGTTGACAACGTCGATGTGAATAATAAAAAGGACTCTTTAAGGAACATGAACTCAGAATGGCTTTTCACAACTCTTTAACACATAGGGAGAAGTGGAAAGCCTTGTGACTTTTAATTTATATTGAAAAAGGTTGGCAGCAGCTCCAAACACCAAGGTAGCTTTCCAAAGACATCTGAATACAACAAAGCCAGGGTGACCTCTAACGTTCAACTTACAGAGGTTAAGCAGGATCAGTACGTATTCAATGATGGAAACAAACACCAGAGCATTTCTCTTGACTGCTTGAGACACAAAGATCAACGTAGGTGAGGATGTTATGTAAAAATATTCTTGTTTGCATTCTGTCCTATAGGGTATTGCCCCACCAGAGCCTCATGTAAGAAAGTGTGCCTGTGTTGTTACTAGCATCATATCAAGTGCACGAAGCAGACACTTCCATCCTGATTTAGGGTTCTGTTGCCCTGACCTTTGACCTTGCTTTGATCTTACTTTTCACTCATCTTGTTTCTCAAATTCAGTTAACTCTGCTTTCTGATGTTTTCAAAGAATTCCAGTTGACAAAAATCACAGGGTTATAAAGAATGTCTCCAGGACATCAGATATGTGCTCAGTGTCCCAAATTAAACAATATCTAAGGCAAAAGTTGGGTTCTTAGACAGCTAGAGATGAAATGTCATAATCCCTTCAGGGATCTCTAATCCAACATTTCTGAGTTTACCTTCATGTAGTACAATGGCCCTTCCTACCGTCACTACAGTGAAAATTTGACTATTTCTCATGCCTAAATTCAACATGGTTTTTCTGGCTAACTAACACATATTTCTGGAATCAGGGTTTCCTTTCTCCAAAGTTCTTTTAGCATATATAACATTTCTGTCCTCTTCAATCCTCTTTTACCCTCCACTTAGTCAATCTGATCAAAAAGTAGATATGAATACATGACTATAAACAGACATGAAAGGCAAAATTATGTAACATATTAATAAGATTTTTGCAATGTATTAGGAGTATCTGGTTGATTTATATTTTGTTTTCTTGCACTGGATAAGAACCACTGCTTTAAATTCTCCACACTTTACCCTATTTCATCTCCCCTTAAAGAGAGAAGCCAGTCCTGCTGCTGCTGCTGTGGCTGCTAAGTCACTTCAGTTGTGTCTGACTCTGTGCGACCCCATAGATGGCAGCCCACCAGGCTCCCCATCCCTGGGATTCTCCAGGCAAGAATACTGGAGTGGGTTGCCATTTCCTTCTCCAATGCATGAAAGTGAAAAGTGAAAGGGAAGTCACTCAGTCGTGTCCCACTCCTTGCGACCCCATGGACTACAGCCCACCAGGCTCCTCCGTCCATGAGATTTTCCAGGCAAGACTACTGGCGTGGGTTGCCATTGCCTTCTCCAAGCCAATCCTAGACCTTATCCAATACGTCTCTCTTCACAGGTGCTCTGTTAAGAAAGATTACTCTGAGATTCCTTTGTTGTTGCTTTGCCCACCAATTGGCACATTAGCTGAACTGCTCACCTGCTTCCAGTTGATCACACCCCTTTGCCTGGTGAGTCTTTATAGGCACAGTCACACATAGACACAGAAAACCAGTGTCTAGGCCTATCCATTTACTTCTTAGATGCTTGAGTTTTTCCCACTAATTTTCAATCTCTTAACTTTCCCTCATGTCTTCACTTTGTCAAGCGCATAAAGTACTAAATCTATTTTCCAGTGTAGGCTCACCCAACTAAGCCATACATGCCTCTGTAGAGTGTACTTTCTCAATTCCACCGTCAGAGCCATTGATGAAAATGACTAAGTCTGATCACAGAGTAGGGTGTTATTGACAGAATAGATTTTAAGATGGAATATAAAACACTAAATTTTGAAAGACAATGAAAATATTGTAAATGCATCCCTTCTCCCTTTATCTATCACAGTGTGTTTTATACCTAGCAGACTCTTGCATTTGTTCAGTAAGTAAGTGAATGGACAAAAGAAGAGAATATGTGATCCTGCTCAAAGCCAGATGTTCCTGGCTACAGCACTCCAATGAGACTGTAATGGCAGGATAAAGGAGGCACAGCAAGTAACCAACAAGATTTCTTTTATATTCCGTCACAAACATGTATTCAGGGCCAGGCACTGTTCTGTCAGTGTTCTATCAGTGTCAAAAATACCGAAAAACAAACAAAAGTCCCTACCATCATAAGGCCCATTGAAGCAAACAAGTCCTATATTGTATTTTACTGATTTTGAACTGGTTCAGTTCAGTTCAGTCAATTTGGTCACTCAGTCATATCTGACTATTTGTGAGCCCAAGGACTACAGCACGCCAGGCCTCCCTGTCCATCAGCAAATCCCGGAGCTTGCTCAAACTCATATCCATCGAATTGGTGATGCCATCCAACCATCTCATCCTCTGTCATTCTCTTCTCTTCCTGCCGTCAGTCTTTCCCAGCATCAGGATCTTTTGCAATGAGTCAGTACTTCCAGGTGGCCAAAGTATTGGCACATCAGCTTCAGCCTCAGTCCTTCCAAAGAATATTCAGGACTGATTTCCTTTAGGATTGACTGGTTGGATCTCCTTGAAGTCCAAGGGACTCTTAAGAGTCTTCTCCAACACCACAATTCAAAAACATCAATTCTTCACTGCTTAGATTTCTTTATGGTTCAACTCTCACATCCATGCATGGCTACTGGATAAACCATAGCTTTGACTACATGGACCTTTGTCAGCAAAGCAATATCTCTGCTTTTTAATATGCTGTCTAGGTTTGTCATAGCTTTTCTTCCAAAGAGCAAGTGTCTTTTAATTTCACGGCTACAATCACCTTCTGCAGTGATTTTAGAGCCCAAGAAAATAAAAGTCTGTCACTGCTTCCATTGTTTCCCCATCTATTTGCCATGAAGTTATGTGACCAGATGCCATGACCTTAGTTTTTTGAATGTTGAGTTTTAAGCCAGCTTTTTCACTCTCCTCTTTTATGGCTCAGCTGGAAAAGAATCCACCTGCATTGCCGGAGATCTGGGTTGGATTCCTGGGTTGGGAAGATCCCCTGGAGAAGGGAAAGGCTACCTACTCCAGTATTCTGGCCTGGAGAACTCCATGGACTTTATAGTCTATGGGATCACAAAGAGTAGGATACAACTGAGTGACTTTCACTCACTCACTCATGAACTGATTCAGATAATGACAAAGATGAAAGAAAGGACAAAGAAAGCATGACCAAAAGAGAAACATGAGACAGGCAGTCAGGGAAATGGGCCTGACTTAGGTTAGAACATCAGAAGTTTCAGTCACCTGTTTTATCTTTTCCCTGCCATGTTAAATTCTAGATGCTTCATTACCACCCAATCATGAGCAGTTGCTCTGCAGGAAACCTAACAATCTGAAACAAGCTAAGTTTACCATTTGCAGATATCTAAAACTTCCCTTCAAATCCCTAAATATGGAGAGCTCATTCCTATACATCAACTGTTATCCTTTAAAAATCCATGTATAATGAAGAATAACAACAGTAATTCAGGTAATTACATATCTCCCCTGCTCTCAAGTCCACCACAGTTCTTTAGTAGGGGTGTTGGAAAAAAGTTTTCTCTACTCTTGTAGTTTTTGCTGTCTAAATGAATAATTAAATTGACATGAGACAGATAAATAGTGAAAAAACAACTTTAATTACATATGCATGGGGAACTTGAACACAAGAGATTCCAAAAGCAGTTGGATAAAATGAGATATATTTGTCCATTTGGACTAAGTAGAAGGAGATAGGGGTTTGGGACTTCAGGGAAAGAAAGACAATCGCAGGAAGATGAAAAAGAGCAAATGCTTGGTCAATAAATATTTGGTAGACCATGCAGAGACAATGAGTGACTGAAAATTTTTGGTCTCCAGGCCCTACCAGGGTGCCTCGACCACATCTAGCCCAGATTCTGTGTAAACATCTCAGAGGACTGTCCTCCTCTTAGTCTAAACAATTTATATAAATATTTTTAGGCATTTCGTGAAGTTAAAGTCACTCAGTCATGTCCAACTCTTTGCAATACTATGGACTATACAGCCCATGGAATTCTCTAGGCCATAATACTGGATTGGGTGGCCTTTCCTTTCTCCAGGGGATCTTCCCAATCCAGGGATCAAACCCAGGTCTCCCACATTGCAGGTGGATTCTTTACCAGCTGAGTCACAAGGGAAGCCCAAGGTAAGGCGGAGGCAAAAAGAAGGGCTTCCTAAATCTTCTGCTTCTTTAAAATAATCAGGCTAAAATAATCCTTGAACCAAGGACACATGTACTGGAATAGCAATGTCTTCTCCCTTACAAAAGCAAGGGTCTCCTTTCCTGTCTGCATTGCTTCTTCATTTCACACTACCTATTCAATTAAACAACAATTGACTAGCACAATCTGACCCTAAATTTCCTGAACTTATTATTTGAGAACTTTTCCCAAAAAAAAAGACATTTGGAAAGAACTGATAAGACTCAAAGCTTAGGTGAACATTTTTGCTTTGACTATATAGTTTCAAATTAGGAGCAGTGCAAATGGAGATCTTGGGATAAAGTTAATATAAATAAAGTCTTTCTCTCTAAATGATACTAGTTCCTCAAAACTCTTTTTTCTTTTTGACTTGAATTGTTCGGCATGGACCTAACAGAAGCAGAAGATGCTAAGAAGAGGTGGCAAGAATACACAGAAGAACTATACAAAAAAGATTTTCATGGCCCAGATAACCATGATGATGTGATCATTCTCCCAGAGCCAGACATCCTGGAATGTGAAGTCAAGTGGGCCTCAGGAAGCATCACTACGAACAAAGCTAGTAGAGGTGATGGAATTCCAGTTGAGCTATTTCAAACCCTAAACAATGATACTGTGAAAGTGCTGCACTCAATATGCCAGCAAATTTAGAAAACTCAACAGTGGCCACAGGACTGGAAAAGGTCAGTTTTCATTCCAATCCCAAAGAAAGGCAATGCCAAAGAATGCTCAAACTACCACACAGTTGCACTCATCTCACACACTAGTAAAGTAATGCTCAAAATTCTCCAAGTCAGGCTTCAACAGTACTTGATGAAGGTGGAAGAGGAGAGTGAAAAAGTTGGCTTAAAACTCAATATTCAGAAAACTAAGATCATGGCATCTGGTCCCATCACTTTATGGCAAATAGATGGGGAAACAATGAAAACCATGACTAACTTTATTTTGAGGGGCTCCTAAATAACTGCAGATGGTTACTGCAGCCATGAAATTAATAGACATTTGCTCCTTGGAAGAAAAATTGTGACCAACCTAGACAGCATATTAAAAGCAGAGACCTTACCTTGCCAACAAAGGTCCATCTAGTCAAAGCTATGGTTTTTCCAGTAGTCATGTAAGGATGTGAAAGTTGTACTATAAAGAAAGCTGAGCACCAAAGAATTTATACTTTTGAACTGTGGTATTGGAGAAGATTCTTTTAAGAGTTCATTGCGCTGCAAGGAGATCAACCAGTCCATCATAAAGGAAACCTAAATATACATTGGAAGTGTTGCAGGAAGGTGGACCCCTTCCAGGGCCCGAAACTGGGCTCTTGTCTAACACTCAGAAATGAATTGTCCGAGGAGACACATGTGCTGACAAAGCAAGAGATTTTATTGGGAAAGGACACCTGGGTGGAGAGCAGTAGGGTAAAGGAACAGAGGAGAACTGCTCTGCCACGTGGATAGCAGTCTCAGGTTTAATGGTGATGGGATTAGTTTTGGGGTGGTCTTTGGACAATCATTCTAATTTAGGGTCTTTTCTGGTGGTGCACACATTGCTCAGCCAAGACGGATGCTAGTGAGAGGGATTCTGGAAAATGGGCGGACACACGGTATATCCTTTAGACCTTTCCGGAACTCTTCCGGTTGGAGATCAACCAGTCCATCATAAAGGAAACCTAAATATACATTGGAAGTGTTGCAGGAAGGTGGACCCCTTCCAGGGCCCGAAACTGGGCTCTTGTCTAACACTCAGAAATGAATTGTCCGAGGAGACACATGTGCTGACAAAGCAAGAGATTTTATTGGGAAAGGGCACCTGGGTGGAGAGCAGTAGGGTAAAGGAACAGAGGAGAACTGCTCTGCCACGTGGATAGCAGTCTCAGGTTTAATGGTGATGGGATTAGTTTCGGGGTGGTCTTTGGACAATCATTCTAATTTAGGGTCTTTCCTGGTGGTGCACACATTGCTCAGCCAAGACGGATGCTAGTGAGAGGGATTCTGGAAAATGGGCGGACACACGGTATATCCTTTAGACCTTTCCGGAACTCTTCCGGTTGGTGGTGGCTTATTAGTTCCGTATTCCTTATCAGGATCTCCCGTCATAAAACAACTCATGCAAATGGTTAATATGGTGCCTAGCAGGGTGGGCGGTTTCAATCAGTGTGCTTCCCCCAACAGAAGGACTGATGCTGAAGCTGAAACTCCAATGCTTTGGCCACCTGATGGGAAGAACTGACTCATCTGAAAAGATACTGATGCTGGGAAAGATTGAAGGCGGGAGGAGAATGGGACAACAGAGGAGGAGGTGGTTGGATGGCATCACTGACTCAATGGACATGAGTTTGAGTAAGCTCTGGGAGCTGCTGATGGACAAGGAGGCCTGCAGTCCATGGGGTTGAAAAGAGTTGGACAAGACTGAGGGACTGAACTGAACTGAACTGTTAGACCCACTTGCAGTCAAATTCAATCACATTCATTAGCATTTCTAAAGAATGTAAGCTACTCAAAACAGCTGCATTGTCTTTCCCTTTCAACTAAAATGCAGCTTTTTCCTCTAAGGGGAGAAATCTCCCTTTAGTTACAGGATTCTTTCCACTCGGCACCCATAATTTTCAATGGTGGAGCCAACCCTCAAGAAACAGGAAGTGCAATCCCATTTCATCTCACTTGAAAGAAATTGTAAATACTTAGTAAGGATGGAAACCGTGGCTTAAAGAAAAACACAATAATAATAACAGTGGAAGGAAAAAGTGCAAGTGAGACAAAGTAACAGTAACTTAAATGAACTAATTCTTTGTCCTTGAACTAACACTATCATTATCAAAAGTATTTAATATAGTCCCTGTGGAAAGCAGGCTGTAGACTGTCAGAATTTCTTCTTTTTCATTGGCTATTTCACTGGAACATTTGAAATAGCCATTGGAACATTTTATCTTTTTAATTTCTTAGGTCTATATGAATAATATTCCATATGCTTCAAATCATAAAATTACCTACTTTTTTTTTTTTACAGATTAGTATTGATAGAAATATTATTGCAAGAAAGAACCAAGGGTTTATAAGTTAATCTTTTTTCACTGACATAGAAAACCATCTTTCATGATGCCCAGTTAAAAATTCTGCCTGTAATTCAATGTAAATCCAATTTTGTGCAGTTAAAGCTAGAGCATATGCTGTTATTTACAAAGGAAAATGGTGCACTAACCCTTCTTGAGAAGGACAAACCCTGGACTGGGGTTTCAAAAAAGTTTCCCTGTGATCTATAAGGTGTTCTGCTGTATCCCTTGTGACAGTTCTATCAGACAAGGTTAGAGGGGCTTTGTGTTACCATGGGCTGGAGACTCCACTAGTTCCAAGTCCTAATCCAATGAACTAAGCAGGCATAGAGATTAGGAAAGTGGTGGGCATGCTGGAAGTATTGAAACGGATCATTTATAATCACATCTGAATGAAACAAAAGACAATGCAAGATTGAATCAATCTTCTGTTTCCAGTAGATGTCATATTGAATTAAAACACTGTAATTTATAAAAAAGCTGACCAAAAGAACTTTTGGAAATGAAGCTGCTCATTAGCGGAATCTACTAACAGCAGCTGGGTCTGGTGCTATAGACAGTAGGAATAGTAGCAGTCAGGGCTCTTGCTACTAATGGGTGTTTTCGGTTTTTTGTTTTTTTTTTTTTAAGTGTCTCACATGTGATTTGCTCAAATTACTGCACTTGTGAAATTAGTAAATCCCTAAACAGGTGTGTCAGAGACACTTTCTATGTTTAAACCTGGCACACCAATTCCCTTCATAGAAACTGCCGCTGACCTGGGCTGAGTAACTCTCTAATAAGAAAGAAAATATGAATCTGAGACCACAAGTGATAATCAGACTGATTCTAAAATTTCATGAGATGTAAATCCTTCTTAAAGGAATTTTTCAATTCATGCATATGGGGAACAGTGAGTCAGAAATGTCAAACTGCAAATGACAATTCCCTGCAAAAGTGCTTCTTCAGAGACTGTCATCCCTGAAAGACAGGCTGGTTAACTCTCCAGCATCCCTGTTATGAAACTGAAAATTGTGGGTAGTTACTCACATGTTACAGGAAACTGGAGAATAGCTTTATAAAGAAACACAAAGGATCCAAGAGAGGAGTACTAGCAAATTCGTGCTGTATTCCATTAGGGACTCTCCCGCTGGGGAAAAACAAAAAAGAGAGAGAGAGAGAGAGAAACAACAGCATTTCCTTGTCCTGTCAGCCCAAGGAGAACAAGTATCTGATGCTGTAGTTCTAGAAGGAGCACTGGACTCCCAGTGGAAACTGTGCCCATCAACTTTCCTGAGTTTCTGTCATGGTGGATGCAGAGATCCAAGCTGAAAGTGTATGGTTCTAAAAGATTTCATCCATTCTGCAGCAAATTTTGCCAGATAAATCCTACTCTTCAAAACTCATTTTGACCCTGTTCTGCTAACATATTTGCCTAGTATCTATGACCCTCTTGTCTTCCCTGGTGGCTCAGCGGTAAAGAATCTACCTGCAATGCAGGAAACAAAGGTTCAATCCCTGGAAGGGGAAGATACCCTGGAGGAGGGCAGGGCAACCCACTCCAGCTTTCTGGCCTGGAGAATCCCATGGACAGAGGAGCCTGGTGAGCTATAGTCCATGGGGTCGCAGACTCTGACACAACTGAAGCGACTTAGCACACATGCACACATGACCCTCTTACTCAAGTGTTGGTATATGTAGAAAAAGAGACACTAGTGTTGAAGACCATGATTGAAATGGAAGGACACAAGTATGGGTATGTGCCCTTCTCCTGAAGGGAGGTTATATAACATAATAACAGCAATAATAGTACAAGCTGTGGTTTACTGAGCTTGTATTTTGTACTGGAGACAACAATAAATACTTTAAATGCATCCACCTTCTTAATTTATACAACAATGCTATGAGTAAGGTATTATTATTAATCCATTTTACAGTTAAGAAAATGGAGAGAGGCAAAAACAGATAAAATTCTTGCTCTTGACATATAGCTGTCAAACAGTATAGCAGGACTAGTCTTCAAATTTCTCCATCACCAACTCCATGCATTTAACTAGGATGTTAAACTCCCTTGCTTCATAATAGTTAAAATATCTCTCTGTCCTAGCTGAGCAATTGTCCTGTGTAATCTTGCAAAACTGTCGAGAGAATCATCCAATCATTTGACCACATTTATGCATGACCCTTGCTCAGACAGTAAAAAGTCTGCCTGCAATGTGGGAGACCCAGGTTCAATCCTTGGGTTGGGAAGATCACCTAGAGAAGGGAATGGCATCTCCTTCCTGTATTCTTGCCTGGGGAATTCCATGGCAGAGGATCCTGGTGGGCTATAGTCCATGGGGTCGGAAAGAGTCAGATACAACTGAGCAACTTCCCCATTCACTACTATCTAAAATTTCTTCTGGGCTTCCTGGTTGCTCAGCTGGTAAAGCATCTGCCTGCAATGAGGAAGACCCGGGTTTGATCCCTGGGCTGAGAAGATCCCCTGGAGGATGGAACAGCTAACCACTCCAGTATTCTGGCCTGGAGAATTCCATTGACTGTATAGTCCATGTGCTCACAAAGAGTCAGACATGACTGAGCAGCTTTCACTTTCACTTTCATGACATACATGGCTTAGACTTCAGCAATCGAATTTAAGCTGTCTAGATCAGTGCTAATCTATAGGACTTCCAGGAATGTTAGAAGTACTCTAAAAAGTTGCACTGTTCAATGTGGTAGCCACAATTCACATGTGACTATGGAGCATTTGAAATGTGTCCAGTGTGACTAAAGAACAGAATATTTTATTTACTTTAATTTTAGTTAATTCAAATTTAAATAACCACATATGGCTAGTGACCACTATGGCATAGCGCATCTCTAGAGGGAAAACACGATGCTCACTGAACTGAAACTATTTAACTTAAATAACGTTTCTTGAGAGCCTACTATACATCATATCCAGTAGTAGACATTATAAAGAATACAGTGAACAAAATAGACATTGATTTCTGACCAAAAGGGAGAATAAGATAAAGGAGCCAGAGAGGTTAGAGAAGATTAAGAGAGTATGAACTGAACTGAAACTCAGAGAGCCTGGGTCCCTGCTCTACTGTACAGACAGCTATTGAAAAGACAAAGAAAAAAAAAACACAATTATGAGCTGGATCTATCATTACCAAGAAAGGTTATCACCTTACCCAGAGTAATTCAGTGAAATAAATGAATGAGAATCCAGATTAGAATTGGTTAGAGTAAATAGGAGTTACGAAAATGAAGACAAAAGATGACTTGCATAGGCAATACTCGAGAATTAAGACTAAAGGGGGGAATAAAGAAATGAGGGTGATATCAGAAAGGATATGCATGATCCAGGCATCTGGTATTCTGCATATTTGTAGGCCCAAGGAAATAATCTACTTAACAGAGAAGAGAAAAACTGGCAAAGCAGAAAAAGCTGGGGGGTAATGGAAGGGAATATTATCCAGAGACCAGTGAGTGGTCTGGCCTGGCTCAAAGGAAGGACACTTCCACAGATAAGAGAAAGAGGAGGAAGATAGTACAAGTGAGGAGAGGCTTGCGGATTTATCCGCTTCATCCAGTTGAGCCTGGCTCCCCTGGAGCCTTCCTGAGCCAGGATGTTTTTGTTCAGTCACTAAGCCGTGTCTGACTCTGCAACTCCATGGACTGCAGCGCACAAGTCCTCCCCAGCCCTCACTATCTCCCAGAATTTCCCCAAGTTCATGTCCATTGAATCAGTGATGTTATCCAATCATCTCATCCTCTGCCACCATCTTCTTTCTCCTTCATTCTCACCCAGCATCAGGGTCTTTTCCACTGAGTTGGCTCTTCGCAGCAAGTGGGCAGGGTATTGGAACTTCAGCTTCAGCATCAATCCTTCCAATGAATATTCAGTGTTGACTTCCTTCAAGACTGACTTTTTTAGTTGCACTCTAAAAGGTCATCTAGTATCCAAACATAATTGAAAAGCAATTAAATATTTTTGCAGTTTCTGGAGAAATCCCCAAAGGAAGTTACATTAGTAACATACAATTAAAAAAAAAAAAAAAAAACTTCCTAAAACTTCTTCACCTGTCTCTGTTTCTCTCTCTCTGTCCCTTTCTCTTTCTCGTTTCCATCCCTATCATTTCCCACCATTCCAAAATCTCAAGAAAGTCTCTTACTAAAAATATAAATGGAATGATATGAAATGATGTCTAGCGTTAGCTCTAAATTTTATGATTCTATAAATGATAGAACCTGATATTTAAAACTCCACCTTTTCATTTGTGAGAAGTACAGCAAGCTTGGAGGAATTTTGAAGGTTATTAAGGGTTTTTTTTAAAAAGTTACTAAGATGCCATATCATACAGTATGTAAAAATTTAATGTGGAAAATTCCAAAATTGCAAGGGACATAATATGAGAGGAAAAAAAGTTTAGGGAAGGCAGGGTTTGGAAATGGAGGAAGAGGAGGAAGAAGAAGAGACCCTAGAAATAAGCAGGAACCAGGGCCAGTATTGCCAAGCCCTGAGGAGAAAATTAGAGATGTAGATGGAGGCATAACATCTGCTTTTCTGTTCCAAGCAGCTCTTATTTCCAAGTTCACCTCTTCTTTCCTTGCCTCAGCCAGACCCTGGCTCCCTTTGCTTTGAAATAATCTAAATAGCAAAAAACTCACCAAACAATGGAAATCACTGTTATATCACATCCCAAATGAGATGGGTGCACTTGAGCACATAGGATGATAATAACACAACCAGGATTTTCTGGATTTGTTTTTTTTTTTTTTAATTGAAGGGGATGCAAAGGGAGGAGGTAAAGTAACTTACCTCTTAAGCTGTTTGTTTGAAAATAATATGCAGAAAGGGAAAAACAATCCTCAGCTAACAACTGCCTTCCTTGCCATCTGCTTAATCTAAACATTAGCATATCACATATCTGGGTGAACTAAAATTGCACTAGAAACAGAGTGTTCTGTTCTACTTTTTCAGGCCCTTAATGGAGGAGTCAAGTGAGAATTCTCTATGGGATTATATGGGCTTTATGGGCTTCCAACACACGCATTTAGGGCCACGTTTTCAGTCCAGCCTTAACTCATCATACTATGACTGGAGGCAAAATTGTGCCTGGCTTAATTAGCACAAGTACTAATCAAGTACTAATGAAATTTGCCCACAAGCATTTCTTCAGACTAGGGCACAAGTAGTGCACACAATTTCCGTATATATCACTTAGCATGTCAGCACAAAAGGAGGAAGAAATGAACAATTCTTTCCTAAAATTTGCTTCAGGCTAACCACAGGCAAATATCATCTCTACCCAGAAGTAATACATTAGTTGCATCAGTGTAAATTTTGTAAACCCCAAATGTGCAAACTGCATCCCAATTTGCCATATTAGGTTGCAAATTTATAAAAATATAAACAATATTATTAATGAAGACACTTGATTCTCCCTGTTTTATGAGCTATTTAAGACCTGAACTTGGAAATGAGTGTGATCTATAATATACCTTAAAACACACAGGCACCCTTTCAAGCTAAAACATCAATTCTCAAAGGTAGTAGTAATGTTGGAAAACAGACCGATTTATTTAAACTCAAAAGAGTGAAAAAAAGGAGGCTCAATTTTTATCCCTTCCATCACTGATAGGTCCCTAGTCCTCTTACTGTGTTTTAAATCTGCTATTTAGATCTGTCCAAACATAAGAGGTTACTTACAACACAAATATCAATTACACTAAGGAAGAGGCCTTCAATCTATCAATTAAATCATACTAATCAGAGATGCGGTAAGCGCGTTAAAATAAGTACTTATGTAATCGAGCTTCACAAATAAGAAACATTTTGCTCTGAGTATCTCACAGTTTTGCCCAAAATGAAATCCTGGGTCATCCCATTTCAGGGAGCACAAGGAGGCAGCGATTCATTCTCAGAGCAAGGTCACATTAAAAAGCCAGGCAGAAAATTAAGAGAGGATTCTAGGAGGAAGGAAGCTGCCATCTCTTCTGCCCTGTAAACTACACCCCTTCTTCAAAGAGCTGTTACATTTCTCCTGGGGAAAGATGTCACCTTTAAGGAGCTGAAACTTACCCACTTGAACAGGTGCGAGGGCCAGACAACCAGTTGTTCTCTTTATGGACTATCGACAAAGATCACTCTAAAAAAAAATCATGATCACTGGTGAGTGGTAAAAACCAGCCAATTCACACAATGCCTTCAAAAAAGAAACTCAGGAGAGAAGAAAGAAAATTGACCAGAAGCAGGGTAACTCAGTACAACCTGTCACCTGTGGTCCCATGCAGTGAAAGCCTCCTACAGGGCCACCGAAGTTACAAACTGGTTAATTTTGACACTGACTTCTCTTGCCCTTTCAAAGATGAAGTTGTCTAGGTATTATGTTATACTCATTTTTTGGTCTGTAAACAGATCTAACTTATCTCTACAGAACAGTGGAAGGGGGAAAAAAAGAAATTTCTTGTCATTAATAAGTTTTTTTTTTCTTGATTAAATACAGGTTTGTGAACTATAAAGAGTATGCAAATGTAACATACTGTAGAAACAAGCAAAATTCATGTGGACCGCAGACATTAACAAAACCCAAGTCTGACATTCTTCAAAGGAAACAAGGGCCCCATCTGCTGATGTTTAAATGTACTACAGTAGCAAACAGATTAAAAGGAGCATATGAGACAAGAAATTCTGGCACTAAAATACAAATAAAGTGCCTAAAGATGCAGAATCTGAGCAGCGGAAGGCACCTCTAGAAGTTGGAGACGTATGTATTGGGACATACCTGCAGGGCAGTCTTTCCAAGCAGATAAGTAGTTATTTTGGTTTTCATATTAGTCCTCAGGAAAGGAGCTCCAAGCATACAGGCTTCCCCAGCCACCACTTCTCTCCTGAGAGACCACTGGTTGGAGCAAGTGTTCTTGTGCCTCTAATGGGGGTATTCTTCTTTTAAGGGACTTTAAAGAGTTTTATATCTTAATGGGTTTTGAAGCTTATCCTTTTGATGAGAAAGAAGACATCCCAATCACTTCTCAGCCTTATCTCCAATATGAGATAATTCTGGGTCCTCTCTCTCAAGTTTATTCTGTTTATTACCATAATGAGTAAAGCATAAGAGGAAAAAAACTGAGATAGATTAGAATAATGTATTTTGGAGTTCCGTTCACAGCTGTGTCAAATATTCACTATTTGACCTTTTTCTACCTAGTTTTATTCCCCTTAAAAGTAAGGTGTCAGACTGTGTGAACTTTAAATGCCTTTCTTCCCAGCTCTAAAATCCATTGCATATCCAGAAGGGTAGAGACAGTATCATATAGATCTTTATATCAGCATAGCACATTGCATACATTAGGTGCTCCATAAAAATGTGTTAAATGGACATGTTTTCTGTCACAAAAATATTTGTCATGTAACTATCTTCTTTATCCACTTTTGCCATTTAGGTTTATTATACCCCTCTTATATTTGGAACTTAATAATACCTGCAGCTAATCCAGCAGTAAAGAACCCACCTGTCATTGCAGGAGACATGGTGGGTTCAATCCCTCGGTTGGGAAGATTCCCTAGAGAAGGAAATAGCAACCCACTACAGTATTCTTGCCTGAGAAATCCCACAGACAGAGGAGCCTGGTGGGCTACAGTCCATGGTGTCGAAGAGTCAGATATGACAGCAACTAAGCATATCTGGAGCAGACAGTTTACTTGGGGTAACACAGACTCCCTTCCCCCTTTATTTACAAAAATACCTCAGTGCTCTTAGGAACAATCATCTGCCCTCCACGATGAATAATTCTGGTGGGACTATCAGGCAGGCTTCTCTCTGATCTCTCTCATATGAATCGTGAGCATATGAACCAAGCCTGGCCCACTCTCTACCACAGCTTTGAGTCATATGCAGAGTAAAAGCAAAAAGGGTGGTTCATTCTAGAAGCATGTTCTGAAATAGCTATCCGCTGGTGCCTGTGACCTTGGCCCCTAGACTCTAGGAGCTGACCTAGTTTCTGTCCTATTTCTGAGATGGATTTCCAGCCTTTCCTTCAGGCAGCTGAAGCATGAGGCCGAGCTACTTTCCAGGCTTCTGAAAACATTTATTTTCTGCATAAGCAGTGTGGTGGACATTGCTGGTTGTATTTCCCACGTGAATCCCCCTTGCCTGCTTCCTAACAGCATCCGGATGTCCCAGTCATGCAGTTGGTGTAGAACTGACTCCATCTGTCTCTCCAGGGGTAGATCTTGATTGGTTCAAGCTAATTATCACATCTCCTCCCTTGGCCACAGCAAATGGTTCAGAAATGGACATTTAACTGTAAACTGAATTTGGGCCAATCAAATATAAGACATGTTTACTGGGGACTCTGGGGAAGAGGTTACTTCTATTTTCTGTGGAAATTATTTTAAAACTGGCTCTCTTTATCACTGGATGTGAAGCATGAAACCCTAGTTGTATCAGCATCAGTAACTACCTTATTATCAAAAGAGGAACCAGTCTCAAAACGAGGCCAACACTTTGAAAACTATAATGAAAAGAAAGAAAGAAGCTACATCCTTGGAGATAATGTAACAAGCCTGAAACCTGGACTTTTTAGCTGTATGAGGTAGTGTATTCCCTTTTTTGTTTAAGCCATTTTGATTTGGATATTCTATTACTTAACATTGAAATTATCCTAAACAATATCCAGTCTGTTTCTCTCGGTAAGAACCAAAGCACTTCAGCAGACACAGTATTCACTTAGGAATCTGACTTTCTAGGAAAATGAATCATTTTTGTTCTTACAGTCTATACTACTATCTAGTTTTTTCACTGTGAAGCTTGATGTGGTATTTCAATATCATGCTTGCTTTTTTCTTTACACTGGGGAATCCTGTTCAGTCTGCAGTCCACTATTCCCACCATTCTCCTCTAAAGCCAATCAATCATTTATTCTCTTCTATTGGGAGATTGTCTTTTTTCTTCCTTTATTTACTTATTTCAGTATTTACCACTTATCTTGTTTTCCTGAGTAATTCTCAAGTATATATAAGTCTTTGGCAGACAGTAAGCAAATTCTGCCTTCTAAAGTACCTGGCAAGTATACCACACAGTAGGTGTTTGTGTGAAGAATGAACGAAGGGCTTTATGTCCCAAACCACTCTACTTTATTAATTTAATGAATACTCTCCTACTGCTTCTCTAGGGTCAAAATAAATGAATTTTATCACAGGTCCAGCAAGGTCTTAGCTTGGGAGCATGTGGTTATTGAAACACTAATGATGTGGTCATCTGTGACTGGGAGAGTCAACCTAAACCCTTTTTGGATAAACCCTTGATTTTCCTCTGTTGCACTTACCCCACTGTTCAGCTGCCAACTGTCCTTTCTCTCAGTAATAGAAGGGAAACTGGATGGACCACCTCACTGATTACAACACCATCTCTCATCATCTCAATCATTTATTTCACACCTAGTTCCCAGGCACCTCGAACAGTATCAGCTCCTTCTGTTTCACCTCTTTCCAGATGCCTCACCCCCAGTCAGTCTCCTTTGCTTCTGATCCATATCACCTGTGGGACCTTCACTCCCCAACTTGCTCAGACTGAAACACTAGCTTTTCCTGTCCCTCATCCACCACATATTAAAACCATTGAAAATGGCTGATTCCATATAAGCAATATTTAGCATATTACCTCCTCCACTCCTATCTGCATTTTCTGTTTGGGACTCTTTTAAACTCTTAATTGAGCTATCATTCTACTTCGTGTCTCTCCCTCCAGTCCTGCCACATTTATATACATCTTTCATTTTTCTCCAGGGTGATGCATCTAAGATGTAAATGTGACTTTGTCATTCCCCTGAATAAGACAATGGTTTCCTATTATTTTCACTGTGCACTCTAACCTGGATCCTGCCTGCTCTGTTCTTCTCTCTCACCACTTTGGACGCTGTTACTAAAGTTCCAGGAAGATTAAACAACATGTGGTTCAGTCTCTGAAACATATTCTTCCTACTCTCTTCCTTATGGTTCATGCTATTTTCTCTGCCTAGGATACCTTTCCACCACTTCTTCCCTAGCTAACTTTGACTAAACCTGCTTGAGTGTCATCTTTCCCAAGGGCTATGTTCTGATTTCCCCTAGATTTGGCCAAGTGATTAAATTCTATGACCCTAGAGAATTCTGAACCCCATCAAGTTTTAGCATTACAAAGCCAAGTTTGAAGTGGATATATCAACATACGGCCTATACTCTGCCTCCTTGTGTAGCCTTTAGTGAAATTAGACTTGAGTTTACCATGTGATCTTACTTTCCTGTTCCTACTGATTGGATCAGGGGTAGGTACACAGTGTCAAAGGGCAGCCAGGACTGCATTTTTAAAAAATGGTTGGACCAATTCTATCATGCTTGTAAGTATTTTGAACTAAGTAATGCAGAGAAAACTTTAGAAACATGGGAAAATTCTAGACACTCATTATGTAGACAAAAATATTGATCAATTCCCTCACCCCTTACAAAAAAAGATTTAAGTGAGCAGAAATCACACATAAGTAGAAGGTATATGATAGAGAAGTAAAGAGAGCCTGCTGAGGACTAGTGAAGTCCCACTCTGAAATGAGTGAAATCCCCAGGGCCACCTGCATCCAGAACCACCTTTCAGTTCTTGCTCTTCTGAAGTCGGGGCTATTGTCTGCTTATCTTCTTACAATAATCTTTGTAACACAAGATGTATGAGCTGAGTCTTAGTTCTAGTAAGTAAAGGGGTCGGATCAAAACAGCACTGAATTTTCTGCTATCTTCATTGGTGTTTATCACTAGCTTACATGCTTTCTAGGGAAAAAAACATATATAGAAGGCAATGGCACCCCACTCCAGTACTCTTGCCTGGAAAATCCCATGGATAGAGGAGCCTGGTAGGCTGCAGTCTATGGGGTCACTAAGAGTCGGGCACGACTGAGTGACTTCACTTTCGCTTTCCATCTTCATGCATTGGAGAAGGAAATGGCAACCCACTCCAGTATTCTCACCTGGAGAATCCTAGAGACAGTGGGCCCCTGTCTATGGGGTCGCACAGAGTCGGACACGACTGAAGCGACTTAGCAGCAGCAGCAACAGTAGCAGCAGCAGCATCTGCAACATAGTAAATACTAAATAGAATAGATATTGAAATCCATGAATGATAAATTAAATAGAAGGTGTGTAGAGCAGGTGATGGGGATCTATTGCCAGTAAACTTAACTATAAGGAAATTTACATAAAACAATAAAACAGTATACTTGTCTCATCAATTACTTAAAGATTCTTTATTTTCAAGTGATTATCATGTAAGGGAAATTTTTCCACACTACCCTGTATCCTGTAAAATATGGCATTTGAAATTTGATGCTATATAAAATATTGTAGGTTAACAAGGACTTAATGATCACCTACTATGTGCTTAGCACATTGCTGTGTTGTGCTTAGTTGCTCAGTCATGTCCAACTCTTTATAATCCCATGGACTGTAGTTCACCAGCCTCCTCTGTCCATGAGTATTTTCCAGGCAAGAATAGTGGAGTGGGTTGCCGTGCCCTCCTCCAGAGCAACTTCCCAACCCAGGGATCAAACCCAGGTCTCCCACATTGCAGGCAGATTCTTTACCATCTGAGCCACCAGGGAAGCCCAAGAATACTGGAGTGGGTAAGCCTATCCCTCCTCCAGGGAATCTTCCTGACCCAGGAATCAAACCCGTGTCTCCTGCATTGCAGGCAGATTTGTTACCAGCTGAGCTACCAAGGAAGCCCTAGCACATTTCGAGCCACCAGGGAAGCCCGCTATGAAAGATACTAAAATATATAAACATAAAATTCCTATTACTGAGACTCTTATTTTCAGCATCTGTCCTTTCTAATGTTTCATCATCAACCTGTTCCGTGATCTTTACGATGTATTTTGAAAGTAACTTAATCATCCTATACTTTGCTCATAAAAGCTTTCAAAAATGGAGTACTTTTTAAATGCCACAAGTTCTAGCTTCTTGCCCCAGTTAATCTGGTAAAGGCACAGTGAAATATTATCAACCATAGACAATTTTTTTGACTACTTCAGCCACAATAAAGAGATTATGAAAATTCTAAATGCCTTGCAACTTAAAGTATATAAACTCTATTTTTCAAACTATATGAATAGCTAGAAGAAGCAGCTAAGAGGAAAGGCAAGCAGGGAATTGTAGAATAAAACTTTCATAAAGTCTCTGAGATGTCTAGTGAGGAAGTCTCAGGGCTGACTGTTAGGATGATTTAAAACCTTAAACACTATTTTGTTGACACATAATTCTTTTATATATTTTCAGTATATAAATTGTGAGCTTCTCTAAAGGAAACACAGTTTTTCACAGCAAAAACAAAGCAAAAAGCTTCTAACTCTTATTACATTTTAAGCACTAGATAACTTGCAAGTGGGTAACCAAGTTTATGAAATCATGTAAGTCAGCACTCTCTGAATTGGTGTGGCAGGAAGCGCCTCCGAAGCAGACTTTCTATTGACATGTATCTAACTGTTTTCACATTTAATATTTTTCCTTATGGTTGTTAATGTGCTGTGAAAATATGGAAATGTGAAAACCAATAGATTCTGTGGCTGCAGATTGGATAGTAACTAATGCAGACAGGAGTTGTTTTTTTCCCTTTGGAACTTTGGAAAGTTTTGAGCAGTAACAGGGTTTTTATTCCTTCAAAAGAACCCTCTCTTATTCACAACACTATTTCCACTAAATATAATATCAGGATAGAGGTTGTTTTTCCTTTACTACATTGGGAGGAAAAACAGTGCTCAACATATATATATTGAATATTTAATGAAAAATAGATTAAAAATTAACAAAACAGTAGGGGATAGAAATGAGGGTATAGTGGGAATTGAGGCAAAGGCGTTCTTTGTTTTTTAAACAAAATTTTCTAAAATTCTAGGACCCACCTAAGGTGGCTATCACCATGGCATTTCATAAAATGAAAAAGAACAATGAGTCGTTCTTGGATCAGATAAGGTTATTTTCAGAAATCAGATGACCGTTCAGTTCAGTCGCTCAGTCATGTCAGACTCTTTTCGACCCCAGGGACTGCAGCACGGCAGGCCTCCCTGTCCATCACCAACTCCAGAAGTTTACTCAAACTCATGGCCTTTGAGTCAGTGATGCCATCCAACCATCTCATCCTCTGTCGTCCCTTTCTCCTCCCACCTTCAATCTTTCCCAGCATGAGGGTCTTTTCCAGTGAGTCAGTTCTTCCCATCAGGTGGTCAAAGTATTGGAGTTTCAGCTTCAACATCAGTCCTTCCAATGAACACCCAGGACTGATCTCCTTTAGGATGGACTGGTTGGATCTCCTTGCAGTCCCAGGGACTCTCAAGAGTCTTCTCCAACACCACACTTCAAAAGCATCAATTCTTTGGCGCTCAGCTTTCTTTACAGTCCAAATCTCATATCCATATGACTACTGGAAAAACCATAGCCTTGACTAGATGGACCTTTGTTGACAAAGTAATGTCTCTGCTTTTTAATATGCTGTCTAGGTTGGTCATAACTTTCCTTCCAAGAAGTAAGTGTCTTTTGATTTCATGGCTGTAGTCACAATCTGCGGTGATTTTGGAGCCCCCAGAAATTAAGTCAGCCACTGTTTCCACTGTTTCCCCATCTATTTGCCATGAAGTGATGGGACTGAATGCCGTGATCTTAATTTTCTGAATGTTGAGTTTTAAACCAAGTTTTTCACTCTTCTCTTTCACTTTCATCAAGAAGCTCTTTAGTCTTCTTCATTTTGTGCCTTAAGGGTGGTGTTATCTGCATATCTGAGGTTATTGATATTTCTCCCGGCAATCTTGATCCTAGTTTGTGCTTCATCCAGCCCAGCGTTTCTCATGATGTACTCTGCACAGAAGTTAAATAAGCAGGGTGGCAATACACAGCCTTGACATACTCCTTTCCCTATTTAGAACCAGTCTGTTGTTCCATGTCCAGTTCTAACTGTTGCTTCCTGACTTGCATATAGGTTTCTCAAGAGGCAGGTCAGGTGGTCTGGTATTCCCATCTCTTTCAGAATTTTCCACAGTTTATTGTGATCCACACAGTCAAAGGCTTTGGCATAGTCAATAAAGCAGAAATAGATGTTTAGGTCCTAAATCCAATGATCGATGTCCCTGTAAGCAAGCTGTGTGGAGACAATGACACACAGGAAGATAGCCGCAAGAAGATGGAGGCAGAGATTGGAGCTACACTGTCAGAAGTCAAGAGACACCAGGAATCACCAGGAGCTAGAAGAGAAAAGGAAGGATTCTGAAGGCCTCTGAAGGGAGCATGATCCTGCTGACACTTTGGCTTCAGATTTCTGGCCCCTGAACCATAAGTGAAAGAGTAGAGTGAAAAAATTGGCTTAAAACTCAACATTAAAAAAACTAAGATCATGGCATCTGGTCCCATCACTTCATGGCAAATAGATAGGTTTCTCAAGAGGCAGGTCAGGTGGTCTGGTATTCCCATCTCTTTCAGAATTTTCCACAGTTTATTGTGATCCACACAGTCAAAGGCTTTGGCATAGTCAATAAAGCAGAAATAGATGTTTTTCTGGAACTCTTTTGTAGATACCCGCAATTCCCAAAATGTATCTTGTGACACTTCAGTATACCACCTGAACTCATGGGAATGCTGTAGGATATCTTAAGATTTCAAAGGAAATTCAGCAATGCTGAGCATCTGTTGAACAATGTGTAAAACACTAGCTTGAGGAAGTTAACAATTTCAGCATTATTTTGTTCTACATTCTTTTGAATAATAATGCATTTTTGCAAGGTAGATTTCTAGTGTTTTTTGTGATAAAATATAACCACCAGTCTAGACATACACCTTATACCCTTCACAAAAATTAAGTCAAAGTGGATCACAGGTATAAAGGTAAAACTTCTAGAAATAAAATATGAGAAAATATGGATGACCTTAGATATGGTGATGATTTATTTCATATAATATGAAAGGCAATATAATATCCATGAAAGAAAGAATTGATAAGCTGGACTTCATTAAATTGAAGAACTTACACTCTATGAAAGACAATATTAGAATAATCAGAAGATAAAACAGTTTTGGAGAAAATATTTGTAAAAGACATCTGATGGAGAATTTTTATTCAAAACACACAAAGAACTCTTAAAATTCAGTGATAAGAAAGCAAACTATTTGATTTTTAAAATGTTAAAGACTTTAACAGACTCCTCATCAATGAAGATACACAGATGGCAAATAAGCATATGAAAAGATGTCCATGTCATAGATCATCAAGGAAATGCAAATTAAAACAAGAATGAAATACTGCTACATACCTATTAGAACACCCAATATCTAGGCACTGACAGCCCCAAATGCTGGCCAAGATGTGGAGCAACAGTACTTCTCATTCATTGCTGGTACGAATGCAAAATGCCACTGCCACAGTTTGGCAGTTTCTTACAAAATTAAACTTACCCTTCCATGTGATATAACAGTCATGTTCATTAGTATTTACCCAAAAGAATTTAAAACTTCTGACAACAGAAAAACCTGCAAATGGATGTCTAAAGTAGTTTTATTTTACTCATAATTGCCAAAACCTGGAAGCAACCAAGATATCCAGCCAATGGAATATTACTCAGCACTAAAAAGAAAATAAGCTATTAAGTTATGAAAAGACATGGAGGAATCATAAATGCATATTACTAAGTGAAAGGCAATTTAATTTTTTAAATCTATATATTGTATGGTTTTAACTATATGAAATTCTGGATTATAGAAATTCTAGAGACAATAAAAAAGTTACTGGTTTGTGGGGCTTGGGGAGGGAGAGAGATGAACAGTTGGATCATGTAGGATTTTAGAGCAGTGAAAATTCTCTGTATGATTATATAATGATGGATTTATGTCATTATACATTTGTCCAAAACTTTAGAATATACAACATCAAGTGAACCTTAATGTCAGTACGGACTTTGGATGACTTGTCAACATACATTCATCAATTAAAACAAATGCTGTGGTGGTGAATGTTGATAATGCAGAATGTTTTGCATGTGTGGGGTCAGGAAATACATAGGAAATCTTTGTGTATTTCCCTCAAACTTGCTGTAAGTCTAAAACTGCTCTGAAGATAAACTCTTAATACATTCAGTTCAGTTCAGTTGCTCAGTCGTGTCCGACTCTTTTCGACCCCATGAATCACAGCATGCCAGGCCTCCCTGTCCATCACCATCTCCTGGAGTTCACTCAGACTCACGGCCATCGAGTCAGTGATGCCATCCAGCCATCTCATCTTCTATCATCCCCTTCTCCTCCTGCCCCCAATCCCTCCAAGCATCAAAGTCTTTTCCAATGAGTCAACTCTTTGCATGATTAACAATAGAAAAAAATATTTTTAAAAAGCAACTGCCATTCAAATATCAATTTGGAAGAGGAGTTAGGATGGTGACATCCAATGTAATTCAAGGGTTGAAATAGGCACACACAACCCATTAATAATTAGTGAATATTTTAAGAATGAAACAAAATTCTTTTTCAGTTTATGCATATTTGTTTTTCAAATTGCTTGTACTTTTTTTTATTTATTATTTTTTTTATTAATTTTAATTTTTTAGTTTGTTTTGCTTTACAATACTGTATTCATTTTGCTACACATCGACATGGATCAGCCACGAGTGTACATGAACTCCCAATCCCGACCCCCACCTCCCCCCG
>SJXQ01009318.1:96118-126008 GCA_006408695.1 Aepyceros melampus
TTTTTTAATTAATTTTTATTTTTTTAGTTTGTTTTGCTTTACAATACTGTATTCGTTTTGCTACACATTGACATGAATCAGCCACGAGTGTACATGAACTCCCAATCCCGACCCCCACTTCTCCCCTCCCGCCCCACACCCTCTCTCTGGATTATCCCCGTGCATCAGTCCCAAGCATCCTGCATCCTGCATCAAACCTGGACTGGCGATTTGTTTCACTTATGATATCACACATGTTACACTGCCACTCTGCCAACCCATCCCACCCTCTCCCTCTCCTACAGAGTCCAAAAGGCCGTTCTATACATCTGTGTCTCTTTTGCTGTCTTGCGTACAGGTTTATCATGTACATTTTAGAATATGAACAGTTTTAAGTTTTTTTTTACCTGTTAAACAAACAGAATGATGATTTCTTTTGGCCTATGGATACACCATAAAGGCATCACAGACAGAGAAATTTTAAGAACTTCTGGAATAATGGTGTTTAAAGAGAGACTGTAAGGTTGAGTTTGGGAAAATGTACAGATTCTATAATTATACATGTAATTAATAAGCCTGGGAGACTGAGTTTGTAACTCTAATATTTCTTCTTCATATTGTGTTTGGATCAGCCTTGTTCTCATTAACTGAACAGCAGTTTCAACATAGCTATTTCTTTGTTCAAATTGACTCAAGTCTGTGATCAGGAAATCTTATTCCTCTTAATTAAATAATCTTTAATAGATCATCTGAAGTGTATCTTTAAATAAAACAGCAATAAGCCCAATGTATCTCACTGTTTTCTCTCAATTTCCTCCTCTAATTATTGTAATTAGTAGTTCTTTCTTCTTTTTAATGTTACACAGCTGTAACAAATAACCTTTAATCATTTTGATTATCTCTGTAAAAAGATTAATGGGCAATTTGAGGACTGCATTTATTATATATGAAACATAAATAAATCCTGGTGAACCACTTAAAATAATTTTTTCAGGAAAGATCAGCTGAAACCAAAAGCTGTGTAAGTCTAAATATTTCTATAATGTAGTGAAAGTTACATGTTAAGAGAGTAAATTAAGCTTGTATTAATTAAAACTTCATAAGGTATAGGCCTAACAGAAGTTTCCTGGAAATGAAATAATCTAAGTGTCATTTTAAGAAAAACATAAGGGGTTGGTTAGATATTGCATTATATTAATTATTTTTTAATTTAAAAAATGTAAGCCCTTCCTTCCCAGAATCTACACTTTAAAATGAAGGTGGGCTGACAAAATCCAGCAATTCTCCCCAGTATTCATGGAAAAGTCCCTGAGAAATGTCTAAGAATCAGTACTAAACTATCTCAACAGAGACAAAAGTAATACAGCTGCTCACAATGTTCCCTCTGCAGTCTGGGAGAATTGGAGAAAGAGAAAATGCAGTTACTATAACCACAGGGAGCCAGTTTTTCCTACAATGCATAGTAACTGAGAAATACTGTGAAGAGAAAGTAAATATTCTAGAATCCCCAGAGAAAATAAGAGTATCAAACAAAGAAACTCATTGAGAAATCCAGGTGAGACTCTCTGCTCCTGTCATATACTACAAAAAACTGGGTCAAAACCAATAGGTGCCATAGGCTTTTCATTTTTGAAACTGTTATGATGGGTGAGGGAACTCACGTGATGCTGAAAAATGACAATAAACTCTAAAGTAGACATTGGCTAAGCAAGGCATGAACACTGGGAAATTACTGCAAGGTTAGGAGTATCCATCTATTGTATTAGAATATCCCGATATAAATGGAACAATTATACACCACACAGGAAAAAAAACAAAACAAACAAAAAACTCAAAAGAGAGATCAAAATCAAGTCCTCAAGAAGGGGTTTATGCCTTTGGACTCCAAATGGGTAGATTTATACAATTTCCAGACCTCACATTTTATTGAAAACATGTGGGTAAAAGGAATTCAAATTTGTTTTGCAGAGGACTAACTAGGTACCTTAGAAAGAGCAAATCACTTTAAATAAGAGCAAAATTAAGAATGGCAAGACAATACAGAAAAATAACAAAATGACAAACACTAATGTGTTCAAAGAAGATGAAAAATTCAGGCTATAGAAAAATGTAACTCAAAGAATAAGCAAAAGTAATCCAAACACTAGTCTTTTAAACAAGTATTGTAGGCTATAGAAATAAATTGCTCCATTATGAAATCAAAAAAATAAGGACTCAGAGTAGTAATCTTTAAGAAAAGTAGAATGAAAGTTGAAGAGAATTTATAAGGAAAAAACTTGAGGATTGCAAACGAACATAACTACAGAAAATTACTTTTAAATATCATAAATAAGGATGAAAACAGAATATGATGGAAATACTAACAATAAATACAAAAAGGAAAGGCAAGAGGCTAGGGGATAACAATCAAAATGGAGGACAAAAGAAATGCAACTTAAAAGTGGTAGCTAGCAAGAGAAAAAAAAATTGCAACACAGTTTTCTTAATCTCTCCAGCTTTTGCCTATTTTGTTTGATGCCAAGCAACCGTATCATCTCCTGTCATCTCCTGGTACTGACATTTTTATTGCTCTTGGGATAAAAGAACCAAGCAGAGGGCAAACAAGAAACAAAAAGCGCGAGAGATATCACTAACATGATATTCTCATTCCCTCTCACTCCACCTGCTATACAAGGTCCAGCACACTTGCTCCTTCTTTTGTGCTTGTTGGTGGTTTGTGGTTTAGTTGCTAAGTTGTATCGAACTCATACATCCCCATGGACTGTACCTCCTCAGGCTCTCTTTCTATATCTTAGTTAATGAACATCAGCACCTACTGGGTAAGCCAAAACTTCACAGTAAATATTGGTGCTTTTTGTTGTTGTTTTTCTCCCCTCCAGTTTTATGACTTATTGAGAGACAACAAACATAACACTAAGTTCCAGTCATATGTTGTGTCGAATATACACATGAATCAATTTAGAAATGATTGCCGTAAGAGTTAGTCAATACTTCCATCACCTCACATAATTATCTGTGTGTGTGTGTGTGTGTGTGTGTGTGAGGTAAGCACACTTAAGGTTTATTCTCTTTGCAATTTTTAAGTATATAATATAATTATAGACACAATTCTGCATATTAGATCCCTAGAATTTATTATTCTTACTACTGGAAGCTTGTACCCTTTAAAATCTCCCCATTTCCTCTATTCCTGGGCCGTCTTAACTATCATTTACTCACTGTTTCTATGAGTTCAGCTTTTTTTTTTTTTTTTTTTTTAGGATCCTATACATATGTGAGATCTTACAATTTTTATCTTTCTCTATTAGATTTTTTTCAATCAGCAAATGCCCTCACAGTTAATACACACTGTCTCCAGTGGCAGGATTTCATTTTTATGGCTGAATAATATTTCATTATGCTTCGCTGGAGGCTCAGTGATAAAGAATCCTCCTACCAAGGCAGGAGATGAAAGTGTGACCCCTGGGTCAGAGAGATCCTTCAGAGAAGGAAATGGCAAGCCACTCCAGTATTCTTGCCTGGGAAATCCCATGGACAGAGGAGACTGGAAGGCTACCATCCATGGGGTTGCAAAGAGTTGGACATGACTTAGAGACTAAACAGCAATAACAAATATTCCATTGTATGTATAAAATATAGCATATTGATAGGGAGAGGCCACATTTTTATTATATAATCCTTTGTTGGTAGACCATTAAGGTATTTCCGGATCTTGGCTTCATGAATAATGTTGCAGTAAACGTAGGAGGTGCAGATATCTCTCCAACATAGTGATTTCACTTTCTTCAAATATACACCAGAAGTAACATGCTATGTAATATGTTATTTTTACTTTTAATTTTCTGAGAAACTTCCATACTCCAGTTTTCCATAGTGGTTGTGCCAAATTACATTCCCACTAGTAGTACATAAGGGTTCCCTTTTTTTCACATCTTTGCCAACATGTGTCTGCTTGCCTTTTTGATAGTAGCCATTTTAACAGATGTGATGTGATGCCAACTGTGTTTTTTTAACTTGTATTTGCCTGATGATTAGTGGGGCTGAGCATCTTTTCATGTACCTGTTGGGCCATTGTATGTGCTCTTTGGAAAATATGTCTATTCAGGTCCTTTGCCTATTTTTTTTTTAATTTGGATTATTTTATTTTGCTTTGTTATTGAGTTGTATGAGTTCCTTCTATATGTTGGATATTATTCCCTTATCTGATATGTAGTTTGCAAATATGTCTGAATATCCATCTGCACATCTTCAAATTAAGAAAATTAAGATGGCTCCTCATCTTTTTATCTATGACTCTCTTAATTTTCAAGCTCATATATCCAAAAGTCTTCCAGAAAAATTGATTCTATATACCAAAATAAGTCCAAAGCAGGACTTAGATTCATAGAGTCATTTCTCTCAAATCATTCGTTCTTCTCCATTGTTTATGTTAGTTAATCCAGAATCCATTCATATACTTAAATCAAATAACAAATACTATCAGAACTATTCTCAAAATATGTCTTGATCCTAACTTCACATTTCCCCATCTAGTCCAAACCTCTGTTATCTCTCACTAATCTCTGGGTTTCCACTTTTATAACCCTCAGTCTATGCACACAGCCAGAGAGATCCTTAAAAATGACAACAATCCATGCCACTTCTCATTTACAATTTTCCGAGTGTGTTTTCTCATCACCTTTAGAATGTAATGTCCTGCTGTTGTTTCCCCCTGGTTATCTCACTAATCTCGTTTTCTATAGCTCTTTTTGCTAGTTAGTCCTTTCTGTATGCAAGGTATTCTCTAGGTTTAGAGTCTTAAGTCTGTTGTTCATTATTATGTTGTCTTATTTGTTGATTTGTAGAAGTTTTTATATATTCTGGTTACAAGAATTTTATGTATTTTAAAGAGCCTCCTCTACTCTGTGTCTTTTTTATTTAACTCACTCTACAGCAGCTATTCAACTGCGTTTTTCACAGATTTTTCTCTACTCTCCTATATGACTTAGCCATTGGCACCTAAAATGTGGCTAGTGCAACTAAGAAAATAAATTTATACATTTATTTATCTAATTTAAAATTTAACAGTCATATGTGGCTATTGGTTATCATTTTGGACAGTACAACGAGGCATAATTTGATTGTCAACAGCTCTTAATTTTAATATGATTTATTTTATCAAGCTTTATCTTCATATTTGGTGATTTTATGTCTTATTTAAGAACTCTTTCTCTTGTTCAAGATAATTTTATTTTCTAATATCCTCTCCAGAAAGAATTTTTTTATTTTTGCCTTTCACACTTAAGGATCCTTGATTGGAATTGATTTTGCAAATTTTGGGAGCTCAAAGCCAGTTTTTTGTTTTTGTTTTTTTTTTGTTTGTTTGTTTTTAATCACGCAGAAGGATGTCAATATAGGCAGCACAGTTTATTGAAATAACAATTATTATCTCACTACTCTATTGTACAATATTCCATTGACGATAAATCAAGAATTTATTTGTATATAAGTCTTTCTTAGGCCCTCAATTATTTTTCATTGGTCTATTGGTTTATTCTTGAATGTACTTAATCAGTATTAATATCACATGACCTAATTAGTAGGTTTATAATTATTGAAATTCAGTAGAGAAATTGACCTGTTTCGCTCCAATTTTTTCAGGAGTGTCTTTGCTATTCTTGATCATTTGCATGCAAGATTTGTAAAGGGTTTATCTAGTTCAACAAAGGTATCTATTGAAATTTTGCTTGGTAATATATTTAAAATGGAGATGACTTAGAGGGAAATTGGTGTTTTTACAAAAGTTAAGACTTCTAATCCATTTTTCTCTGTGTCCCTCCATTTACTTAATTTTTAAATTTTATTCTTAAATTTGCCTTTATAGTTTTCTGTTTAGAAGTTTAGTTGGGCATTCAAATGATTAATTTCATTCTCAATTTCAATTTCAACTATAACCCTTGGTATATTTATTAATTTTTCACAGGTGAAAAACCAAATTACCCAAAACTGGCCTGTTTAATTAAAAAAAGAGCAATTTATTCTCTTAGAATTTTGGAGATCAGAAGGACAAAATTGAAGTGTTGGCAGGACTAATGAGAGGCTTGGGAGATAATCCCTTACTTGCCTTTTCCAATATCTGATGGCTCCTGGTGTACGTTGGCTTGTGGAAGCGTAGCTTCAGTCTACATCTGTCTTTACAGGGCTTCTTTCCCTATGTCTCTCTGTTTCCTTTCTTCTTCTTAGAAGGACACTAGTTATTGAATTTAGGGCCCACCATAAATCTAGTATGATACTGTCTAAGATCTTTAACTCACCTCCAAAGATATTTCCAAATAAAGTGTCACTCTGAGGTTCTAGGTGGACATGAATTTTGGGGGACACTATTTAACCCATCACTGATAGATATAAAAATACAACTAGATATAAAAATAAAACTATCTTTTTATATTGGACTTTTACAGAAAATGAATGTACTTTTATTGTTGATGTTGCATGTACTGTGCTGTGCTTAGTCACTCAGTCATGTCCTACTCTTTGTGACTCCATGGATTGGAATCCACCAGGATCCTCTGTCCATGGGAATTCTCCAGGCAAGAAAACTGGAGTGGGTGGCCATGACCTCCTCCAGGGGATCTTCCAAACCAGGGATCAAGCCCAGGTCTTACTCATTGCAGGCAGATTCTTTACCATCTGAGCCACCAAGGAAGCCCAAGAGTACTAGAGGGGTAGCCTATCCCTTCTCTAGGGGATTTTCCCATCCCAGGAATCAAACTGGAGTCTCCTGCATTGCAGAAGGGTTCTTTACCAGCTGATCTCCCAGGGAAGCCCCATGTTGTTGCATATTCTCTGACAAATTCTGCCCTTCCAGATCTAATATACATCTCAAACTCCCATTTCTTTGCTTCTAAAATCTGATATTCATGGATAGCATCAACTGGTTTTTCAGTTACCACTGTGAAACTGCCAAGTCTTTCCTGCCAAGGCCACAACCAATATTTTTGCTGTACTCACCTACTTAGCCTTAAAATTTGTCTTTTGGATACTTTCACATCTTCAACACATACAATCTACATAAAATAAACTTTTATTTATTATCACTCATTTCATATGACTTTTCATTTTGTGTGCCCTCTTATGTTAACTAAGGCTTTTATCTAAATGCAGCAGAATTGGTAAAAATAAGTCATTTTAATCTTATTTTTATATGTACCTTATTGATTTATTCTTGCTAACCCTTAAAAAGTTAGCGACAAAATATGTTGTTCATTTTTCAAATTTTGTTTATATTTTATAGGTACAGTTTATAAAAGTAAGCTCTCTTCCATAGACTTGCTAAAAGGTTTCATCAAGATTTTTGCCTCTGAGATGATCCTGTGATTTTCTCCCCCAATATTGATAATATGGTTAAATAATTTACATTTTAAATGTTACACTTACATTTTCTACTGCCTTTGAGTGATTTAGAGTGACCCCAGTGTGAACTGTTGGGTTTGCCTCCATCTGTTTTCTCATCCTGCAGCTGATGAGTACAGACTTGCTGTTTGGTGGTGGCAAAGTCCTGAGAGAGTAGAAGCATGCCAGGACTCCTGAGGCCTGATCTGTTACCCAATCACTTCTGCCAGCACCAGCCATCGATAAAAGCACACAGAGAAAGAATGCTAAGTCACTTCAGTCGTGTCCGACTCTGTGCAACCCCAGAGACAGCAGCCCAACAGGCTCCCCCGTCCCTGGGATTCTCCAGGCAAGAACACTGGAGTGGGTTGCCATTTCCTTCTCCAGTGCAGGAAAGTGAAAAGTGAAAGAGAAGTCGCTCAGTCGTGTCTGACTCCTAGCGATCCCATGGACTGCAGCCCACCAGGCTCCTCCGTCCATGGGATTTCTAGGCAAGAGTACTGGAGTGGGTTGCCATTGCCTTCTCCGCAGAGAAAGAATACCTTTCTTTAATTTGCTTTTCTATATTAAGAGCTTATGGGCCTCGGACGTGGCTCAGTGGTAAAAAAAAAAAAAAAAAAAAATCTGCCTGCCAATGCAGGAGACATGGGTTCTATCCTTGGGTTGGGGAGATGCCCTGTAAAAGGAAATGGTGACCCACTGCAGTATCCTTGCCTGGGAAATCCCATGGACAGAGGAGCCTGGTGATCTACAGTACATGGGGGTCTCAAAAGAGCCAGACATGACTTACCAAGTAAACAACAACCTTAAGAGCTTGTAGGCAGAATGTCTTCTCAGTAAGATCTGAAATTAATCAGATTGCCATTGCCCTAATATTTGTGAAGAGTGATATTCTGTTTATATTTTGCTGGTTCACAGTCAATTACATGAATCTCACAGTTTCAAGAGAGTAGACTCTTGATGTGAGGAATTCAAAGTCATATTTCAGCAGTCACATTCCAACATGGATATAGGTGGAAAATTTGCTCCAGGTTTTTAACCAGTTCACCAAAAATCTTCATGTCTCCATGAAATTTAATGCTAGGCCTTTGGAAAGATAAGCCCAGTATATGTACATAATGTCTTTTGAAGTAGAATTAGGTAGTGAGCTCTGGTGTCAAACTGCCTGGATTCTAGTCCTGTTTCTAAAATTCACAAGCTGAGCATATTTGAGAGTGATTTATCCTCCTTAGCCTGGCTTCATCCATCCTTTAAATGCAGTTGACTTTAGAACATACCACATACTTGTGCTTAGTTTAAATAAATAAAACACTTAAAACAGTGTTGGGCACATAATTAGTGTATTTTAGCAATTATTATTGTTCAAGAGGCAGTATTACATATATTAGTTCAATGGCAATTTGATAAATTTAAGATACTACTTAGAATTCATTGTGCCTATATAGCTTTTAATGTAATATCTTAATTTAAAGAATGAAATCTGGACCCATTTCTTTTCTCTCTGTTTGTGTAGTATCCCCTGAGAATCTTAGCCCTGTGGTTTCACACTGACTTACGCTGGTGACTCCAATCTTGTTAACCAATCACCTACTGACAACTGCACTGTGTATACTTAACTATGGTATTAAATTGCTTTAGCTTAATATGTTGTAAAAATTGTGCATCTCTTGTCCAAATTTCCACTCTTACCTCATATCTATCTCTCCTTATGCTTACAGTGTCCTTCACTATGAACCCCAAATTTGTTGACTTATTCTTAATTCTTTACTGGACAGTTTTTCTTTTTCTATTATTCTCTCCTCTGTTCAATATTGTCTTTTCAGAGGACATTTCTTGAGTATGTATCTCAGATAACCTCACCCCAAACCATGATGCTTTTTACCATATCATCCTGTTATTCTGTGGCTTTTATTTCCACCTAAAATTACTTCATGTATTTACTTGCTTGTTAACTGTCTACCCCCAATATTTTGAGACACTCTATTTTCACAACTGAACTTCCAGCACTTTGATAGTGCCTCAAACAAAGGAGCTTTGCAAATGATCTTTGATCTACACCTATTAAAAGTAATGTAAAATCATTTAAACATTGAATCCGGAAAGTCTTCAAAGGGTAGGACCTATGGTTCGAAAGAATGTCTATAATACATATTTTGAAAATAAATATTCCAATGATTGATCTATATGCCTATTTTTATTTGTTGTTGTTTGGTCATTAAATTGTGTCTGACTCTTTTGTGACCCCATGGACTGTAGCTTGCCTGGCTCCTCTGTCCATAGAATTTCAGAGGCAAGAATAGTGTATTAGGTAGTATTTAAACAAGCCATCATAACTATAACAATGCAAAGTCATGTATGAAGTATAATTGGCATAACACTATCAATGTAAATATTGTTTTGCTAGGAGAAGGCAATGGCACCCCACTCCAGTACTCTTGCCTGGCAAATCCCATGGACAGAGGAGCCTGGTAGGCTGCAGTCCATGGGGTCGCTAAGAGTCGGACACGACTGAGCGACTTCACTTTGACTTTTCACTTTCCTGCACTGGAGAAGGAAATGGCAACCCACTCCAGTGTTCTTGCCTGGAGAATCCCAGGGACGGGGGAGCCTGGTGGGCTGCCATCTCTGGGGTCGCACAGAGTCGGACACGACTGAAGCGACTTAGCAGCAGCAGCAGCAGTATGAAAGAAACAGAAAATCTTTAGTATGACATATTTATATATGTGTTTGATAATGTATTTTTTAATATCAAATGTTTAAATGCCATACAGAAATGACAAAAGAATCAAACTAACTAATTCATTTTAAGTGCTTTTAGTTGATGTGCTTATAGCTCTGGTGAAACAACACAGAGGCATATTTAAGTCCCACAGTTTATTCTGATAAATTAGTGGTAATCCGAATGAAAATGAGTTTTTTTTTTCAAAATCAGCTAATAAGCATTTTCTTTAAGTGTTTCAACAAATCATGACAAAATTAATCTTTTCTAACTAATATTATTGAGGGAAATGCAAAAAATATTGGCTCAGTTCAGTTCAGTCACTCAATTGTGTCCGACTCTTTGCCACCCCATTGATCACAGGCCTCTCTGCCCATCTCCAACTCTCAGAGTTCACTCAAACTCATGTCCATCAAGTTGGTGATGCCATCCTGCCATCTCATCCTCTGTCATCCCCTTCTCCTTCTGCCCTCAATCCCTCCCAGCATCAGGGTCTTTTCCAATAAGTCAACTCTTCACATGAGGTGGCCAAAGTATTGGAGTTTCAGCGTCAGCATCAGTCCTTCCAATGAACACACAGGACTGATCTCCTTTAGGATGGACTGGTTGGATCTCTTTGCAGTCCAAGTCCACTCTCAAGAATCTTCTCCAACACCACAGTTCAAAAGCATCAATTCTTCGATGCTCAGCTTTCTTCACAGTCCAACTCTTACATCCATACATGACCACTGGAAAAACCATAGCCTTGACTAAACGAACCTTTGTTGACAAAGTAATATCTCTGCTTTTGGATATGCTCTCTAGGTTGGTCATAACTTTCCTTCCAAGGAGTAAGTGTCTTTTAATTTCATGGCTGCAATCACCATCTGCAGTGATTTTGGAGCCCCCCCCAAAGTCTGACACTTTATTTGGCTAGTAAGAAATAAAAATTTGATCTTACAAATGAGTACATTATTTCTTCACCATACTTTATGGTATTTTATTATTTATTTATTTCAGTATATAGTTGATATACAATATGCTGTTAATTTCAGACATACTACATAGTGATTTGCCATTGGCATATACTATGAGATGATCTCACAGTAAGTCTAGAAACTCTCTGTCCTCAAGCAGTTATTACAATATTACTGAGTATATTCCTTAAGCTGTATATTACATCCCCATGGATTATTTACTACATAACTAGAAGTGTGTATCTCTTAATCCCCTCCCCTAGTTAGTTCTCCCCTTGTTAGTTGCCCATCCCCCTTTACCTCTGGCAACCACCTATTTGTTCTTTGTAACTCAATCTGTTGGATTTTGGTTTTGGTGTTTGTTTGCTTTTTTTAGATATTTTTTGTTTGTTTGTTTGTTTCACTCTTCTTTTTGCTCTCTTCCTTGTGATTCAATGACTACCTTTAGTGTGACATTTAGATTTATTTGTGTGTGTGTACAGAGTGCCTGATGAACCATGGACAGAAGTTCGTGACGTTGCACAGGACACAGGGATCAAGACCATCCCTAAGGAAAAAAAAATGCAAAAAAGCAAAATGGCTCTCTGATGAGGCCTTACAAATAACTGTGAAAAGAAGAGAAGTGAAAAGCAAAGGAGAAAATGAATGATATACCCATTTAAATGCAGACTTCCAAAGAATAGCAAGGAGAGATAAGAAAGCCTTCCTCAATGGTCAGTGCCAAGAAATAGAGGAAAACAATAGAATGGGAAAGACTAGAGATCTTTTCAAGAATATTAGAGATACCAAGGGAACATTTCATGCAAAGATGGGCTCAATAAAGGACAGAAATGGCATGGACCTCACAAAAGCAGGCAATATCAAGAAGAGGTGGCAAGAATACAAAGAAGAACTGTACAACAAACATCTTGATGACTCAGATAATCAGAATGGTGTGATCACTCACCTAGAGCCAGACATCCTAGAATGTGAAGTCAGGTGGGCATTAGGAAGCATCACACAAACAAAGCTAGTGGAGGTGATGGAATTCCAGTTGAGCTACTTCAGTTCCTAAAAGCTGTTTTTGCTCACTTGTCTACAATCATAAATCCTGTCTTGGGTAACCATCTTTAGAGTGTTTATTCCTATGTTTTAGGTAAATGCATAATGAAGCTTAGGGATGGTTACAAATATATGTAACTCATTAACAAAAGTAATTATGAGACTTATCAAGTAATATTTCTATTTTACAATATTTTGCTTAAAATGGAGCTTAAAATTTTTAAACAAAACATGTATGACATTTTATAATGTATATCAGTTGAGGTCAGTCACTCAGTTCTGTCTGACTCTTTGTGACCCTATAGGCTGCAGCACTCCAGGCTCCCTGTCCATAACCAACTCCTGGTTTTAGGCAACTCATGTCCATTGAGTCAGTGATGCCATCCAACCATCCTATCATCTGTCGTCCCCTTCTCCTCCGACCCTCAATCTTTCTTAGCATCAGGGTCTTTTCAAATAAGTCAGTTCTTTGCAACAGGTGGCCAAAGTATGGGAGTTTCAGCTTCAATATCAGTCCTTCCAATGAATATTCAGGACTGATTTCCTTCAGGACAGACTGGTTGGATCTCCTTGCAGTCCAAGGGACTCTCAAGGGTCTTCTCCAACACTACAGTTCAAAAGCATCAGTTCTTCAGTGCTGAGCTTTCTTTCTACTCCAACTCTCACATACATGACTACTGGAAAAAAACATCAGTTCAGTTCAGTCGCTCAGTTGTGTCTGACTCTTTGCGACCCCATGAGTCACAGCACGCCAGGTCTCCCTGTCCATCACCATCTCCCGGAGTTCACTTAGACTCACGTTCATCGAGTCTGTGATGCCATCCAGCCATCTCATCCTCTGTTGTCCCCTTCTCCTCCTGCCTCCAATCCTTCCCAGCATCAGAGTCTTTTTTCCAATGAGTCAATTCTTCGCATGAGGTGGCCAAAGTACTGGAGTTTCAGCTTTAGCATCATAGCCTTGACTAGATGGACCTTTTTTGGCAAAGTAATGTCTCTGCTTTTGAATATGCTATCTAGGTTGGTCATAACTTTCCTTCCAAGAAGTAAGCAGCTTTCAATTTCATGGCTGCAATCACCATCTGCAGTGATTTTGGAGCTCAAAAAAATAAAGTCTACCACTGTTTCTAGTGTTTCCTCATCTATTTGCCATGAAGTGATGGAACCAGATGCCATGATCTTAGTTTTCTGAATGTTGAGTTTTAAGCCAAAATTTTCACTCTCCTCTTTCACTTTCATCAAGAGGCTCTTTAATTCTTCCTCACTTTCTGCCATAAGGATGGTGTCATTTTGATATTTGAGGTTATTGATAATTTCTCCTGGCAATCTTGATTCCACCTTGTGCTTATTCAGCCCACAGTTTCTCATGATGTACTTTGCATATAAGTTAAATAAGTAGAGTGACAATATACGGTCTTAACGTACTCCTTTTCCTATTTGGAACCAGTCTGTTGTTCTATGTCCAGTTCTGACTGTTGTTTCCTGACCTGCATACAGATTTCTCAAGTGGCAGGTCAGGTGTTCTGGTATTCTGATCACTTTCAGTATTTTCCAGTTTATTGTGATCCACACAGTCAAAGGTTTTGGCATAGTCAGTAAAGCAGAAATAGATGTTTTTCTGGAACTCGCTTGCTTTTTCAATGATCCAGCAGATGTTGGCGATTTGATCTCTGGTTCCTCTGCCTTTTCTAAAACCAGCTTGAACATCTGGTAGTTCATGATTCACATATTGTTGAAGCTGGGTTTGGAGAATTTTGAGCATTACATTACTAGCTTGTGAGATGAGTGCAATTGCATGGCAGTTTGAGCATTCTTTGGCATTGCCTTTCTTTAGAATTGGAATGAGAACTGACCTTTTCTTGTCCTGTGGCCACTGCTGTTTTCCAAATTTTCTGGCATATTGAGTAGAGCACTTTCATCGCATCGTCTTTTAGGAACTGAAATAGCTCAAGTGGAATTCCATCACCTCCACTAGCTTTGTTCATAGTGATGCTTCCTAAGGCCCACTTGACTTCACATTCCAGGATGTCTGGCTCTAGTGAGTGATCACACCATCCTGATTATCTGGGTTGTGAAGATCTCTTTTGTGCAGTTCTTCTGTGTTCTTGCCACTTCTTCTTAATATCTTCCACTTCTGTTAGGTTCATATCATTTCTGTCCTTTATCGAGCCCATCTTTGCATGAAATGTTCCCTTGGAATCTCTAATTTTCTTGAAGAGATCTCTAGTGTTTCTTTCCCATTCTATTGTTTTCCTCTTTTTCTTTGTACTGATCATTGAGGAAGGCTTTCTTATCTCTCCTTGCTATTCTTTGGATCTGCATTCAGATGCTTATATCTTTCCTTTTCTCCTTTGCTTTTCACTCCTCTTTTTTCACAGCTATTTGTAAGGCCTCGTCAGAGAGCCATTTTGCTTTTTTGTATTTCTTTATCTTGGGGATGGCTTGATCCTTGTATAATATATATATTGATGCCCAGAAAATTAGTTTTAAAGAAAATTTATTTTAATTATAAATATATACATATATATACATAATGCTCTGTATAAACAATATAAAATTAAAAATACCTCTCAAGATTAATCATAAGAAAAGAGGAATGTATGTTTCCAGTAACAGGTTTAGAAAATGGTAATGTTACAGATTATTTAGATTTTTAAAAAGTCATGAGTATATATTAGAGATAGTTTATATCAACATATTTGCACCTTTAAGTAATTATGTTTTTCAAATACAAGTTCCCAAGAAACACAATTTATCAAAATTGTTACAAGAAATGGAAAAGAAATTTTTTTTCTAAAGATATTAAGGAAACTGAAACTGTGATTCAAATATCCTCAAAGAAACCTTTTGATCCAGATAACTTCACTGGCTAGCAAGAAGGTCAATTAAAATCAACTTGTTTATATAAATTTGTATCAATTTATATAAATTTGTATCATTGTAACAAAAGATTTAGAATATGCCTTTTATGTAAAGATACGTGTACATTATATCAAACAACATCACACACCTAGAACTGAACCTAAGTAAAACTGACAAAAAATGTAAACATCTCTAAAACATGTGAATGTATTACATAATAATGTGTTTGTCACTCACCTGCTGAAGCATATCATATGCTAGTCTTAAATCACATAATCACTGCTTTGCCCTGTGCTCAGTTGCTTCAGTTGTGTCTGACTCTTTGCGATCCTAAGGACTGTAGCCCACCAGGCTCCTCTGTCCATGGAATTTTCCAGACAAGAATATGGGAGTGGGTTGCCATTTCTTTCTCCAGGGAGTAGAACTAGGGTATCCCACATTGTGGCAGATTCTTTACTGTCCGAGCCACCAGGGAAGCCCCATTCCATGATAACACATATATAAAAACATCCTTTATTCTTCTTCACTCCTTGCTCACCTCATCCTTTTGAATGCAATTGCATAACCCCACAGAATATCCCCTACTTAGGCCAAATAAAGATCCTTCAATCCTACCCAATCCGAACATAAACTACTACATTTTCCAAATAGAATTGCAAAAATCCCAAATAAACAAATAATAAGCAAAAAAAAAAAAAATGAGAAAAAATTTAGAGGACTCAACTAATGTTTCAGAAATACTATGTACCTTCAATAATCAAGATATCCTAGTATTGTCATCAGTTCAGTTCAGTTCAGTCTCTCATTTGTGTCTGACCCTTTGCAATCCCATGGACTGCAGCATGCCAGACTTCCCTGTGTATCACCAACTCCCGGAGCTTACTCAAAGTCATTTCCACTGAGCAGGTGATGCGATCCAACCATCTCACCCTCTGTCATCCCCTTCTCTTCCCACCTTCAATCTTTCTCAGCATCAGTGTCTTTTCAAATAAGTCAGTTCTTCACAGCAGGTGGCCAAAGTATTGGAGTTTCAGGTTTACCATCAGTCCTTCCAATGAGCATTCAGGACTGATTTCCTTTAGGATAGACTAGCTGGATGTCTTTTCCATCCAAGGGACTCTCAAGGGTCTTCTCCAACAACCACAGTTCAAAAGCATCAATTCTTTGATGCACAGTTTTCTTTATAGTCCAACTCTCACACTCATACAGGACCACTGGAAAAGCATAGCCTTGACTAGATGGACTTTTGTTAGCAAAGTAAAGTCTTCATGTTTTAATATGTTGTCTAATTTGATCATAGCTTTTCTTCCGGGAGTAAGCTGGCTGCAGCTTTTTAATTGCATGGCTTCAGTCACCATCTGCAGTGATTTGGAGCCCAAAAAAATGAAGTCTCTCACTGTTTCCATTGTTTTCCCATCTATTTGCCATGAAGTGATGGGACCAGATGCCATGATCTCAGTTTTCTGAATGTTGAGTTTTAAGCCAACATTTTCATTCTCTTCTTTCACATTCATCAAAAGGCTCTTTATTTCTTATTCACTTTCTTCCATTGTGTGGTGTCATCTGCATATCTTAGGTTATTGATATTTCTCCCAGCAATCTTGATTCCAGCTTGTGCTTCCTCCAGCCCAGGTTTTTCTCATGACATAATCTGCATATAAGTTAAATAAGCAAGGTGACAATATACAGTCTTAACATACTCCTTTTCCTATTTGAAACCAGTCTGTTGTTCCATGTCCACTTCTAACTCTTGCTTCCTGTCTTGCATACAGATTTCTTAAGAGGCAGATCAGCTGGTTTGGTGTGCCCATCTCTCAGAAATTTCCAGTTTGTTGTGATACACACAGTCAAAGGCTTTGGCATAGTCAATAAAGCAGAAATAGATGTTTTTATGGAACTCTTTTGCTTTTTTGATGATCCAGCAGATGTTGGAAATTTGACCTGGAGTTCTTCTGCCTTTTCTAAAACCACCTTGAACATCTGGAAGTTCATGTTTCACTTATTGTTGAAGCCTGGCTTGAAGAATTTTGAGCACTACTTCGCTAGCTTGTGAGATTAGTGCAATTGTGAGGTAGTTTGATTATTCTTTGGCATTACCTTTCTTTGGGATTGGAATGAAAACTGACCTTTTCCAGTCTTGTGGCCCCTGCTGAGTTTTCCAAATTTGCTGGCATATTGAGTGCAGCACTTTCACAGCATCATCGTTTATGATTTGAAGCAGCTCAACTGGAATCCCATCACCTCCACTAGCTTTGTTCGTAGTGATGTTTCCTAATGCCCACTTGACTTCACATTCCAGGATGCCTGATTCTAGGTGAGTGATTACACCATCGTCATTATCTGGGTCATTAATATCTTTTTTGTGTAGTTCTTCTGTGTATTCCTATCATCTCTTCTTAATATCTTCTGCTGCTGTTAGGTTCATACCATTTTTATCCTTTATTGAACCCATTTTTGCATGAAATGCTCCCTTGGTATCTTTCATTTTCTTGAAGAGGTCTCTAGTCTTTCACATTCTATTGTTTTCCTCTATTTCTTTGCATTGATCCCTGAGGAAGGCTTTCTTATCTCTCTTGCTATTCTTTGGAACTCTGCATTCAAATGGGTATATCTTCTTTTCTCCTTTGCCTTTCACTTCCCTTCTTTTCATAGTTATCTGTAAGGCTTCCTTGGACAACCATTTTGCCTTTTTGCATTTCTTTTTCTTGGGGATGATCTTGATCACTACCTCCTGTACAGTGTCACAAATCTCCATCCATAGTTGTTCAGGTATCCTGTCTATCAGATCTATGCCTTGAATCTATTGGTCACTTCCACTGTATAATCCATAGGTGATTTGATTTAGTTGACTCATTGGAAAAGACCCTGATGCTGGGAGGGATTGGGGGCAGGAGGAGAAGGGGAGACTGAGGATGAGATGGCTGGATGGCATCACTGACTCGATGGACATGAGTCTGAGTGAACTCTGGGAGTTGGTGATGAACAGGGAGGCCTGGGGTGCTGCAATTCATGGGGTCGAAAAGAGTCAGACATGACTGAGCAACTGAACTGAACTGAACTGAAGACATTTACTGCGAAAAGCACACTTCAGGACCACTTGAATATACACAGTGGGAATTGGCGATACAAATGCCACTGCTGTGACATGGATTTCAAGCACAAATCTGCCCTCAAAAAGCATTTAACCTCTCTCCATGGCAGAAGCAGTGGTGAAAAACTACCCAGGCATGATCTGGAAAGGCAAAACTCACTGTAACTAGAACCACACCATGTTATGTAAGCTGTATATCATTCTGTTGGGCAAATCTTTCTATAGAAATGCAGCATTTGTAATATTGCATTTTCACCCCCATCTTTAGATCTTATTTTTGGTCCAGCTACACGTGTTATGACTTCACTTTCACTTTTTACTTTCATACATTGGAGAAGGAAATGGCAACCCACTCCAGTGTTCTTGCCTGGAGAATCCCAAGGACAGGGGAGCCTGGTGGGCTGCCGTCTATGGGGTCACACAGAGTCAGACATGACTGAATCGATGCAGCAGCAGCAACAGCAGCAGAATACCTGAATGGTCTCGTGGTTTTCCCTATTTTCACAATTTAAGTCTGAATTTGACAAATAAGGAATTCATGATCTGAGCCACAGTCCATTCCTAGTCTTGTTTTGGCTGACTGTTTAGAGCTGACGAGGGTGTTTGTTATGACCAGTGTGTTCTCTTGGCAAAACTCTATTAGCCTTTGCCTTGCTTCATTCTGTACTCCAAGGTCAAATTTGCTTGTTACTCCAGATGTTTCTTGACTTCCTACTTTTGCATTCCAGTCCTCTATAATGAAAAAGACATCTTTTGGGGTGTTAGTTTTAGAAGGTCTTGTAGGTCTTCATCAGTTCAGTTCAGTTCAGTTTCTCAGTTGTGTCTGACATAGAACCATTCAATTTCAGCTTCTTCAGCATTACTTGTTGGGGCATAGACTTGGATTACCGTGATATTGAATGATTTGCCTTGGAAACAAACAGAGATCATTCTGTTGTTTTTGAGATTCCATCCATGTACTGCCTTTCAGACTCTTTTGTTGACTATGAAGGCTACCGCATTTCTTTTAAGGGATTCTTACCCACAGTAGTAGATATAATGGTCATCTGAGTTAATTTCACCCACTTTAGTCCATTTTAGTTTACTGATTCCTAAAATGTTGATGTTCACTCTTGCCATCTCCTGTTTGACCACTTCCAATTTGCCTTGATTCATGGACCTAACATGCCAGACTCCTATGCAATATTGCTCTTTACAGCATCGGACTTTACTTCCATCCACTTTAGTCACATTCACAACCAGGTGTTGTTTTTGCTTTGACTACAACTCTTCATTCTTTCTGGAATTATTTCTTCACTGATCTCCAGTAGTATATTGGGCACCTACCGACCTTGGGAGTTCATCTTTCAGTGTTCTATCTTTTTGCCTTTTCATTCCATTCATGGGGTTCTCAAGGCTACAACACTGAAGTGGTATAAATAAGTCAATGGAAGAGAAGAGAGTGTCCATTAGCTAATAAATATATGTGGTAATCATTTCTCAACAAAATAACCAAAGCAATTTAATGTGAGAAAACAGGTTTTTAATAATGGAGCTTAAACAACTGGATATATTCAAGAAAAAAAAAATAGATTTGACCTTACCTCACAATACACTCACACACACTCTCACATACATAATTACAAGACCTAAAAGCAAGCTAATGCTATAAAGGTTGTAGGAAAAAAGCATAGGATAAAATTTCACTGTCATGTGGCAAAGATTTCATAGTGCACAAAAAAGCACTAAGTATGAAAGTAAAACTGAAGTAACAGTTTATAGAAATTAACAGAAGCTTATATACATTATTAAAGATTTAATAATAGATGTTGGTTTGATTTCTTAAGATTTTTGTTTTACATTTACAAAATTTCTATAATTCATGGTTTTTCTAGCTTTCTGGTTAACTTTGCCCTGCAGCATTAAACTAATTAGTTTCTTAAGAATACATTCTTTAAACTTTATTTTTTTTTCTGCGCAGAAGTTCTGTAACAATGTTGATCATATAAGTAAGACATGTAAATTCTAGAAACACTGGATGTACTATATGTTAATAAATTTGAGATATACATGACTGGCATCAAGAATTTGGAAGATCTATGGTGGTGTTAGTAATAAAGGACCTGTCTGCCAGTGCAGAAGACATAAGAGATGAGGTTCAATCCCTGGGTTGAAAAGATCCCCTGGAGGAGGGCATGGAGACCCACTCCAGTATTCTTGCCTAGAGAATCCCATGGAGAGTCCACATGGTCACAGAGTCAGACACAACTGAAGAAATTTAGCACACATGCATGTAAATCTAAAAATTTAACTGTATAAATGAATGAGTTCATAAACCCAAAGTAAGACAACTCTCCACAGAAATCTGCTAATAATAGTTTTCTTTTCTTTTTTTCTTTTTTTTTGCTCAGAGTAAATGCCAAAGTCCTTACAGCATCTCTAGAGCTCCTACTGTTGCTCCCTCGCTCTCTTATTTCTCTATTCTCATTTCTTCTATTCCAGTCTCACAGTCTGCACCCAGGCAGACATTCTCATTTTCATGCCAGTATTGTGAGAGGGAACTTATATTAAGATTTATTAAAAATTCACTTTTTTAGAGAAACTTTTCTTGCCCATTCTAACCTTTCAACCCATACACACTTCTTTGATGATGAATTCTTTTTCTTTCCACCACTTGTCAATATTTAATATAATACATATGTTACTTGTTCTCTTATTTATTTTCTATCTCTTTCTGTAAGAAGTCCCATGAGGATAGAGTTGTTTTTTTTTAAATATATATTTTGAATTATTATGAATGAATTACCAGTAATAATTGTAATGACAAAACCTAGAATGGAATGTACATTCCATAAATAAATGGATTTTTTTCCCATAAATGAAGAAAGTAAGGGAAAAAATGAGATAGCTTTCTCATGCTTATTTTATAATAATTTTATCCCTTAAAGATTTGTGATCATTTGCTGATTAAATAGACAAGATACTTTATGCAACATGATGGAGCAACCCAAAAGTCCTGAGCAAAAGTTTAATCTTGTGATTCACTTTGGGATCATAATGTTGCTGCTCTCATGACATTATTAGACACCATAAAGACCAATATTGCTCTGAGCAATCATAGCAGCCATGTCCTAACTTAAAATTGATGTTTTTCATAACCTTTTGAAAGGATTGAAAGTAAAGCACAGAAGTATTTTGCAAATTTTAATAGGGTTGGAGATGGTTAAGGATTCTTACTGAATTCCTCTAATGAATACTTCATTGATTCATTTGTCATTGACTCTTCACCAGTTAGCTCAGAATGCTCTCTAACATCCGTGATAGTTTAAATTGAAGTAAATAATAGCAAAATGTTTCAGTATCTACATGTGATTTTTCATAATGCAAATGTAGAAATATCTTTCAAGTAGCTTTCCACTCCAGTACTCTTGCCTGGAGAATCCCATGGAGGGAGGAGCCTGATAGGCTACAGTCCATGGAGTCGCAAAGAGTCGGACATGACTGAGCGACAAAGTACTAATTCAGCTTTCATAAATCTGAAATATTTTCCAAATAGTTTGCCAACTATTAGTGATGTGTTTACCTCTGTTTAAGTCCCAACAATTTTCAATGTTCCATTTTTTGCCTTTTAATTCAAATTTCATCACATATATCAGTTTCCATAAATGTTATATCAATCTAGATTTCCAGATGAAATTTATTTACCTGTGAGACTAATTGCTTTCATCCACCATTCATTCATACACCCACTACTCCATAAATAGCACAGACTGGTGAAATGCATAGTTGTTCTGATCTAATCAATCATATTGTCTCCCTTTAATGACACTATGTAAAGTTTCACATTGATCAAGTGTTCATTACAGTAGAGAATCAGATTACTCTGATTTTTCAGGTGTACATATCAATCCTTCTTGATTCTATGTTAAAGAAGAAAAATTTTTCTTCCTGAGTATCTCTCAAAAGCTAATAAACATTGAAGGCATTTTATAAAAAATTAGTTTGGTCTCATTATTGGACACCTGAAATTGTAATAAAAACCAATATTCTTCCACTTGGAAGTGAAAATATAAAATATTTAATTTCCATCTGAAAAGTCTTCATTGCCTTAAGTGTAGCAACTAACATTCAAAGTAAAAGTCACAAAGAATGCTACTAGAGTGTTGACTGGTTAGTATTAAAAGAAAAAAAAACCTTATTTCTGAAAATGAAGCAGTCAAAATAATAAAAAAATATTAAACAAAATTTATTCTTAATATAATTATAATATTCTGAAGCTAAAATCTAACATTTTACAGTACATGAAAGAAGCAGTTAAATGACAATGAACAATGTACATGTTGAATAACAATGCCAAAGTTAATCATGTATATTATTATCTCTGTATTTCAGCACTTTATAATGCTCTCCATACATAAAGTATGTGATAAATGTTGGTGGAATTAATTGACCAGTTAATCAACTTCTATAATGTGTAATCATTATAGTAAGACCACTGTATTTTTTCTTTACTCCTTTGAAAACCATGGATTTACTTTCTATCTTTTCCTACATGTAAGTGGAGAGGATATAATTATTATTCTTTAGATATTGGTATGTATTTTAACATCAAACTAAGCAAAAATAAAATGATCACAAAATAACTCCCCCCAAAAACCTAACCATATGTAGGAAAGTTTATTAATATCTAGTTATTTTCAAGGTCTATGATTAGATTTTAGGATTTCTATTTGAACCTGCATATTTAACTTCAGTCACTTCAAGCTGAATGTAGTGAAAAACTGAGAGATGATAAAACATGCCAGAAATTTCAAGACATGCTTATGCATTTCAAATGGAAATTAGTGTGAAAAACTAACCAAATTATTTGCTTTAAAAAATTGCCTGGGAATTGAGAAGATGAAATCCCTCCCCAGCAGAACCACGCCTCCACCACTGCTGCTACCAAAACCACAGGCTCAGAGAAACAATACATGCAGTTACTGGTAAAACAAAGACCTTTTTTGGAAGGTAAAGCAAATGCCATCAGCACTTACACCATGGCTTGCTCACTCTGCAATGACCTGCTGACACCATCCGATCCTCTCTGTACTTCACTTACACAGCATTACAGAATGCATAGCCAGAGTTTGTTACTAGAGTCCAAATTTGGGCAGTGGCTCTTTTTAAAGAAAGATCACATAGTCTTTAAGAGATTTATTCCAATAAATAGTATGAAATAAATCAGGTCACTATCTTATGGAAGAAAGCACTAATTTGTAAAATGAATTCAAATGTTGCTTAGTGACAAGCATAGAGATTCAAAAGATATGCAAAAGGATAAATATATGAAGAAAGCCAGAAAAACTCAGCTATTTAAAATGTAAATAAGAAAATGGAAAACAAGAAGCAATTTTTTTAAAGTACAGAATAAAATTTTTCTTATCTGAAAAAATTTCCAAAAGTTCTACAAATTATCAATCATTTATAAAGCACAGATATATTATAGCTAATTTTTTCAGAATGAAAACTTCTATGAGGATGAAACAAAAAATAATATGCACCAACTGTCCCTCACAAACCATATGTAACTCCCTCGCTCTGACACATCCCATTTTTCTTCTTTGTAAATACAAATCCATAGTAAAGTAACCCAAACAATTACCTTTCCTTTCTTCAAACATCAAAAGGGAACATAAGTAAAACTCCTGGGAAATTACACTAAGCTCAACTCTCCCGTGATAGCTAATGAATTATCCTCTATGTAGAAATTTAGCATTAGGAAGCCAATTATGTACCACTGCTATTAATGCAGGGTAAATATCCCTCAAATATGCAGGAAATTCAGGGTGGTGAATGGTGCATAGGGAGCACTTCAGAGCCATATTTCTACAACAATTCTTCCCCCTATAAAATACTGTGGAAAATATTATATATGCAGCTAGGCTAATACACATTTGTGAAACAAGTTAATACAAAAGACTAGGAATCATTACACTTCTTATAAATAAATATGTCAAATAGTATTTGAAAAATACTAGTATTTTGAGAAATAAATCACAGAGAAAACTCAACAGTAAGGAATGTTACATATAAAAGCAGAAGATATAAAGAAGAGATGGCAAGAATACAAGACCTATACAAAAAAATATCTTAATGACCAAATAACCACGATGGTGTGATCACTAACCTAGAGCCAGACATCTTGGAGTGCAAAGTCAAGTGGGCCTTAGGAAACATCACTACAAACTAAGCAGGTGGAGGTGGTGGAATACTAGCTGAGCTATTTCAAATCCTAAAAGAAGATGCTGTTAAGGTGCTGCACACAATATGCTAGGAAATATGGAAAAGGCAAAAGTGGCCACAGGACTGGAAAATTTCAGCTTTAATTCCAATTCAAAAGAAGAGCAATGCCAAAGAATATTCAAACTACCTCACAATTGCACTCATTTCATATGCTAGCAAAGTAATGCTCAAAATTCTCCAAGCCAGGCTTCAACACTATGTAAACCAAGCACTCCCAAATGTTTAAGCTGGATTTACAAAATGCAGAAGAAGCAGAGATCAAATTGCAAACATCTATTGGATCACTGAAAAAGCAAGAGTGTTCCAGAAAAACATCTACTTCTATTTCATAGATTATGCTAAAGCCTTTGTGTGGATCACAAGAAACTGTGGAAATTCTTAAAGGGATGGGAATATCACAACACCATACTTGTCTCCTGTGAAACCTGTATGCAGATTAAGAAACAACAATTAGAACCAGACACGGAACAATGAATTGATTTCAATTTGGGAAAGGAGTACGTCAAGACTGTATATGGTCACCCTGCTTGTTTAATTTCTATGCAGAGCACATTATGCAAAATGCTGGGCTGGATGAAGCATAAGATGGAATCAAGATTGCCAGGAGAAATATTAATAACCTCAGATATGCAGATGACACCACCTTTATGGCAGAAAGTGAAGAACTAAAGAGCCTCTTGATGAAGATGAAGGATGAGAGTGAAAAAGCTGGCTTAGAACTCAACGTTCAAAAAACAAAAACCATGGCATCCAGTCCCATCAGTTCATGGCAAATAGATGGAGAAACAATGGAAACAGTGAGAGACTATTTTCTTGGGCTCCAAAATCACTGCAGATGGTGATGGAAGCCACAAAATTAAAAGACACTTGCTCCTTGGAAGAAAAGCTATCACCAACCTAGACAGCATATTAAAAAGCAGAGACATTACTTTGCTGACAAAGGTTTATCTAACCAAAGTCATGGTTTTTGCAGTAGTCACATGTGGATATGAGAATTGGACTATAAAGAAAGCTGAGCACTGCAGAATTGATGCTTTTGAACTGTGGTGTTGAAGAAGACTCTTGAGAGTCCCTTGGACTGCAAGGAGATCAAACCAGTCAATCCTAAAGGAAATCAATCCTAAATATTCATTGGAAGGACTGATGTTAAATCTGAAACTCCAATACTGTGGCCACCTGATGCAAAGAGCTGATTCATTTGAAAAGATTCTGATGCTGGAAAACATTGAAGGCATAGGAGAAGGGGACAATAGAGGATGAGATGGTTGAATGGCATCACTGACTCAATAAACATGAGTTTGAGCAAGCTCCAGGAGATGGTGAAGGGCAGGAACCCTGGCTCACTGCAGTTATGGAGTTGCAGAGTCTGACAGGCCTGAGCAACTGAACAACAAATATCAAAGAAACAATGTAAACATTAAGACCAGTAAAACTTGAAGTTAATATTAAAATTATTTTTTCAGTATGATAATTAATGCATAGGTTAAGATATAATTACTTAATGTAAGGTATATAATATTAAAATGAAATTTACTATAATAATCTGCATCTAAAATCACAAGACTTTCAAAAAATGTGTATGGAATATGAAATTAGTGTCAAAAGTAACATAACTGTTTTATATTATTATTTAATTCTAGACACTGGAAGAAATATTTTCTTCAAATATGTGTGTGTATATATATATTTATTTATGCAAATTACAATAAAGAATAGGAGAAAAATGAGAACAAACAATGAAATATATCTTAAGAAGTATGAAACATCTATAGCATGAAGCATGTAACTTTTTTTCAGGCATATGAATGAAGCTAAACAAAGTTGAAAATACACCTGTGTTTGGCAAATGGTTTATAAGCATGTGGTGAATTTATTTGAAGAATTTAAGTAAAAATTTTTTAAAGCACCAGTGCAAAAACATTAAGGGAAATTATCATGTTTTATATTTGCCTGAAAAAATCAGTCTGTCTCTCTCTGTCTCCATATGTATATGCTAGGAAATGTAAATGAATGTGGAAGGACTTTTGCTTCTAGGCAGACTGGAGTAACTTCAAAAATCAATGAATCCACTGAGAATAACTGGAAAAAGATGGGAAAATACTATTTATCTGTTTAAAGGTCTCAGAGAGATTCTAAAGCATAAAGCATGGATGGGTTAAGATTCTAGAGAGGAAAGAAAATGAAGAGATAAGCTGCCTTTGAGTAGCCACTTTTCCCTGAGAAATATTTCCATTTCTGGTGCTGGACAGGACAATGAGAACATAGAATTTTCAAACCAGGTGTTACTCAAATAAAAATAATCCCCAGGTTGATAAAGAAACCAGCAGAGCTTTTAATATTCCCTAGGAGGTGCTGAACATACAAAATTTGATACTTGAGAGACTTCAAATCTATGCCTACTTTTACCATCAATACGTTTCTAATTTGAAGCTAAATGGATCAGGTACCTAAAAGGCAACAACAACAACAATAAAAGATTTCAGAGCAAAATAGAGTTCTCAGAAGGCTGAGAAGACGACAACTGATTTTAAAGTCCTCACAGAAGAAGGGTTCCTGGTGAACACTGAAACCATGTCCCTTTCTAAAGATTCATCCTTGGGTTACTGAATCTTGGTCTCTGTACACAGGCACTACACTGAATCTTGAAGGTAGGTTTTTGGGTGAAGCAGAAAAGAATAGCTTTATTGCTTTGCCAGGCAAAGGAGGGCACAGCAGTCTCTTGCCCTCAAGGCTGTGTGTTCCATCCTGGACAGGGTAACAAGGAATCTTATAGTACTAGTTCAAAGAGCAGGATGTGATCAGCTTGTGGACATTCTTCTGATTGGTTGGTTGGTAATGAGGTAATGGGGAATCTGCATCATCAACCTTCTGGTTCAAACCAGTGTAGTGTCTATGTTCTTATGATCAACACTTTTTATCTGATGTAAAAACATCATCCTGTAAAAACAACTTGGGAATGTGTGTCAGGCTTTTATCTGTATCTGTCTGGGAATTGTGAATTTGGTGATTCCACTATGAGGTAGGTTCACAGTCTAAATTGTTACCAGTTCCCCAGCCCAACAGCTATTCTTTGTTTCTACATCTTCAGTCTTCACCTTTCCCAGTCATTAACTCTTGAGTCAGTGTTTTACTTCATATGACAAGGACACTGGTCCTTGTATACAGTTTCATTGTAGCTCAGACAGAATCTGCCTGCAATGCAGGAGACCTGAGTTCAATCCCTGGAGAAGGGGATGGCTACGGACCTCAGTATTCTTACCTGGAGAATCCCATGGACAGAGGAACCTGATGGGCTAAGTCCATGGCAGTCTCAAAGAGTAAGACACAAATGAGCAGCTAAAAGTTTCACTTTCATTAGGAGCAAAATCTGAAAGGTAGAGTGAATTTACTAATACTATAATTGAGGCTTGACTCTGTTCAGTCCATGTTTGGATTAAATAATCAGGTTCCATCTCTCTCTGCCTACTAGAAAAAAACCTTCAGCTCTCTCCAGAAGAGGATAAATCATCTGGATTCTCTATAATATTTTGTTTTATAAACAATATTTTGCATTTTAAAAGGTTAGTGAATATTCTAAGACTCAGATTGTATGACCTAAAGCCCAAGAAAATAGTCAATAAAAAGAGACTATACCAATCTATATATAAGGCTTATCCCATAACTTTTAAATAATTGTGATTGACATGTTCAGGAAATAGAGAAGCAGATAAGCAAATGACAGAGAACTCTAGCAATTTAGTTGTCATCTGGGACTCTAGTGACGGTAGAGGCTCAAGTGAAGAATGCTATATTTCCAAGATCTCTTGGTTGTTGACATAATTCATTTCCTTATGGTTGCTGAGTGTGTTAGATTTGTTCTGGAGGTCACCCTCAGAACTTGGTGCCTGCTTGCAATTTCTTGCCACATAGGTGTCCAAGCATGACAACTAATTCATGACATTGTGCTTCTTTAAATCCAGCAGAGGATTTAAAAAAATGTGAGTTGGCTAGGAAGATAGATTGTTGTTGTTATTCACTCACTACATTCTCTCTGACTCTTTGCTACCTGAAGGACTGTAGCCTGCCAGGATCCTCTGTCCATGGGATTTTCCAGGCAAGAATACTGGAGTGGGTTGCCATTTCCTTCTTCAGGGCTTTCCAACCCAAGAACCAAACCTGTGTCTCCTACATTGCAGGTGGATTCTTTACTGCTGAGCCACCAGGAAAGCCCAGGAAGATGGATTACATAAATAGTAATATAATCATAGGGATATCATTCTATCATCTTTGTCATATTCTACATTTGAGAACAAATCAAAGGTCCAACCTACATACAAAAGGAGACAATTATATAGAATCAGAAATTGCTGTGGATAATTTCAGTATCTGTCTTCTACACATATGAATCTTCTACACTGTTAATTTTTAAGTCTATTTTTTATAAAAACACTATAGTATAATATACACACATAGTTGTGAGTAGCTAAATTTTTCTTTTATTCTTTTCAATGTGAAGCTGTGGCTTACATGAACTGTACAGAAGTGTTGATAAAGGCAGACTTGATGGTCTACTGAAAGTCAGTGAATGCATGGTTAAATTACTATTCCAGGAAAACTCTTGATGTTTTGCATCTCTCAAATGAACCATTCAGGATATTTCTATTTAATAGCAGTAACTTATAATGATGCCTCAGTCATTGTTCCACATGAGCCATTATGACTCATGAAATAAAAGAAAAACTTAGCAACTTAAAAACTACCATGCAGAACTAGATAAGCAAATGACAGAGAACTGTAATATATCATTCTTCACTTGAGCTACTATCATCACTACAGTACCAGATGAAAACTGAATTGCTACAATTCTCTGTCATTTGCATATCTGCTTCTACATGATAGTTTTTAAGAGCCTGTTAATGAGGGTAAAAGAGAAGAGTGAAAAAACTGGCTTGGAACTCAAGATTCAGAAAACTAATATCATGGCCTCCAGTCCTATCACTTCATGGCAAATGGATGGGGAAACAACTGGAGCAGTGAGAGACTTCATTTTGGGGGTCTTCAAAATCACTGCAAATTGTAACTGCAGCCATGAAATAAAAAAGATGCTTGTTCCTTGGAAGAAAAGCTATGACCAAACTAGATAGTATATTAAAAAGCAGAGACATTACTTTGCTGACAAAGGTCTGTCCAGTCAAAGCTATGGTTTTTTCAGTAGCCACGTATGGATGTGAGATTTGGACCATAAAGAAAGCTGAGAGCCGAAGAATTGATGCTTTTGAACTGTGGTGTTGGAGAAGACTCTTGAGAGTCCCTTGAACTGCAAGGAGATCCAACCAGTCCATTCTGAGGGAGATCCACCCTGGGATTTCTTTGGAAGGAATGATGCTAAAACTGAAGCTCCAGTACTTTGGCCACCTTATGCGAAGAGTTGACTCATTGGAAAAGACCCTGATGCTGGGAGGGATTGGGGGCGGGAGGAGAAGGGGACGACCGAGGATGAGATGCTGGATGGCATCATGGACTCAATGGACGTGAGTCTGAGTGAACTCCGGGAGTTGGTGATGGACAGGGAGGCCTGGCGTGCTGTGATTCATGGGGTCGCAAAGAGTCGGACACGACTGCGTGACTGAA
>SJXQ01009318.1:126079-244468 GCA_006408695.1 Aepyceros melampus
AGAGGAAAAGAACAGAATGGAAAAGACTAGAGATCTCTTCAATAAAATTAGAGATACCAAGGGAACATTTCATGCAAAGATGGGCTCGATAAAGGACAAAAATGGTATGCACCTAACTGAAGCAGAAGATATTAAGAAGAGATGCCAAGAACACACAGAACTGCACAAAAAAAAGATCTTCACGACTCAGATAATCATGATGGTGTGATCACTCATCTAGAGCCAGACATTCTGGAATGTGAAGTCAAGTGGGCCTTAGGAAGTATCACTACAAACAAAGCTAGTAGAGGTGATGGAATTCTAGTAGAGCTATTTCAAATCCTGAAAGATGATGCTGTGAAGTGCTGCACTCAATATGCCAGCAAATTTGGAAAACTCAGCAGGGGCCACAGGACTGGAAAAGGACAATTTTCATTCCAATCCCTAAGAAAGGCAATGCCAAAGAATGCTCTAACAACCGCACAATTGCACTCATCTCACACGCTAGTAAAGTAATGCTCAAAATTATCCAAGCCAGGCTTCAGCAGTTCATGAACCGTGAAATTCCAGATGTTCAAGCTGGTTTTAGAAAAGGCAGAGGAACCGAAGATCAAATTGCCAACATCCCCTGGATCATCAAAAAAAGCAAGAGAGCTCCAGAAAAACATCTATTTCTGCTTTCTTGAGTATGTCAAAGCCTTTGACTGTGTGGATCACAATAAACTGTGGAAAATTCTGAAAGAGGTGGGGATTCCAGACCACCTGACCTGCCTCTTGAGAAACCTGTATGCAGGTCAGGAAGCAACAGTTAGAACTGGACATGGAACAACAGACTGGTTCCAAATAGGAAGAGGAGTACTTCAAGGCTGTATATTGTCACCCTGCTTATTTAACTTCTATGCAAAGTACACCATGAGAAACGCTGGGCTGGAAGAAACACAAGCTGGAATCATGATTGCCAGGAGAAATATCAATAACCTCAGATAAGCTTCTCTAGTGGCTCAGACGGTAAAGCATCTGCCTACAATGCAGGAGACCTGGATTCCGTTCTTGAGTCGGGAAGATCCCCTGAAGAAGGAAATGGCAATCCACTCCAGCACTCTTGCCTGGAAAATTCCAGGGACAGAAGAGCCTGATAGGCTACAGTCCATGGGGTTGCAAAGAGTCGGACACAACTGAGCAACTTCACTTTCTTCCACTTTCAGATATGGAGAATACACCACTCTTATGGCAGAAAGTGAAGAGGAACTCAAAAGCCAATGAAAGTGAAAGAGGAGAGTGAAAAAGCTGGCTTAAAGCTCAACATTCAGAAAACGAAGATCATGGCATCTGGTCCCATCTCTTCATGGCAAATAGATGGGGAAATGGTGGAAACAGGGTCAGATTTATTTGAGGGGCTCCAAAATCACTGCAGATGGTAATTGCAGCCATGAAATTAAAAGATGCTTACTCCTTGGAAGGAAAGTTATGATCAACCTAGATAGTATATTAAAAAGCAGAGCTATTACTTTGTCAACAAAGGCCCATCCAGTCAAGGTTATGGTTTTATAGTGGTCATGTATGGATGTGAGAGTTGGACTATGAAGAAGACTGAGCGCCGAAGAACTGATGCTTTTGAACTGTGGTGTTGGAGAAGACTGTTGAGAGTCCCTTGGACTGCAAGGAAATCCAACCAGTCCATTCCGAAGATCAACCCTGGGATTTCTTTGGAAGGAATGATGCTAAAGCTGAAACTCCAGTTCTTTGGTTACCTCATGTGAAGAGTTGACTCATTGGAAAAGACTCTGATGCTGGGAGGGATTGGGGGCAGGAGGAGAAGGGGATGACCGAGGATGAGATGGCTGGATGGCATCATGGACTCGATGGACGTGAGTCTGAGTGAACTCCGGGAGTTGGTGATGGACAGGGAGGCCTGGTGTGCTGCAATTCTTGGGGTCGCAGACACAACTGAGCAACTGAACTGAACTGAACTGATACCTCTCTGAGGGGCTTTCCTGGTGGCTCAGATGGTAAAGAATCTGCCTGCAACGAGAGAGAACTGTGTTCAGTCCCTGGGGTGGGAAGATCCCCTGTAGAAGAGCATGGCAATCCATTCCAGTATTCTTGCCTGGAGAATCCCGTGGACAGAGGAGCCTGGCAGACTATGGGGTCACAAAGAGACAGACTCGCCTGAGCAACTATCACACATGCACACAGCTCTTTGGGCCTTGAAACACAAGCAGTGAGGCTAAATTACTTGCTAATTTAGTAATATTGCTTTTCTTGGCAGTGGTCTCAGTTACAAATATGGATGGAAAAAAAAGTGAAAATGTTGGTTGCTTAGTTGTGTCCAACTCTTTGAGACCACATGGATTGTAGCCCACCAGGCTCCTCTGTCCATGAGATTCTACAAGCAAGAAGACAGTGGTAGGCATTCCTGTAAATATTGCTAAATATGTTCCTAAAAGTATTAGAATATTTGGCTAAAAAAAAAATGGAGACAGTTGGCATTACCAGGATTGTCTTTGTATCTCAGTTTTTACAGAAGGAAAATCTCAACCTCCTAATCTGAGGAGACAGAACTTGTTTTAATGATTAGTAAATTCTCTTTCATATGGTAGCATTTTCTCCCTTGAAATTTTAGAGATTTGCTGCCTAATGCTCTTAAAGTTAGGCAGTGGATTGTGATAGTCTTATTTCTATCAGTATAAATGCAAAGGTTGCCCATGGGAACTCAAGGAAACCCTGTTGGCATCATTGACATTTAGATGGAAACCTGCTCTAGTCATTTACTTCCAATCTGATGAACTATTAAGCTCGTAGATTTAAAACCTATACTTCCTACTTTTCTTCTTGTTAGCGTAGCACCTGATACAGGGCATAAAGGCATGTCATAAAACATTTTAATGGTAAGAAAGAGATTATTTTTGATATTTGTGGCTACCACACAATAAAATGGTATCAAAGTCTTCTAACTCTCTGCTTGAGCTCCTTAAAAATCCCACAAAAGCAGCTTCTCACAGGTTCATCATAGCCATTAAAGGCGAATGGCATATACCATGGTATCTGTTTATTCCTTCCAAATACACACCTTTCCAAATGGAATTCTATGATTTTCCTAGAAAGGAAAGAAGTGTGATCTTTGGTATGATTTGTGTTATCCAGTATATCATTGAAATACATTTAACTAGGTATCTACTGTTTGGGGAATTTGCAGTGATTGAGTTCCAGTTCATTACTTTCAGGGCTGCGATGCTATTGTCATGGCCTCAAAATCAGTGCAATGGCCTAAACCCAGGTCAGAGAGGCTACGATAGCACAAAGGCAATTATGCTGCAAGAAAAATGTTGTCCACTAATCAGCTGGCAATCAATTACTAAGAAGAGAAGATAACCCTCTCCCCACTCAAGCTCTTCAGTATTAATAGTGCCATCGTGTAATTACTTTCGCTTGGGCAGGTGCATGAAAGGACAGACTATAGCACACTGCATTGAAGATTAATGAGTTCTGTCAATTTGCCCAGCAGACATCTGATTCTCCAGCTTTCTGTAGCTACTAGTTTTACACATGCCTCAGGGTTTTTTCCCCCTGAAAAAATTAGCTAGTAATTTAAATACATTCAATAAGCATATATCTTTAAGGAAGGAAAAAAAGCCCACTCTAATTTTGCAATGAAGTACAAACTAAAAAGACTCTTCATCTGAATATTAACATAGCAAGTAGTCCATAATGGCAGTATTCTTTTAAGTCAGACTTTATTTTTAGTTATTACAATTAATAATGTGCAGGACTCACACACGTGAGGCTGTATAAACTCCTTAAAGCAGGATCATGCACACCACACATCCCTAGCACTCTCCCTTTACCTTGCTGGCCCAGAAGCTACAAAGGGAAAAACTGTGAGAGCGCCAATAATTTATAGGCCTGTTTTAAAGCCTCCTATAATACAAATGGCCTAACAAGGAGGAGACTTTAGCCCACAGATTTTCTGGGTAAAAGTCACTGAGACTTCCCCCACACTCCCACCCCAAAGGAAAATGCAGCATTGGCCCAGAGAACTGGGTCATCCAGGCCTATACATTTGTGTCAGAACAGGAATTGCCTATAAACTGAAGTGAATATCAGGAAATTTGCTGTTGCTCCAAATTGATATTTTATAACCCAACTACTGTAAAATCTCATAATCTTTAAATACATGAGGTCAATGTACTAAATGGCTATTTTATGATGTTACCTAAAGGCTCCGATTTGTTTCTCATGAGGATCTAAGTCTTTCTAGTTCATGGCTCTCTTTCGATTGCTCTTTCAATGAGTATATGAATAAAAGGAGGAGAAAAAAACTGATTCAGAAACATTATTTGTTCCTTTACCTCTGCCTGCATTTAATGTTACAATCACCCATCCATGAAATTTTTTTCCAGACTACATTTATTGGATATTAGATTCTGCTAATTAATTCTTTGTATTAATTCTTTTGAAGTGATGTTATCAATTGTTTCCAGGAGAAAAAAAGAATAAAACAAAGACAGACATTAAAAAAAAACAAAGCCAAGCCATACTTGATTTTTGCATAAATGGATTTAAGCCTACTCAAATGCTATAGGCTTTTTTATCCTTGATCTGTATTCATTGGTTGATGCTGTTTAAATTATTATTTTCCACAGTGAGAGACAATAGAGTAGGAAATACTTTTGATCTGGAAAACTGTGTCTAAGAAGATAGCAGTACCTGTGCTTCCTTAAAAATAAAAAAAAAGTCTTATGCCTCTAAAGTTACTAATCTTCAAAGTTGGAAATATTTTGAAACCCACATCAGACAGAGAATCTTTATCAAAAAAAAGATGAGAGACATTATAAAAACCATGATCTCCTGGTCAACAAGGACTAATGCTGTCTTACCCCTACTATAAAATGATCTTCACTGTTTGAGTTTTCATCCTGATCATATTTTTAGTTATGCTGATATCTTTATAGCCATCTAGGGGTTACAAAAGAGGTTATTTTTCCCAAATATCTGTTACCTTCTAACGAAGCTCTTAGCAGGTACTTCATCGGGCTCAACTAGAAGAATGTCCAGCCCAGCAACGAGAGCTGTCCTGCCTGGAGATACAGTTCTAGGAACTTACCCCTGACATGTGATGACCCAGGCCACCATCTGTACTGCCCAAGAAGTGTCAAAGGTAGAGCTAATTTCAATCATAATCATTCAAATATGTACACATGTAAGTATGCATACATGTACATTTAAGTAATACTTCAGTACCATTCTGACTACTAATTTTTGGTCAACATTGTTGTGTTAGTCACTCAGTTGTGTCTGGCTTTTTGACCCCATGGTTGGTAGCCCACCAGGCTTCTCTGTCCATGGAATTCTCCTAGCAAGAATACTGCAATAGTTAGCCATACCTTTAACCAGGGGATCTTCCTGATCCAGGAATTGAACCCAGGTCTCCCACATTGCAGGCAGATTCTTCACCTTCTGAGGCATCAGGAAGCCCCTGGTCAGCATTACCTGAGTACTGTAGAGACCAACATTTAAGATCTATTTGGCTATTCTGCCCAAGAAAATCTAAATAGTGTAAACTCAATAGATATGCAAGGAAAATAGGCAGTACTACACTCAGCACACATAAGAAATTTCAGGCTTCCCTGGTGGCTCAGACAGTAAAGAAGCTGCTTGCAATGCAGGAGACCCTAATTCAATCCCTTGGTCAGGAAGATCCCTTGGAGAAAAGAATGGCTACCCACTCCAGTATTTCATGGACAGAGGAGCCTGTTGGGTTACAGTCCATGGAGTTGCAGAGTCAGCACGACCAAGCGACTAATACACACATATAGGAAATCTTAGCACTCTGGTCCAAGGGGAACCTAAGTTCAGTAGTCTCTTAGCATCACTACACCATGACTAGAAATTGATTAATCCTAATAGGTATATTATTATTCTTAGATGAACAAAGATAATTCTTAGCAGACATAAAAATGTCTAAACCCCCTCCATCCAGACTACCAAGGGGCAAAAAAAAAAAAAAAACCCACTGAATTTAATTTTAATACAACTTTGAGCAGGAGGGGATATGGAAACTTCAGGGGTTTGTCATAGGAAAACAAAGGGATTTCTTATTTCTAACCCTCATCAGTCCTGGAATGTGTTTTATCCAGATAGTTTTCTGTTACTGGTCAGAGTATTTCTTCAGTAGGGGCCACCTTTAACTGGAAAGAGCTCACTATGGCTGCCAAAGGCAGTCTTTCACTCAGTGCACACCCTGTAGGTGTTGGCATGTAGAGATATGTTTACATAAGTATAGAGGTAAGCCTGGATAAGTATAGAGGTAACCCTGAATCTTCCACCTGCCAATGCAGGATACATGGGATCCCTGGGTTGGGAAGATCCCCTGGAAAAGGAAATGGCAACACACTCCAGTATTGTTGCCTGGGAAATCCCATGGGCAGAGGAGCCTGGCAGGCTACAGTCCAGGGGGTCACAAAGAGTTGGATACGACTTAGTGACTAAACAAGAGAAGCCTGGATCCACTTAAACAGAGGGACATTTCTTGCAAATCCCAAACCTCCCAGCTTCTTCCATCCAGGAAACAGATTTAATTAGCATGTCTTAAAATAACATGGGTGAAAGAAACAAACACAGTCTCTCTATTTCCTGCTCTGTGAAAACTATCACCTACAAAGTCCTTGTACAGAATTTACCTAGTACATACACAAGGGGTTAAATCCCCTAAGTACATTTACAATTTAAGCCCCTTCGAACATTTTTTTCCTGGTCCACCATCCCTAGAAAGAGTCTCATCAGGTATTCCAAATATAAAACCATATTACTTTGTAAATTATAATTTTGTATTTAAAATTCAACATAGTCTAAAAACTTTTACAACTATTATAATAATAAACATAAAATAATAGCTAACACTTTGTCCTTACTAAAGTTGGGCACCATGTAAGTGTTTTACATGCATTAACACTTTAAATCCTCATGATGACTTCATGAAATTGGTACTACTATGATTTTCACCCTAGAAATGCAGAAACTAAGGTGCACAGAAGTTAGTAATTTGATTGGGACCAAACACTAAATGGAAAAACTAAGATTCAAACTCAAGGAGTTTCTCTTCAGAATCTGCTTTTTACCATTACATTAGAATAGAATTTTTAAACAATCATACCATCAAAAAATGACAAAAACAATAGAAATTATTTTTAAATGGTATCAAATACTAGACTAAAAAATGAACATATAATTGAGCAATATTGTGATAGAGCTATTTAATCAATGTAACATATCAAAACACCCTATTTATAAGCCCAAGACTGAGTCAATTGAGTTTTCTGAACTCACCGAAGTTTGTCTTTAGTGCTCAATCTAAATGTTCATTTTCCATCCAAATAATTTTTGTGGTGGGCTGGCATTGAATTAATTGCATGCATCATTGGATTTCATCCACAAGACACATAATTATCTTACTTTTCCTAATCAGGATATCTACGAAGATGAGCTTGAGAACTGAAGGATTGACATGCATCCCCTCTAAAGGACTTCCTGGAGACTGCAAGAAATCATCAAAACCTCCCAGTACACAGACATGAAGAACACATCCTTCCCCTCATGCCTCAGGTGTGCTAGGTTTTGGATGCAGTCCCAGGACACACTGCCAACAACTTAAGCAGCTGTCTTCCTATGTCATATCATAAGCAGGTTCAGCTACACACAGCAGAAAATTGAACTCATGATGACTTAGGCAAACAGAAATTGGTTGGTTGGTTTTCATACAATAAGTGATCAGATTGAAAGTTGCCAGCTGATCTACAGTATAGTGTACGGAACTCTACTCAATGTTACATGGCAGCGTGGATGGGAAGGGAGTCTGGGAGAGATAGATGGATATATGTATAAGTATGGCTGAATCCCTTTGCTGTACATCTGAAACTATCATAACATTGTTTGTTAATCAGCTATACCCTAATACAAAATAAAAAGTTTAAGAAAAAAAAAAGAAAATCCCAGGCTGATGTGGCAGTAGCAAAATGTCATTGGTAACACAACTTCTGTCCCTGTTTCACCACATGCTTGGGGTGTGGACTCAGTTTTTATAATCTCATACACTGTTTCTGGCACAGACAGAACAAAGGGGGGAGGACAAGGGGAAAGGCATATGCCAGATGGGCGTGGCTGTCATCTAAGGAACATCACCGAGTCTTGTGCTAAGACTTTTGTTTACATCTCATCGCCCCAAATTGCAGCATCTTGCCAATCCCAATCAGCAAAGAAGTCTGGGAAATGTGTTTTTCAGCTGGGCACTCTGCCACCTAGAAAAATAATTTGGATTATGATAGTAATAAAAGCAAGAGTAGAATTGGGTTGTCAACTCTCCGTCTGCCGCACTGACATTAGTCATGCATGGGAGAATCCTTACATTGATGTATCTTACCTCAGCTTAACCAGTTCCAAAGTTTGGAATCTGCTGACTGCAATTCTGATATGTAAGGACACTACTAGTTATAAATAAAAGAACTCACTTCAAAGAAGCTTAAGTGCAAAAGAGTGATTATGATGGTATTGAGGTTCCAAAGAGGAGTTAAACATTACACTATATTTAAGGAGTTCACAAATCTAAGGAAATGCTTTAACTTTCTTGGATGAATCAAGCTATATGAAAGTAAAATATTATACTCCTACTAATTTGAAACACTTTTTTAAAACTATTGTTCATCTCTAGTCTGTACTACCATCCATCATTACATAAATATCCTTTCGACTCTAAAATCATAAGACTGATCATAATATCTCAAAGGTATTCCAAAAAGCAGCAGACCTGTCGTGTTACACAGAAGAGGGTTTCCACGCCAAGTAAGTGTCAGAAACCACACATACTCATTCCATTCTTATGTATTTAAAATGTTCAGTCACTTTTTAAAGGTCCTAAAGTTAGGAAACCTGTATAGTTTTATAAAATCCAGTATTGTCCCAACTTTACCAAACAATAGTTTTTTGAGTTGAGTAAATGAAATTTAGCTCTGAAAAGCAAGTTCTTGGATTTGAACAAAATTTTGAAAACAGGAAAGAAATTAGAATTGTAATTTATATTTTATAATGTCTCACATTATCTTTCTCTCACCTGTAAAGACATAATTCCATGTTCATGCCCTGATACACATCATTAACCACAGCAAAAGTAAGCAGGGAACAGAGCAATGAAAAAATGAGAGCATGGTTCACTTTGGTATGAACTGGAAGATTGAGTTATTTCTTTTAAAAGCAGCTTTGTCTTCCAACAGGAATCTAAGTGCATTTTGACAGAATAATGCTGCATGGTTTATGTTGTTTATGATACAGTGTTTCGGTTACTTAATTATACACTGAAGTACCTAGAAATGAAATATCTCTCTTATGTACAACATGCCTAGGAGAGCTTCTAGATTGAAACTACATGGCTCTCTTTGTATTCTGGCAAGTTGCTCACTGCCTTATACATTAATAGACTCTCTGTGTACTTAATGTTGACAATAACCATGAGCAATCAGGATCAACTAACCTGATCTAGTGACCATCTCTCAGCACACTTTCTGCTTTGTACATCACACCATGGTGCAAGCTCTTCCTGCTATGTGAACCCCCTATTCGGAAGCTAACGAAAAACCACCCAAAACTAATCCCACATCTTCTGTGAAGTAATCCCTGACAATAAAAGTAATAGTTAATATTTGCTAGGCATTTACCATGTGCCCTGTCTAAGCATTTTGCATACATTATTTATTTGATCTCCATGTATCTTAAAGCCCTATGCTGCTAAGTCACTTCAGTCATGTCCACCTCTGTGCAACCCCATAGATGACAGCCCACCAGGCTCCCTCATCCCTGGGATTCTCCAGACAAAGAACACTGGAGTGGGTTGCCATTTCCTTCTCCAATGCATGAAAGTGAAAAGTGAAAAGTGAAAGTGAAGTCGCTCAGTCGTGTCCGATAGGGTCAGCTTAATGATTATCTCCATCTTATATGAGGCCTAGCCATCATACTCCAGTCATTTCCCAAGAACCACTTTGGACAATTTCCGCTAGGCATGTCTCTAAAATGGGACAGGAATTGTTCTCATCCCATGGCCACTCTGACAAGCATGGTGCTAGTTGTAAGGGTTTTGTGTCAGATTGCAAATATCAAAGGTTACGTAGAGTGTATGAACTGAGGTTGACTGTTGAAGGACATGGTAGATTGTTAAAATCAAGTAAACAATAGCTTACTGGGGCTTATGGACCTTGAAAATCCTCATCATGGAATGACTCTTGAAGCTGTCTAAAGTCTGGATCTCTATATATAACGTCCATTACATCAAAAGAAAGAGGCAGGAATCCATTCACTGAAACTGATATTACGCCTTAAAAAGTATTTGATTTGAGCATTTAAAATACTGTGCTTCACTGCTGGTTTAATTTTTACAAATGTTCCCCCTCTTATAGATCTTCTCAATAGCCACATCAGAGGAGAGTGAAGCAAGAATAAGCTCCTCATTCAGGCTCTCAGTACACTTCTGCTTGATTAGAATGGATATTGTACATAATATGTCCCTACAGATGTTTCCTCCAGTGGGGCACATTGAATTCATTTAAATGCCAAGGCACAAAATCTAAAACAATGTGACTTTAACAAAAAATCTGATGAGGAATTTGATGAGAAAATGGCAAGAATTCCTGTGGCATTTGGGTAACAATTTCAAGCCTTCATTTTAATAGAATAAACAGGATCATATTTCATTCAAATCTGGCAATGAGATGAGCTTTGGGTATTACATTGATATAAACCAATAAAGAATTTGCAAATTTGAAGCACTAATTAACAGACATAATATTAAATGAAAAAAGTTTGCTCCAGGGGCAAATATATTTTGAAGACTTTAAACTTTTATTAAAAGACATTTTTTTGAATCACTTCTTTTGTAGTTTGCTCTTCTTCTGATTTTTATAAAATATGGGAATATTGTGATATTTTCAAAATGATACCTTTAACACAGCATCTGATATTCCTTTTTACCTTTTTGAGGCAATACATCAATGTCACAATGTTTTGAAATCTAGAGAAAAATAAGCCAAAACATGAGCTCAAATATCACAGAATAATCAGAGCAGGCTTAATTTAAGATATTCTGTCAATGAACAAAGTGCAACAAACTACAGTTATTCAACTTGACTATAGTAGGTGCATACTATAACAGTCACAGGGTCATTCTCATGATTGACCAAATTAAGCCAGTTATCCCCAAGGCGAAGGGCAGGTACTTAGAAAGAGCATTATAAAGGTGGAAAGATGGAGTTGCACCATTTTAGATTGGAAGAGATCTCAATATTTTATTCATGTAATCAGATAACACTTAACTCCCCCACCACCATGTCAAGAGCATCCATGTAAATGCTTTTGTGACTCCTTGCCCCAGAGATGTCCTCAGGATGTTAATTTGGACCTGATTTCCACCTGGATAAATATGTGAAGGAAGATGAAGGGATGAATGTGAAGAGATACAGTAGATTTGACTCGGGTCTTGCAAACAGATAAAACTTTTTAAATGAATAACCTATTAATTTTAAACTCCATGTGAAAATCATTTCATCATAATTCTACAGGAAGGACCTGAAGCTTGACTTACTGGTCACAAATGCACTACAGAATGTTCTCTATCTAATTGCAATGCTGCACAGTTACTTTCTTGAGACTACAATGTCTAAGATATATGCATCTAAAGACTCATACTTCAGAAAGCAGGAATGCCTGAAGAATGTTAAAGAATCAAATACATGAGACCAACCTTCACATAAGATATTGTGGCCTGGCTCTGTATATGTGTGTGTGTGTGTGTGTGTGTGTGTGTGTGCACGCGCGCACACACACACACGCACACGTGCATGCATACACATACAAGTGCACATTTTGGGTCTTGGTTTGAGCGTGTGTATTTTTAAAGCAGTTATTTTATGCTAAGCATGTATTCAGCAAAAGTCAGCTGCTGTTAATATTACCTGTACCAACAATTCTGCAATCTGTGCCCCACTTACGAGTTTTCACAGAGAATAAATTTGTTTGCATAATGACTAAATACGACATTTTCTAAAAGGAAAGGAAAGGGGAATTAAGTATAGTACAAAGATCTTTATATACATTTTATCCTTACAACCACCTCATGAGAGAAATATTACTGCATCCACATTACAAATGAGGAAAGTAAGACCCAGAAAGATTAAGTAGCCCGCCCAATGTCACACAACCAAAAACAATTTTTAAAAGAGCCAGAATCTCAAACCAAACAGATTTGGCTCCAGAACCCAGGTTTTTTCCTTATTACACCAGAACATCAGAAAAATTGGTTTAAAAGTGAAAGATTTGATCAAATTAGTTAGACCATCAAACAACCAATTTAACTTATTTTAACTCATTTTTTGCTCAGAAGAAACTCTTATCTGATCCAATGCCAAGAATACCCATTTCATGAAAACCATGATCCAGCTTTTGTTGTAGAAAGCTTAGAAATAAATTTGTGCTTGCCCACCCTGTCCCTTTGGTCTGTCATGTTATCAAGTAGAACCTTATCACTAGCCTCATTCAACCTCAATGTTTTTTCTATTTTACCACTTTGTTATATTTTACACACTCTTTTAGTACAAGAATTGCTTTCTGGAAGAAAGTACACTATAAGCAACACAAATTTATCCTATTGCACTAATCAGTCCTTGGGTGGAACTTATGGCTTAACCAGTGTCTTGAGTATCATTTTCCCTCTTCCAGTTTTTTATATTCATCTCCCTATCTGCATTGTATTTAATACAGTACAAATAAATGATATTCTATTGTAACATAAGATGTATTGACTTTATATCCTAGTATTTAAAGATTGTTCATTTTACATCATCATATTTGAGTTACAGGATATCAAAGAGAAGAGCAAATATTATTCAAGGATTTTACCTCATTTTCTGGGGAAGGAATTGGTGTATTTCCAGTTGTGCACAGGATAATTGTATAATGCTGGATAGAATTATGACCTTGCTACTATTTTTATTAGGAGATTAAGTATGGTTTAAGTTAATACATATGGGTGCCAAGTTGACAAGGGGTGGACTTGTGATGGTTAATTTTTGTGTCAACTTGACTGGACCATGTGGTATCCAAATATTTGTTAATGTTATATCTGAGTGTGTCCACAAGGGTGTTTCTGGATGAGATTAACATTTTAATCAATAGAGTAAAGCAGATTGCCCTCCCCATTGTGGGTGGGCTTCATCTAACCTGTTGAGGACCTGGAGAGACTAAAAGGCTAAGAAAAAGTTTTTGCTGTCTGGCTGTCCTCTTGAAACTAAGCCATCAGCTCTCTTTAATCTCCAGGTTGCCAAATGCAGATCTTGGATTTCTCAGCCTCTAAATTCAATCATATGAGCTAATTCCTTATAATAAATAAAAATGTGTCTCTTTCTCTAAGATATATCTTTCCTGTTTGTATACATTTCTTATATGATAATAAATTATGTTATACCTCCACACACAGTTTCTGTTTTTCTGAAGAACCCAGACTAACACAGATTTTGGTTCCAAGACAGGGGCTTGCTGCTGTAATAAGTACCTAAATGTATGGAAGTGACTTTGGAACTGAGTATATACTGAGAGGGTTTCAAGGTATCTGCTAAAATATGAACATTAGGGCAGTTCTAGTGAGGTCTCAGATGGAAATGAGGAACATGTTATTGGAAACTTGAGGAAAGGCAATCCTTGTCATAAAGTGATATTGAACTTGGCTGGGTTGTATTGTGTTCTAGTGTTTTGTGAAAGGTAGAAATTTCAAGTGATGAAATTGGATATTTAGCTGAGGAGACATCTAAGCAAAATATACAAAGTGGGGTTCTGTTCCTCTTGACTGCTTATAGTAAAATGTGAGAATGAAAAGATGAATTGAAAAAATAATGTTAAGTTAAAGGTAACCTGATCCTAAGGATTTGGAAAATTCTCAGACCGTTCATAAGGCAAAAACCTAAGAAACTATATTCAGAAAAGAACACTAAAAGTATAACTGGACTGTCACTTGATAAAACAGTTCATTGTATTATAAGAGCAAAAGCAGTAGCATTCTGAACTGAAGGGGATGGAGACAGGAAGAAATAAAGAAAGCTGACAGATTTCTTAGATCCTGCAGGACTGGAAAATAGAGCTATTTAGCTGCACACATGCATTATCCTTCAAGTTTATAAAGAGAAGAATCTCAAAAGTAATTTAGAAATTATCATAACCATGGGAAGGCACGTGAGAGGGATGTTCCAAGTGGGAGGGGACATGGGTAAACCTATGGCTGATTCATGTTGATGTTTGGTAGAAAACACCAACAAAATACTGAAAAGCAATTATTTTTCAATTAAACATAATTTAAAAAAAAAGAAATTATCAGAGCCACTACTTCAGTCTGAACAGACCATAGCCTTGAAGTTGAGGTCATCCTGTGGAGTCAGGGCCTGGGACTTCCACTTAGACCCAGAAGGAGTGGTGCTTCTGTCTCCGTGGTCAGAGCTTTGAAAGTTCAGTTCAGTAAATTCACTCAGTCATGTCTGACTCTTTGTGGCCCCATGGACTGCAGCATGCCAGGCCTCCCTATCCATCACCAACTCCTGGAGTTTATCCAAACTCATGTCCATTGAGTCAGTGATACCATCCAACCATTCATCCTCTGTCATCCCTTTCTCTTTCTGCTCTCAATCTTTCCCAGCATCAGGGTCTTTTCAAATGAGTCAGCTATTTGCATCAGGTGGCCAAAGTACTGGAGTTTCAGCTTCAAAATCAGTCCTTCCAAAGAACACCCAGGACTGATCTCCTTTAGGATGTACTGGTTGGATCTCCTTGCAGTCCAAGGGACTCTCAAGAGTCTTCTCCAACACCACAGTTCAAAAGCATCAATTCTTCGGTGCTCAGCTTTCTTTATAATCCAACTCTCACATCCGTACATGACCACTGGAAAAAACATAGCCTTGACTAGACAGATCTTTGTTGGCAAAGTAATGTCTCTGCTTTTTAAGATGCTGTCTGTTGGTCATAACTTTCCTTCCAAGGAGTGTCTTTTAATTTCATGTCTGTAGTCACCATCTGCAGTGATTTTGGAGCCCAAAAAAATAAAGTCTGACACTGTTTCCACTGTTCCCACATCTATTTGCCATGAAGTAATGGGACTAGATGCCATGATCTTCGTTTTCTGAATGTTGAGCTTTAAGCCAACTTTTTCACTCTCCTCTTTCACTTTCATCAAGAGGCTCTTTAGTTTCTCTTCACTTTCTGCCATAAGGGTGGTGTCATCTGCATATCTGAGGTTATTGGTATTTCTCCCAGCAATCTTGATTCCAGCTTGTGCTTCTTCCAGCCCAGTGTTTCTCATGATGTACTCTGCATACAAGTTAAATAAGAAGGGTGGCATTATACAGCCTTGATGTACTCCTTTTCCTATTTGGAACCAGTCTGTTGTTCCATGTCCAGTTCTAACTATTGCTTTCTGATCTGCATACAGGTTTCTCAATAGGCAGGTCAGGTGATCTGGTATTCCCATCTCTTTCAGAATTTTCCACAGTTTACTGTGATCCACAGAGTCAAAGGCTTTGGCATAGTCAATAAAGCAGAAATATATGTTTTTCTGGAATTCTCTTGCTTTTTCCATGATCCAGCAGATGTTGGCAATTTGATCTCTGGTTCCTCTGTCTTTTCTAAAACCAGCTTGAACATCTGGAAGTTCACAGTTCACATATTGTTGAAGTCTGGCTTGGAGAATTTTGAGCATTACTTTACTACCGTGTGAGATGAGTGCAATTGTGTGGTAGTTTGAGTATTGTTTTGCATTGCCTTTCTTTGGGATTGGAATGAAAACTGACCTTTTCCAGTGCTGTGCCACTGCTGAGTTTTCCAAATTTGCTGGCATATTGAGTGCAGCACTTTCACAGCATCATCTTTCAGGATTTGAAATAGCTCAACTGGAATTCCATCACCTCCACTAGCTTTTTTCCTAGTGATGCTTCCTAAGGCCCATTGACTTCACATTCAAGGATGTGAATCTGGTGAGTGAATCACTCGAGGTGAATGATCACACCATCATGATTATCTGGGTTGTGAAGATCTGTTTTGTACAGTTCTGTGTATTCTTGCCACCTCTTCTTAATATCTTCTGCTTCTATCAGGTGCATACTATTTTTGGCCTTTATTGAGCCCATATTTGCATGAAATGTTCCCTTGGTATCTCTAATTTTTTGAAGAAATCTCTAGTTTTTTCCATTCTATTAAGCATCAAAACAAAGAAGATTATTCTGAAGGTTTAATATCTCATGGAATTTGCCTTACTAGGCTTTGCACTTGCCCAATTCCATCACCCATTCCTTCTTTCTTATTATTACTTTTAGAATGGGGATGTCTATCTTATGACTGTCCCATCATTGTATTCTTGATGCACATAACATGTATAGTTTCACAGGTTCACATCTGGAAGGGAATTTTGCCTCAAGAGAAACTGTACCTCAAGGCTCACTCAAGGCTTAGATGATAATGGGTTGAGATTTTAGACTTTAGAGCTAATGTAAAACAAGTTAAGACTTAGAGGTTGCTCGTGTGGAATGAATTAATTTTTCATTCAAGAACATTAATTTTAGAGGTCCAAGGGTAGAATAGTACAGACTGAATATTTGCTCCCTGAATTCATATGTTAAAGACTTCACCTAAACATGATGGTTTTTAGAGATGTGGCCTTTGAAAGATAATTAGGTTTAAATAGGTCATATATGTTATATATGTAGGGCCCTCATGATGGTATTAGTGCTCTTAAAGGAGATCAAAGAGAATATTCACTGGAAGGACTGATGCAGAAGCTGAAGCTCCAATACTTTGGCTACATAATACGAACAGCTGACTCACTGGAAAAGACCCTGATGCTGGGAAAGATTGAGAGCAGAAAGAGAAAGGGATGACAGAGGATGAGATGGTTGGATAGTATCACTGACTCAATGGACATGAGTTTGAGCAAACTCAGAGGGATAGTGAAGGACAGGGAAACCTGGAGCACTGCAGTCCATGGGATCACAAAGAATTGGACACAACTGAGTGAATAAATGACAACAAGGTGGTAAAGAGAGTTCTGGTTTGTATTCTCTCAGCATGCACACCCTTAGGAAAGGCCACCTGAGACCATAGTTAAAAAGAGGCCATCTGCAAGCCACAAAGAGAGCCCCTAACAAACCCGTTCATGCTGGCACAATGATTTAACCCCCAAAACTATGAGAAATACATTTCTGTTGTCTAAGCCACCCAGCCCAAGTTATTTTGTCATGGCAGCTTGAGTAGATCAAGATATGAATTTTAAAGGCCAGAGTGATGCTGAGTATGTCTATTTCAATTATACCTTCCAGAACTGAGCAAACAACCACAAGATGGGTTTATGTCTTAGTCCACTCAGGATGTTACTACAAGAATATCAAAACCTAGGTGGGTTATAAACAACAGACATGTGTTTCTCACAGTCCTGGAAGCTGAGAAGTTCAAGATCAAGGCTGTGACAGATCCAGTGTGTGCTGAGAACTCGCTTCATGGTTTAGAGATGTCACCTGCTCACATGCCCTCTGTGATGAAACAGGCGAGGGAGCTCTGCAGGAATTCTTTTATAAGCACACTAATCTTATTCTTGAGGGCTCCACTCTTACCTCCCAAAGGATCCAAGTCCTAATACCAACACACATCAGGTTTCAGTATATAAATTTTGAGAACATTCAGTCAATAGTCACTCAAGAACCCACAAAACCGAGATGGTCCTCGGCTAAAATTTCATCAATCACCTGACCAAGAGTTGCCAAGCTTCAACTCTAGCTGGTAGACCACAGTGACATCGTTGGTTCCCTGGAATCAATTCAATTTCAACAGCAATATATGTTGAAAACTATATCAGAAAATGTGATTATTTTTCTTTTTTTTTTCAGTACACGTTAACCTTGTTTAAAGGCCATAGATTCCTTTGAGGAGACTGGGGGAAAAGCTAACAGTATAAATTTTGGCCCTGTAGCAAGGTTCTTCCTCAAGGAGGGAGACCTGACCTCTCTTTCATCCATGAGGTTCTGGGTCCCTAATCTGGTTCAAGTCTGATAATTGATTAAGGGATCATGACTCTATCATTAAATCATTTTAATGATTCCAGTAAGACTTCTATTCACTTGACCTTGAACTCACCCAGATAAACAGATTAAGTAAGAATTTAGTAGACTGCCCGTCTATTTCACTGCTAGGGACACCATGATCAACTAGTCAAGGTTAAGGTCTGTAAAAGTCAAGACTCTTCTGATTACTGCTTTGGCTCTGTTTGCTATGGTAACCACACCCACCTGTAACATGGCCCTGTCACTCTGAGATTCGATTGTCTACACTGCATTTAGTTGTCCAATTCAGTGGCATCACTTCCCAGTATAATTTCTGACTCACAAAGAAAAGTGACCAGAGGGAATTTCTTGGCAGTCTAGAGGTTAGAACTCCATACTTGCACTGCTGAGGGCCTAGGCTTGATGTCTGGCCAGGGAACTAAGATCCCTCCTCAAAAAAAAGTAACCACAGACACCAAGAACCATGGGCTCCCCTCACAAATTTATCCCTTGCAGTGGTGGTGAAAGATAGGTCCTCAGGCCTCTCCTGGAGTAGATGAGAAGAACCCACTTTAACATGGCAGAGCTGAATGCATGAGTGTGTGAGAGCAAATGACCAAGATGGGAGGGATCAGTGGATAGTACTGAAAAATTAAAACAGAACTCTTAGGTAGAGATTTAATTTAAAAATGAGATTTAATTTAAAATTTATTCCTTGTAGAGCTAATTCTATCAAACCACAATCTTAAAAGCAAAGACTTGGCTTTTTCTTTTGGTTGGATATAGTCTTTCCAAGTTCAGGACACTTTAGTACCTTTCACACTAATTTCCCCTATCTTCCAAAGATACTGACAGCTTTTTTTCCCATTTGCAAGCAAGAGTGAAGTCATGTCGGTCGTGTCTGACTCTGTGACCCTATGGACTGTAGTCCACCAGGTTCCTCCTGTCCATGGGATTTCTCAGGCAATACTGCAGCAGGTTGTGATGCCCTCTTCCAAGAGATCTTCTCAACCCAGGGATCAAACCCATGTCTCTGACATCTCCTTCATAGGCAGATGGGTTCTTTACCACTAGCGCCACCTGGGAAGCCCAACAAAGAGTAATGCCTACAAATATAAATGAGCCTCAGCTTGCAGATGAAAGGCCTATCTTTTTAGACACTGACACGAATCAGAGCCAAAAGGGGAGGAAAGTATTGCCGACCAGCACTGAATCTATCGATAACACTTTAAGAAAATTTACCTCTGTTTCTAAAATGCTATTAACTATAGAAATAATTTAACTGACATGCAAAACAAAACAAAACAATTCTAAAAGTTTTACCCAATACCCATTCTAATAGTTTAGCCTTGCCACTTCAGTATACAGAGTAATACAGAGCTGAAGCTGGCTTTTTTTTTTTTCCCCACAGAGACACTATTTATATTAGTTATGGATAGTTAATCATATTATAGGGTCCTAGGTCCTATATTATTATAGTAGGCTCCTAGTATACATTATACTAGGGTCCTCATATCTGCTGCTGCCTTTTTTTTTTTAATTGGAGGCTAATTATTTTACGATATTGTGGTGGGTTTTGCCATATATTCACGTGAATCAGCCCTGGGTGTACATGAGTTCCCCATCCTGAACCTTTCTCCCACCTCCCTCCCCATCCCATCCCTCAGCGTTGCCCCAGTGCACCAGGTCTGTGCACCCTGTCTCATGCATCGAACCTGGACTGGCGATCTATTTCACATATGATAATATACATGTTTCAATGAAGTTGGCTTTTTAAAAATTAAATCTACATACCTTCAAATAAAAAATCATCCAGGAAAGTGATTTGTATATTATACAGTTTAAGTGCAAAAATCTGCCAAGACTTGCCTCCTAGGCTAGTGCATTTGAGACATAACTTTTCTTATGGATAAGACTGTTCTTTTATAATATCTGGGAAACACTAGCTTTACATAATAGAAAAGGAACCAAAGTTTTTTCTCTTTCTTCACCTGTGGGTACCTTTTAGTCCATGAACATGGATGTCGATGAGACACTCTGTATTATTCAAGGAAAGATATGGAAAGTTTGAATTTTAAATATCAATGTTTTTTAATTCCAACTGATATCTATGATTGCATATACCATGTCATTTTAATTATTTATATTTCTGTCTGCCCCAGTAGACTGCGAGCTTTTTGAAGACAGATTCTTTCTCAATTTTTCACATCCAGTGGCTAGCACATTCCTGGCATGATTCTCTCTAGGCAGCATGTTTTCAACCTAAGCTTCCCATGTGAAGGTTTGTTCAATCCTAATGATTGGATAGAATATAGCAATTCAGTGGAGTAGAATTCACATGAAAAACTGGCCATGAAACAATCTATCTAGCAGATTGGCTGCTCCCTTGTCTATAACTACTGCAACAACTATTAGCATTATGAAATAATAGTTTATAGCAAGTTGAATCCTAGAAAATCTCTATTTCTGTTGAATATAGAGTCCAGTGTAGCAGAGCAGAACTTTTGGGAACCATGCACTTGCCTCCAAGATCTAACCTGTCAACCCCATCCCCACATTCTTACTATTTTTAAACCTTTGATGTGCAGAATTTTGCTCCAGTACTTTGGCCACCTCATGCGAAGAGTTGACTCATTGGAAAAGACCCTGATGCTGGGAGGGATCGGGGGCAGGAGGAGAAGGGGACGACTGAGGATGAGATGGCTGGATGGCATCACGGACTCAATGGACGTGAGTCTGAGTGAACTCCGGGAGTTGGTGATGGACAGGGAGGCCTGGCGTGCTGCGATTCATGGGGTCGCAAAGAGTCGGACACGACTGAGCGACTGAACTGAACTGAACTGAACTGATATGCAGAATTTAGTTATCATACACTCCAGTTTATGACACACCGCTGTCATCTGTACCAAAAAAACACACATTTTGTTTCCGCCCACTATATTTGATATATTTTTCCTTAAACATACAGGTTTCCTTGAAAATTAGCATGTTTCAGACTCACAGACAGAAAACAGTTTATGGTTGCCAGTGTGGAAGGATTCAGGGAAGGGATAGTTAGGGATGGACAGATGCACACTGCTATATTTGAAGTGGATAATATAACACAAACCTACTGTATAGACCATGGAACTCAGCTCAATGTTATGTGACAGCCTGGACTGGAAGAGAGTTTGGGGGAGAATGAATACATGTACATGTATGGCTGAGTCTCTTCACTATTTACCTGAAATTATCACAATGTTGTTGTTAACTGGCTATACCCCAATACAAAATAAAATTTTTTCTTTAAAGTATCATGTTTCATAGTTTAAGGTATAATCTTATTGTATATATACATTAATATTTAATCATTAATCACTAATAATCACATGTTTCCTATGTGTCCCCTAAACATTATGTTTTTGAGTTCTGCTCATTTTGCCAGTTCAGTTCAGTTCAGTTCAGTCACTCAGTCATGTCCAACTCTGCAACCCCATGGACTGAAGCACGCCAGGCCTCCCTATCACCAACTCCCAGAGTTCACTCAAACTCATATCCATTGTGTCGGTGATGCCATCAGCCATCTCATCCTCTGTCATCCTCTTCTCCTCCTGCCCTCACTCTTTCCCAGCATCAGGGCCTTTTCCAATGAGTCAGTTCTTCTCATCAGGTGGCCAAAGTATTGGAGTTTCAGCTTCAACATCAGTCCTTCCAATGAACATTCAGGACTGGTTTCCTTTAGCATGGACTGGTTAGATCTCCTCCCAGTCCAAGGGACTCTCAAGAATCTTCTCCAGCACCACAGTTCAAAAGCATCAATTCTTTGGCGCTCAGCCTTCTTCACAGTCCAACTCTCACATCCATACATGACCACAGGAAAAACCATAGCCTTGACTAGACAGACCTTAGTCAGCAAAGGAATGTCTCTGCTTTTGAATATACTATCTAGGTTGGTCATAACTTTCCTTCCAAGGAGTAAGCATCTTTTAATTTCATGGCTGCAGTCACCTTCTGCAGTGATTTTGGAGCCCAAAAATACCAGAGATGAATATAATTCTGGGTTTCTGACTTCTGCATTCCATCATATGCATATACTCACAATTTATTTATCCTTCTTCTTTTTTTAATTTTTAAATTTATTTTCTTTTTGTCTTTTTTGTTTCCTTTTTTGGCTGTGAAGCATGTGGGAATCTTAGTTTCCTGGCCAAAGATCTAACTGGCACCCCTGGAAGCATGAAGACTTAACCACTGTACAACCAGGGAAGTCCCACTTACTCACGTTCTTAAACCTCTGAATCCTCACCACCACAAATAATCCTGCAGTGGATATCCTCGCACATTTCCCCTTGGAGATTTTATCTACTACTTTCACTGAGCACTGCCAGATTTCCCTTCAAAGCTGCTGCTGCTGCTGCTGCTAAGTCGCTTCAGTCGTGTCCGACTCTGTGCGACCCCATAGATGGCAGCCCACCAGGCTCCCCCGTCCCTGGGATTCTCCAGGCAAGAACACTGGAGTGAGTTGCCATTTCCTTCTCCAATGCATGAAAGTGAAAAGTGAAAGTGAAGTCGCTCAGTCATGTCCAACTCTTAGCGATCCCGCGGACTGCAGCCTACCAGGCTCCTCCATCCATGGGATTTTCCAGGCAAGAGTACTGGAGTGGGGTGGCATTGCCTTCTCCGCCCTTCAAAGCAGCTGCGCTAATTTATACTTCCATCTATAGTTCCTAGAGGTTCTCACTTGCCCACATCCCTGTCAACACTTAATATTATGCATTTTCTAAACTTTCACAATACAATGGATATAAAATTATATCTCATAGTTACAATACAGATTGAACATAATTTCATATAGTTTTGGTCTTTTGTTAATTCCTCCTTTTTTTGAATTGTTGTTTATATTCTTTCTTTTTCCTTGTGCTCTGTTTGTAATATTCATTTGCAGGAGTTTCTTATATAATCCAGATTTCTTTGATGGTTTTAGGTATTGCAAAAACTCTTCCCAATCTTTGGCTATATCCTTATTCCACAAGTATTGAGGCTGACTGTATAAGAGATACTGTTCTAGAATCTGCAGAAATAGAGAACAAAAAAGAAAAAAAAACTCCACACTTAAAGTAGGGGAAAAAAAAAAGAGTAGGAAAAAACCCATACTCTAAGTGAGAAGTTACACAGTAACACACACTAGATCAAAATGAACCACCACAACTTCTGGATCCCTCCCAAGAACTAATCTACTTTAAAAAATCAAGATGTTGAGAAAACTTGGAGAAAATCCCTGACCATTGATAGGAAAGGGTTGGACTAACTGGGTATGTAGAGTAGCAGCACTGGCCTGAGGCCAAGAGAAAGGATACCAAAAGTTTGTTGCTGAACCACGAAAAGACCCGGGATTCTTGGCCTCCGGAGGAGAATTCAATCCAGAGCCAGAGACGAGGCTTGATCGCTCAGAGCTTTTGTGTAATAAAATTTTATTAAAGTATAAAAGAGATAGAGAAAGCTTCTGACATAGATCAGAAGGGGGCAGAAAGAATACCCCCCTGCTAGTCTTTAGCTGGATGTTATATAGCTACTAGCAGTCTGCCTATTGAAGGAAGGAAATGTCTCAAAACTCAGAGAATGGCATCAGGCCCCTCACCCACAAGATGCATTTTGAGATCATCTTGGCACCAGGTGGTCATCTTGGGCCATAAAATGATTGACATGAATCTTGTAAAAAGGCAGATTCCCATACAAATATGTAGTTTCATTAACACAGATTAAGAGAACAATGTATGAGTATTACATAATGATTTGTCAAGTCAGTTCTGAGCCTTTAGGTGAACCAACTTGAAAACAGAGTCTAGGGTAAATGCATAGTACCTTAACTAGCTTAAGACAAACATTTCCATAAGAAAAATGCATTGCTTAGCTCAAGGTTTGAGAATAGTTAAGTTCAGGTGGAACCAGGTGTCATTATGGCAACACAGTATTTTAAGAGAAACCTCTTTTTAAATTTGTATAGAGAAGGGGAAAAAAAAAAAATATATATATATATATATATATCACTAGTTTGTTTCCTCCTGCCACTTAACAGAGAGATAAAAAATGTCTGACACTTGCAGCATATTTCCTCCCTTTGGAGACCCCTTGCCTTCCTGCCTGTTACCCTCTCAATACCACTATTGGGAGTTCTACCCTTGCATCCCCTTTCCCCTTTTCTCCTCTCATCCTCACTGCACCCATACCTGTATAACTCACACTTCTGGTCCAAGTGTTTTCAGAAGTTAAATCAAAACAAGACAAAGTCCTGAGCTTGAAAGCTGCTGAGAGAAACAGGGAAGAATTAACTAACGCAGACAAGTAGCATCTCACCCTTATCCTCCAAGGACCTGGGCCTGGTGACTTATAATCTATGTATGTCTCATTCTACAGCTGCTTCTCCTTGGGCCTTTGGGTGCAAAGTGTGAAGATTTGATCTAAGGAATTGTTTAGTAGGTTATGGTTTTCTGGTACCTGCTCTCTTCACCCAAGCTCACTCATTCACTCTCTCTCTCTTTCACACACACACACACACACACACACACTCACTCACTCACTCATTCTTAAGATCATGCACACTAAAATTTTTGCAGCTGACTTTGACAAGAGTCTGGGCTTCCTCTGTTTAGTTTACCTAAGAGCATTGGTGAGATTCCCAGGGGAAAATGAACTCACAGGCCCAGAAAGGAGCACAACTATTTCAATATTGATATCATTAATAAGAATATTAGAAAAGACACACCAAGATTTCAAAACTGAAAAATATGTTGAAAGAGAGAAAGATATTAGCATACGGAACAAGCACATAGGCAAGAGGTGAAAGGCTGGCAATTTCAAATAAAACATTCAGGGATGGCTTCACTAAAAGGTAACATTTAAATAAAGACCAAAAGAAGAATGTCTGTCACATGAATACCTGGGAGAACAGCAAAGCAACCCAAGCTGATAAAAGTCAAGTGTGAGCTAGAGCCAAGAGAGAGGAGGAATAATGGCAGGAAATGAAGCCAAGAGGAAAGAAGACAGACTATAGGGGTCATAGATACCATTGTTTTGTTTTGTTCTTTTTTGGAAGCATGGAGTCTTGATCATTGGATTGTCAGGGAAGTCCCTGGATACCATGTCACTGTATAGCTTGATTTTACTCTAAGGGAGTCAGGAAAGTTATTGGAGGGTTTTGAGCTTAGGAATGATATGATCTAACTTGTTTTAACAGAATTATTCTGTTAAAATAGACTATAAGGGAGAAAAAAATTGACAACAGGAATACCAGCCAGTAGGATATTCTAGGTGAGATGACGGCAACTAGGGCTTGAGTAGCAGGTGCTAAGAAATGGTAGCTTTGGGATGGAACAGAGAAAAGAAGCAACCATTTACTGAGTTGAGGGAAACTGAAAGAGGAGCATGTTTTGGAATAAATAATAGCTCAGTTTTAGATGTGCTAATTTTGAGAATGCTTATAGAATATCTAAATGAAATGTCAATTAGGCAGGCAGATATAGAAAGGCTCTATGTCAGAGGAAACAGCTGAACTAAATATAGAAAGCTTTGGAAGTCATATACTATTTAAAAACTAAAAGCTTTTCAATGTGATGAATTAAATGAATGGACTTTCTGATTTTGAGCAATCATATCATTCCTGGGATTTAAAAGTACTCAGTCATGACATATTAGTTTTAATACAATCTAAGATTCAATTGGGCTTCCCAAGTGGCATTAGTGATAAAGAGCTTGCCTGCCAATACAGGTTAGAGGTAAGAGACATGGGTTCAATCCCTGGGCTGGGAAGACGCCCTGGAGGAAGGTACAGCAACCAACTCCACTATTCTTGCCTGGAGAATCCCATGGACAGAAGAGCTTGCCGGGTTACAGTCCATAGGGTCACTAAGAGTCAGATATGACTGAAGCAATAGCATGCATATGGAAGTTTCGATTAGCCAATATTTTATATGCATAGATTTTTGCATCTATATCCATGAGTGATATTGGCCTATAAGTCTTTTTTCTTAACAATATTTTTCAAAACTTAAACCTCAAGTGTTGGTAACAGGTTTTACTTACCTCATAAAATGACTTTGGCAACTTCCTCTTTTGCTATTTTCTAGAACAACTTGTGTAAGATAAGAGTATATGCCTTATAAACAAAGAAAAAGACTTTGAGGTATATTCCAAGTTCAGTTCAGTTCAGTTCAGTTAGTCGCTCAGTCGTGTCCAACTCCTTTCGACCCCATGAATCGCAGCACTCCAGGCCTCCCTGCTCATCACCACTCCCGGAGTTCACCCAGATCCACGCCCATGAAGTCAGTGACATCATCCAGCCATCTCATCCTCGGTCGTCCCCTTCTCCTCCTGCCCCCAATCNTGTACTCCTTTTCCTCTTTGAAACCAATCTGTTGTTCCATGTTCAGTTCCAACTGTTACTTCCTGGCCTGCATATAGGTTTCTCAAGAGACAGGTCAGGTGGTCTGGTATTCCTATCTCTTTCAGAATTTTCTACAGTTTATTGTGATCCACACAGTCAAAGGCTTTGTCATAGTCAATAAAGCAGAAACAGATGTTTTTCTGGAATTCTCTTGCTTTTTCGATGATCCGATGTATGTTGGCAATTTGATCTCTGCTTTCTCTGCCTTTTCTTTTCTTTCTTTCTTTTTTTTTTCCTCTGCCTTTTCTAAAACTAGCTTGAACCTCTGGAAGTTCACGGCTCACATATTGCTGAAGCCTGGCTTGGAGAATTTTGAGCATTACTTTACTACTGTGTGAGATGAGTGCAATTGTGTGGTAGTTTGAGCATTCTTTGGCATTGCCTTTCTTTGGGATTGGGATGAAAACTGACCTTTTCCAGTCCTGTGGCCACTGCTGAGTTTTCCAAATTTGCTTGCATATTGAGTGCAGCACTTTCACAACACCATCTTTCAGGATTTGAAACAGCTCAACTGGAATGCCATCACCACCACTAGCTTTGTCCATAGTGATGCTTTCTAAGGCCCACTTGACTTCACATTCCAGGATGTCTGGCTCTAGGTGAGTGATCATACCATCGTGATTATCTTGGTCATGAAGATCTTTTCTGTACAGTTCTGTGTATTCTTGCCACCTCTTCTTAATATCTTTTGCATCTGTTAGGTCCATACCATTTCTGTCCTTTATCGAGCCCATCTTTGCATGAAATGTTCCCTTGGTATCTCTAATTTTCTTGAAGAGATCTCTAGTCTTTCCCATTCTGTTGTTTTCCTCTATTTTTTTGCATTGATCACTGAGGAAGGCTTTCTTATCTCTTGCTATTCTTTGGAACTCTGCATTCAGATGCTTCCTTTCCTCCTTTGCTTTTCACTTCTCTTCTTTTCACAGTTATTTGTAAGGCCTCCCCAGACAGCCCTTTTGCTTTTTTGCATTCCTTTTCCATGGGGATGGTCTTGATCCCTGCCTCCTGTACAATGTCATGAACCTCACTCCATAGTTCATCAGGCACTCTGTCTATCAGATCTAGTCCCTTAAATCTATTTCTCACTTCTACTGTATAATCATAAGGGATTTGATTTAGGTCATACCTGAATGGTCTAGCGGTTTCCCCTACTTTCTTCAATTTAAGTCTGAATTTGGCCATAAGGAGTTCATGATCTGAGCCACAGTAAGCTCCCAGTCTTGTTTTTGCTGACCGTATAGAGCTTCTCCATCTCTGGCTGCAAAAAATATAATCAATCTGATTTTGGTATTGACCGTCTGGTGATGTCCATGTGTAGAGTCTTCTCTTGTGTTGTTGGAAGAGGGTGTTTGCTATGACCAGTGCCTTTCTTTGCAAAACTCTACTAGCCTTTGCCCTGCTTCATTCCATATTCCAAGGCCAAATTTGCCTGTTACTCCAGGTGTTTCTTGACATCCTACTTTTGCATTCCAGTCCCCTATAATGAAAAGGACATCTTTTTTGGGTGTTAGTTCTAAAAGGTCTTGTAGGTCTTCATAGAACCATTCAATTTCAGCTTCTTCAGTGTTCTTGGTTGGGGCATAGACTTGGATTACTGTGATATTGAATGGTTTGCCTTGGAAACAAAAGGATTTTGACCAAGAGGATTACAAAATTCAATTAATATTTTAAAGAGACTAACTCAACTGTGAGATAGAGATGAATTACCAGGAGCTATTGCAGTAATTCAGGTGAGAGATAATGGTGACTTAGACCAGAATCATAGAAGTGGAGATGGAAGAAAATGAACAGATTCACAATAGTTAGTGACTATATGTATATTTGAGTTTCTAAAAGAGGAAGTGGTGACCATTGTGATGACAACAATTTCTTAAAGGTCAAAAGAATCATGTATAAGTAGGACAATCATCATACCATACACATGGCATCTTTATCGCTATCCCAAATACAAACTAAATGTATAAATTATATTAAAACTGGTGTTAATATAGGTCAGATTAATCTCAAATCTCTTGGTGGCCACGTGTTCATAACTATTTCAAAGAATATTAGACTGAATTAAAAAAAAATTAGGTTTCATGTTTGTGGAACTGGAAGATCCAACTACCAATCCCAGGTGAAGATTCCCACTGTGTAGAGGATGCCAAAGAGTATAACAATGCCAACAACCAGAGATAGGAACCCATACGACTTGGCCCACTGTATCTTCTATGGGTTCAGAGTTGTTGAGAAGGACTCAACTCACAAGACACTGGTTGGAACAATGCTTAACTCACAGAAAGGAGACAAGATACAACAATATCCTCATCTCTAGTGTGCTCTGGTCTCCAATGGCCAAAAGGTCTCTCCAGAGAGCTTTCTTAGAGCAATAAACTGCATATACCCCTCTCACTGCAGAAGAGAGGAGAGGGGGACTAGCCAGGTGCTATATGACCACATGCTTGAGTAACATAAAAGTTCACTGCACACCCAGGACAAGAAAATATTTCTCCTATTAAGTAAGAATCTAGGGTCAAGTGAAAGCTTGGAACCTGGCCTCTATATAAGAGAAAGATCCAGACCCAGGGCACTGCTGGGAATCCTAGGACAGGCAACAGGTCATATGATGACTGCTTTTCCAACAAATGTTATAGGCAATGGTATTTCTTCTAACTTTTCCATTCTCAGGTACTTTTTAACATCCACATGAGAAGGGTTTCTGATAGAAAATCATAAAACACTATTCATAAAAAGCTACCCAAGTGTTGTATGATAACTTCAAATTTTCTAATCTACCCTACTTCTCTTACACATCCTGTTGATTAAGAAAACTCATTGATTTATGAAGTAGGGTAAAATGTAACTAATTTATACTGACTTGTTATGTATCAAAAATATGTATATCACAGAGAATCAAGGAGAAAATACTTGTAAGAAAAATTTCATTGAAAATAAAAGTATCTGAAAAAAAAAATGTTCTCAATCTTTCAAAGGCAGCAGGTGGGTTATGGAATTCTACCAGCACAAGTAATTTTAGTCTCCATTTGGAGATGAAATTGCTTAAATCTTTACCACTACAGTGTTAACTTGTAAGACATATTTGAATCAGAGCAGGCTTAGTATCTGCTAAGAATCTTCTCTCAAACTTAAGAGCTATTGTCACTGGTTCTCCGAGGACCATTCATGTTTATGAGTTTACATGTATCAATTATGCCTTTTTCAACAGACTCTATCTATTTAAGACCATTAACCAAGCTTCTGTTAAACTGCAGACAGACAAAAAATCTAATATGCTATTGAGAGGATCCATAGACAAAGATTGAAAAGGTCAAAAAGAATTTACTGCTGGCTTTTTTTAAAGTGTGGAGTGGAAAGCTGTCTATCCTGTCTATTTCTGTTCCTGAGAAAGAAGAAGAGGCTTAATTCCCAAGTATATAGGGCTAACATATTAATACTACAGTTTCTGAAAACATATGGAAAAAAAAATAGGAATCAAGACTTTAAAAAGGAAAAATATACTGATCCTAAAATATAAAAGCACACTATCTGAACTTGTGATCCCAATTGGGAGTGTAATCTAGTGTTTACTGGTATAATATTTTGGTGCACCATGCTCTATGACATTTTATTATTCAATTACACTCTTGCCACACTTGTGACTGTGTATATTTCTGTCACTTTAAAGTGAAAGATCATTTAGGGCAGAGGATCCAGTGTAATGGATTCCAAAGTTGAAAGACTTGACTTTGAACCTCATATATGACCCTTTTTATGCAATAGGACTTAAATAAGTCACTGGGCCTCAGTTTTCTCCTCTTTAAATGGGGATAGCCATAACAGATTCTTCTCAAAGTTCTAAATGATAAGACATCTGATAAGTAAATGTAAATTAAGATCACTAAACAAATGCTGATGACTATTGTTGCATATCTATGTATGCCACAGTGTGAAGCACAGTTCTTTGAACACTCAGAGCACTTATTAACCTTCTTGGTGAATGTGTGTGTGTGTTTGTCACTCAGTCGTATTCAACTCTGCAACACTATGGACTGTAGCCTGCCAGTATCCTCTGTCCATGGGATTTCCCAGGCAAGAATACTGGAGTGGGTTGTAATTTCCTTCTTCAGGGGATCTTCCCAACACAGGGAGTGAATCCAGGCCTCTTGCACTGCAGGAGCCACCTGACCCACCATCTGAGCCACTAGGGAAGTCTCTTGTTAAATGGAACACACACAGCTGAAATAGTGAATTAATCTTCAGTTCAGTCGTTCAGTTGTGTCCAACTCTTTGCAATCTCATGGACTACAGCAGACCAGGCCTCCCTGTCCATCACAAACTCCCAGGGCCTACTCAAACTCATGTCCATTGCGTAGGTGAGGCCATCCAACCATCTCATCCTCTGTTGTCCCCTCCTCCTCCTGCCTTCAATCTTTCCTAGCATCAGAGTCTTTTCCAGTGAGTCAGTTCTTCGCATCAGGTGGCCAACCTATTGAAGTTTCAGCTTCATCATCAATCCTTCCAATGAATATTCAGGACTGATCTCCTTTAGAATGGACTGGTTGGATCTCCTTGCAGTCCAAGGGACTCTCAAGAATCTTCTTCAACACCACAGTTCAAAAGCATCAATTCTTCAGCACTCAGCTTTCTTTATAGTCCAACTCTCACATCCATACATGACTACCGGAAAAATCATAGTTTTGACTAAATGGACCTTTGTTGGTAAAGTAATGTCTCTTGCTTTTTAATATGCTGTCTAGGTTGCTCACGGCTTTTCTTCCAAGGAGCAAGTGTCTTTTAATTTCATGGTTGCAGTCACCATCTGCAGTGATTTTGGAATTGGATCTCCTTGCAGTCCAAGGGACTCTCAAGAATCTTCTTCAACACCACAGTTCAAAAGCATCAATTCTTCAGCACTCAGCTTTCTTTATAGTCCAACTCTCACATCCATACATGACTACCGGAAAAATCATAGTTTTGACTAAATGGACCTTTGTTGGTAAAGTAATGTCTCTTGCTTTTTAATATGCTGTCTAGGTTGCTCACGGCTTTTCTTCCAAGGAGCAAGTGTCTTTTAATTTCATGGTTGCAGTCACCATCTGCAGTGATTTTGGAGCCCCCCCAAAATAAAGTCTGTCACAGCTTCCATTGTTTCCCCATCTATTTGCCATGAAGTGATGGGACCAGATGCCATGATCTTAGTTTTCCAAATGTTGAGTTTTAAAAAGCCAACTTTTTCACTCTCCTCTTTCACTTTCATCAAGAAGCTCTTTAGTTCCTCTTCATTTTCTGCCATAAGGGTGGTGTCATCTGCATATGTGAGGTTACTGATATTTCTCCCAGCAGTCTTGATTACAACCTGTGCTTCTTCCAGCTCAGTGTTTCTCATGATGTACTCTGCATATAAGTTAAATAAGCAGGGTGACAATATACAGTCTTGACATACTCCTTTCCATATTTGCAACCATTCTGTTTTCCAGTTCTAACTGTTGCTTCTTCACCTGCACACAGATTTCTCAGGAGGCAGGTCATGTGGTCGGGAATTCCCATCTCTTGAGGAATTTTCCACAGTTTGTTGTGATCCACACAGTCCAAGGCTTTAGCGTAGTAAATAAAGCAAAAGTAGATGTTTCTCTGGAACTTTCCTGCTTTTTCAATGATCCAACAGATGTTGACAATTTGATCTCTCGACCTCTGCCTTTTCTAAGACTAGTTTGAACAATTGGAAATTCATGATTCAAGTACTATTGAAGCCTGGCTTGGAGAATTTTGAGCATTACTTTGCTAGCATGTGCGATGAATGCAATTGTGTGGTAGTTTGAGAATTCTTGGCATTGCCTTTCTTTGGGATTGAAATTAAAACAGATCTTTTCCAGTCCCGTGGCCACTGCTGAGTTTTCCATATTTGCTGGCATATTGAGTGCAGCACTTTTACAGCATCATCTTTTAGGATTTGAAATAGTTCAACTGGAATTCCATCACCTCCTCTAGCTTTGTTCTGAGTGATGCTTCCTAAGGCCCACTTGACTTTGCATTCCACAGTGTGTGGCTCTAGGTGAATGATCACACCATCGTGGTTATCTGGGTCATGAAGATCTTTTGTGTATAGTTCTTCTGTGTATTCTTGCCATCTCTTCTTAATATCCTCTGCTTCTGTTAGGTCCATACCATTTCTGTCCTTTATTGTGCTCATCCTTGCATGAAATGTAACCTTGGTATCTAATTTTCTTGAAGAGAACTCTAGTCTTTCCCCTTCGATTGTTTTCCTCTATTCTTTGCATTGATCAGTGAGGAAGGCTTTCTTTTCCCTCCTTGCTATTCTTTGGAACTCTGCATTCAAGTGGGTATATCTTTTCTTTCCTCCTTTGCCTTTAGCTTCTCTTCTTTTCTCAGCTCTTTGCGAGGCCTCATCAGACAACCATTTTGCCTTTTTGCATTTATTTTTCTTGGGGATGGTGTTGATCACTGCCTCCTGTACAATGTCATGAACCTCCATCCATAGTTCTTCAGGCACTCTGTCACATGAGAGGTTTCTTCTTCATGAAACACATTTCAAATTTTTGAAGCAAGTTTAGTTTTCCCTAAGACCCACAGTCTGTTTAATGACCTCAAGCTGTTCCTCTGACACTCAAGAACTTATTACCTGATTTAACCCAAAGCCCTCTCCTTTCCTTGGTTGTGTGTTTCTCTAGAATCTTGTTTGTATAAAACTAAAAATTGTTAATTGGTCAACTGGGTAAACAAAGTTTTGCAAATAGGGGAAAGAGCTGTATACGACATAAAACAACCCCCTTTTCAGCCATTTTCTCAATGTTCCCATTTTTTGTGTATCAGTTTCTCATAAACACTGTCCCACTCTGAGTAATATTAAAAGTATGCTTTAAAACATTTAAAAACTAAATTCAAATTTTATATTTAATTGATGTTGCTGTAGTATTGCAAATTTCTGTAATGGTTATATAAATGCTAGGTTCTACCTAGGGAAGTCCATGATTCCACCAGTAGTATACTAACCACCAGTTGAGAACCACTGACCTAACAAATGAACATTAACAAACACTTTGGCCAAAAGTGGGATATATTCTTCAGATATACCTTCCGCTAGTAGATCTTCAGAGGTTTTGTGTTAGAGGAGTATTCAGAAGTCTTGCAAATATAATAAAATTCTATTATATGATATTCCTCTCTTGAATTCAGATTTGCTGTTATTAGTTGCTGAGTCATGTCTGACTCTTTAGTGATCCCATGGACTGCAGCCCACCAGGCTCCTTCATCCATGGGATTTCTCAGGCAATAAACCTGGAGTGAGTAGCCATTTCTTTCCCTAAGGGATCTTCCTGATCCAGGGATCAAATCCTCATTTCCTATGCTGACAGGTGGATTCTTTACCACTGAGCCACTAGACAAGCTCAGTAGTGCTATAATATTTACTATTAAAATAATTGTATGTAAGTGGACCCACAGAGTTCAAATCCATGTTGCTCAGAAGTCAACTGTACATGTATGTATACAAATCTACAATAACCACCAATGTAAATGATAATTCCTACAGTTTATGCAGTGCACAACCATGAGGTGATGACCCCTTCCTCATAAGGAAATGAGATTTTACTTTGCCACTTATAGCATTTAGTACAATTTCAGTAAGTGTCTATTATTAATATATATACCACAATGCCCAGCCTACACTATTGATACAAAAAGTCCAGAACATTGATATTGTGTTTCCTAGACAATAACACGGCACCACTGTAGCAAAGTTGCACTGTATAAATGTTTCTGCATTTCTAAATGAGAAACGCATGCTAAGTTGATTCAGTCATGTCCAACTCTTTGCAACTCTGTGGACTGTAGCCTGCAAGGCTCCTCTGCCATGGGAGTCTCCAGGCAACAATATTGGAATGGGTTGCCATGCCCTTCTCCAGGGGTTCTTCCTGACCCAGGGATTGAACTCGTGTCTCTTAATGTCTCCTGCACTGGCAGGCAGGTTCCTTACCACTAGTGCCACATGGGAAGCCCTCTAAATGAGAAGTGCAAGCAGTAAAAGCATCAAAATCATTTTCAAGACACTTTTCAATATTTTTGAGCCTGGTAAAATTTCTAATCAGTCCAAAATGTTTGCATTAAGTAACATATTTCTTAATGCTACTCAAGTTTTTCTTTTTACTGTTCAACTCTTCTCATATATCTTATATTAACAGAAAACAAGTAAATAGCTACAACAAAGTTATGCTTGTACTTCAGATCTGGACTTGGATTTCCAAGAAAAGCGAGCACAGAAGAAATATCAAGAGGAAACAAAATATATTTAACTTACATTAGGTTTCCCCTGTTGAAATAAAACTGGAATTTCTTTGGAAAAATAAAACTTGTTTCTTTGCTCTCCTTGGTTTGGTTTTGTTGATTTTATTTGCTTTAGGGTAGATGAGGGTCATCGAGGATTAGGAACAGGGGACAAAAACCTTCAATCTTAAACAGATTGAACTTATAAATGATATTAAGTTGTATATAGAAATGTTAAAGAAATCTTAGCTCAGCCTTTGAGCTGAACTCCAATCTCACAGCCACACTCTAGTCCTAAAGCAGCTTCATTCACATTAAATGCAAAAGAAAAGAACATGCTTATAAATGGAAGAAAATAGTTTATAATTAAGCAGAGCTAAATGCTCTAACAGACAATATGCAAGGAATAAAAATGAAAAACATTTCAACCCTTCTTTTGCTTTCTTGGTCTAACACATCTCTCCTTGATGAGCTGGTGTGATCACAGCTGGGCCTTATATTCTGTAATTAGCACAGCACAAGCCCAAGCGAGGGTGCAGCTTTTCCTCTTCTATTGTTTGCACATTGTGGGGCAGGATTTGAAACATCAGAGGCTTCTTCTATTACAAAATGCCTACTAGCTCCTCAAAATAAGTTTGAAGACCTTTCAAGAATTAGTGAAATCAGACCCCAGATCCCCCATTAGATAGGGATTCCAGGCAGCAGGAACTTCCAAAGGGCTTGTCAGTCTTCTGAGGAAAAAATAAGAATAAAAATAAATGAGCTTTTAGCTTGCCTTGTGGAAAGCTCTGACGTAAATTTTGAGGTGCAGGACCCTGCCCTTTGATTTCATCTTCACATCGCTTCATTGAAGGAGAGATGTTTTCTTTTAAATCAGAGGAAAAAGCTGGAGGAAAAGCCAAACTGTGACTTCTGTTTGAAAGTTTTATAATTCCTAGACATTCATTTTCATACCCACTTACTGACAGCTAGATCTTCTAAGTCAGTAAATAACCTAAGAAGAAAGAGTTTGGATCTCGTTTCCCTGACAGTTACATAATATGTAGGCCCTGTAAAACACTAGGTACTGCTTTTACATCACGAGAAAACTGCCAGGTATCCAGACACCTAAAAGTTTTATATAGTCCTAATTACTGCAGTGCAGGGTGGCAAGGAACTAAATCAACCATCCCATTTTTTTCCCCTTGTGAGTTTCCAACTCCTGGAAATAAAACTGAGGATTAACTTAAATGGGAAAGAAACCCCATGTTGCTTAGGTTATTTGAGAAGTCCATGTAACTTGGACAACACACCTTCATCTTCTTCCCTATTTTTCTAAGTTAGGTGAAACCCTAAAGACCATAATGCAAAACAGAAAATTAATCTTTATTCTGGAAGTTGTATGGGTCAGCCTTAGCAGAGAATCTGTGGCTTATTAACAAGTAACATGGTATAGATTCCACTCAGCAAAGCAATGTATGCCACCACAAAACCAAAGGGCAAGATCAGATTCATAACATGAAGAGTAAGAATCAGGGTGATGGTGGGAAAGAGGGTGGAAAATATCAGCATCATGTAGAACAACTTTTCATCCATACACTGACAAAATGTGCTACACTTTCATTGCTTCTCTTCTACTGAAAAGGGAGGAATTGGTGACACCACCACCAGCACAGCCTTGATGGAAAGGGGGAATAATATCCAAGATAGGAAGTGCTCAACTGATGAAGGACGATTTCATTCTCGCTTATCAGTAGGCTCATAAATAGTCAAGTGCTTACTGCAAGTTTTTTTTTTTATTTTTTATAAAACAAAATGAGATAGACAGTCTAAGGAGAGATACAGAAAGAAGAGTAGCACCTGTAGTTATACTTATGTCTGGTCCATCCTTAATCTCACTTTCTAGTGGTAATGTTCACCATTTCCCCATGAACTTCCATAATTTTTCACCCAATCAATGCACCATTTAGCCAATCATAGAATAAATATTGTGGAGAGTCACAATTCATGTATTTGGATCCATTAAATTTCCTTCACTTTCCTATGTGTGTATATGTGATTATATGTATGTATGAGCATGTATGTGCATACTCAAGGGGGTGTATGTGCCTCTACAAGCATTCGTTCTCAACAGTACAGCTCGGTTCTGACCATTAGTACTTTCTGTTTTGATGGAAATGGTCTATATCTGCACTGTTCAATATTGTAGCCATGTGTTTATTAAGTACCTGCTGGTTGAGTGTTTTGTTTGCTTCCTACTTGGCTTGTTTATTTTAGGTTTGTTTAGGGGTTTTTTTTCCTATGTGGTAAATAACACAAACAGAGGTATACCTATTTAATCACTGTGGAAGAGGAAATGATAATCAAGTCAAACTAAAATTCACACCCAGTCATCTAATGACTAGATGATGTATTCACGTCACAGTACGTTTCCTCTCTTAACACTTTTTTTCAATGACAAAGAATGGTGAGTGCCAGGAGAGAAAGTCGCTCACTCATGTCCAACTCTTTGCGACCCCGTGGACTCTAGTCCATGGAATTCTCCAGGAGTGGGTAGCCTTTCCCTTCTCCAAGGGATCTTCCCAACCCAGGAATCGAACCCAGGTCTCCGACACTGCAGGCAGATTCTTTACCAGCTGAGCCACAAGTTTGAGTCAGCTCCAGGAGTTGGTGATGACAGGGAAGCCTGGCATGCTGCAGTCCATGGGGTCACAAAAAGTCAGACGTGACTGAGTGACTGAACTGAACTGAGCCACAAGGAGTGCCAGGAGAAACAGCTCTAAATACTAATCCAAAACTTGTTTTAAAAAAATGGTTTGGGGGGGGGTGGATCTCAGTGTTGCCAATACCAAAGGGATCAGGATGGCTGAATTTACTAAGGAAGAAGACACTGTTTTCAACTGCCATTGCTTCCAAACAAGCGTTAGCTATGGAAACAAATAATAAAACAACCACCACCCCATCTCCCAAGCACCTGTCTAGAACATACTCTATGATCAAAGCAAAAAACAAGGAACAGATGTGTCTCAAACCAGAAATGACTTTCCAAATCAATAAAAGTAATTTTTTGAGCTACTTTCAAATATTTTTATCCAGGACAGATGATGACACTGCTATATACATCAGAATAATTTTACAAGAACCAACTTGGGGGTCCTGATTTGCACTGGATTGAAAATCACTATGTTTTTATCAGACTTTATTATAGAATATTGCATCTTTGAGAGTAAGAAGAAACTGAAACGTTACAGAATTATTTTGAAGTCTTAAAGTACCTCTAAAATAAGCATAATCCAAGTTTTCTTCCTAGTAACTGCTTAACCTTATATGGCAAGGAAAGTTATAGTCTTTCCTTTTAGTACAGCAGGTAAAATTGCCACTTTGGAACATCAAACCATTGAGTTTATTTTCTTAAAGGATCATCTTTTGGATCCCATAACTCTAGCATTCCACATAATTTTCTACTCCCTTTTCAATACAAAAAATTCTGGCTAAAATTGCACTATCTGACCTTTGCATTAATAGTCTTGCTTTTTGCCTGTCAAGCTAATAAAGAGTTTGGGGAATCACAAGGACTCATCTGCAAACGATACAATTTCTGCCTTTGTCTTTCTTCCCTGGACACTAATGGCTTTTAGTCAGTCGTCCTCACTCAGTGCATGACACATGAAGCCATTCCATTTTAGTTGTCTATTAACTCAAGCATTATGACAAGAACAAAGCAACCCCCCAAAGAAACTCAACTCAAACTTTCACAATAAATTTCTCCAGCTTCTAAGCTTATAAGGTGCTGTTTTCAACTGTCAACAATGTTCATAAGAATAAGCGATATCCATTACTAATTAAAACAAGCTGTTTAAACAAACACAAAAGGTCACCAAACCTGTAGATCAACATATTCATGCTATTGCTTGGTTTCCTGGTACATTATCATCTGATGATTTGTTTCTATCTTCTAGTCACCTATTTTTCTAAGTAACAAACATAGAGAATAAACACGCAGGAAGCTACCTTCCCCAATAGGTGCCTTGAGGCCCAGGGCTTCAATGAACCAGTGGATATTGTTTCCTTAAGATCAGTAATGTGCATCATATCATTGCAAATGAAAGCAAAGAAATTTTGATTTATTTTTCCTGAGTTTGTAGGGATCAAAGGCATAAACTACAGAGAAAATGCAGTTTTTATTAAGAAAAGTGACACCTGTAGTTTTCTGTAAGATTTTTAAACAACCTTTTATCTGTATGGATGTGCTAGTAAGGCACAAATAAAATCTAATACTAATACCTTGTCTGACTTGCTGAACAATGGCTTACTTTAAAAGTTTTCTTTATTTTTGTGGCACAAATTTCCCTATAAAATATTTTGAAATTATTTACTAAATCATGGCTGGAGCTCTGACATTTGAAACTTACTTTTCTTTTAAAATTGTTTTTGCTTAATAGTTTATGAATTACACAGAGGATATGATCTCTGAATTAATATCAAATCAATTGAGTAAGCTGGTTGGCATAAGGAGCCACAAAGACTTTTTAAGCTACTTAATATGAAGTTGTATGATTCAATTATTATAATTAATTCCAAATTATTGACAGAAATAGAAGGAAGAAATCATTTAAATTAACAAAACTCAGAGATAATTCCCAAACCTCACTTTAGCCAGTAGTATCAACATTCTCCTCCAAAAGTTCTATCCAAAAGTTTTATGAAGACTAACTTACAGTTTTTATTCACCTTAAATTTTTTCTGGCCTAAACTATATGAGACATATAAAGTGAAGTTGCTCAGTCATGTCCGACTCTTTGCGACCCCATGGACTGTAGCCCACCAGGCTCCTCTCCCATGGGATTCTCCAAGCAAGCGTACTGGAGTGGGCTGCCATTTCCTTCTCCAGGGGATCTTCCTGACTCAGGGATCGAACCCGGGTCTCCTGCATTCCAGGCAGACGCTTTAACCTCTGAGCCAACAGGGAAGCCCAAGACATATAAATGAAGTTTGAAAGAAGGAAGAACAGAAAAGAATCTTTGTTGCTCATCTACTACATTCTTGTCTAAGTGCTAAACCCTTTACTTACATCATCTCATCTCACTTTTTTGCCATTCTATGAGGCTGGTAATATTATCCACAATTTGCAAATAAGGATACAAAAACAGAGAGTTTACATAACTTATCCAAAGCCATTCGACAGGAATGAGTAGAATTCATGCTAAGAATTCAATTATATAATCAAGTCCAGCAGCCTGAGGAGTTGACTAAAGTCAATATGATTCTTTGGCATTAGCTAAACCAGAAGGCATACTGAGTTTGAAAGTTTTAAATGGTGTTTATTTGCAGTAAATAATGAAATTGCCTTGTTTCATTCTGACCCTATGATTATACATATTATGACTTTGCTTCCAGCTTTACAGCACTGTAGTCGTGTGGTGCAGGGAAGTACTTCATTAGTTACTATACAGTGAAAACAATACAAGTTGGATAGTAATGTTGACTTGGCTATTCAATACAGAAAAAAAAAAAACCTTCAGACATTTGTATATAGAAAGCTACAATGTTTAGACATTTGAAAATTGTGATTCTTGTCATATTCGGAGTTTCTGCCAACTTGTAAACATCATTTGAACTCCACTTATCCATATTCTCACTTCATTGCCTACAAAATTTAAAGAGCAAACACATTTTGGGGTACAAATAACACTGAAAAACAAGCAACCTTGAAAACAGAATCTATAGAACAATGCACCAAAACTAAATCTTATTTTCTTCCTGCTCATTTAAGCAGTTTCTAGTTAAAAAGATATTGTATCAACAAGTACAAACTAACCAAACTGAACATGTTTTGCCAACTTCAGGATCTACTTAGAAATCATTATTTTGTTTTGGCAAATTCATTTTAAACATTTTGAATGACTCAAAGCATAATAAATTGTGAACTGCCTTCTAGAAAAAATTAAGTTTCACAGATATTCAAAATAATATAGCAATAGTATGTTTGATTTAAGAATGAATAAATCAGAAAACTGGATTAAATGTGATTTAATAATCTTTATTTCTAAAAGTGTAAGCAACATTCCTTTTTTTTTTTAATTTTCTGAAACACAAAACATAGTAAAAGGAGCATGAGGATATTTTTGATAACAAGAAAACAAAAGTTCACCCAACTGACTACCTCCATGAACACCCACTATGGTTCTTCATTTTTTTCTCTTCCTTCTCATATTCCTGGGCATTAACATATTCACCAGAGCCTTATTGGAAAAAAAACAAAGGAGGTGAAATTCAATTCTATTGATTCTTGCTATCTCTTAACTACTCTGATAAAAGGTTCAGTGGAGAAAATGGTTTAAACCGCAAAGTAAAGTGCACCACTTAATGACTTGTAAGATGAAATTCTCCAGGCAACTGAGAAATTGAGATCTGGCTACAGACTGTTTTACTCCTAACAATATTGGGAAGAAAGTAACTCCATGTGACAGAAAACACATTTTGTATAATATACAGTTAGTTGTTCAGTGAACTTTAGGAAAACAAAAACTTCATTAAAATAAAGACTGAATGTCATACTTTATAATATACTATACACAGAAAGTACACAGAATTTAAAAGAAGGCCTAGATTCAAATCCCAACTCTTCTACTTTTTAGTTATGTGATCCTAAAGTAGTCATTCAGGATTTCCAAAATTCAGTTTCTTCACACATAAAATTAATAATACATTAATGTATTGCAAGAGATATATGAGATAAAACACTTAAAGTACTTAACACATTACTGGAACCTTGTTATTGTTCAGTCATTAAGTCGTGTCCCACCCTTTGTGATCCCATGGACTGCAGCACACCATGCTTTCCTGTCCTACACTATCTCCTGGAGTTTGCTCAAATGTATGTCCATTGAGTCAGTGATGCCATCCAATCATCTCATCCTCTGTCACTCCCTTCTCCTCCCACCCTCAATCTTTCACAGCATCAGGGTCTTTTTCAATGAATTGGCTCTTTGCATCAGGTAGCCAAAACACAGGAGCTTCCGCATCAGTCGTTCAAATGAATATTCAAGGCTGATTCCCTGTAGAACTGACTGGTTTGATCTCCTTGCAGTCTAAGGGACTCTCAAGAGTCTTCTTCAGTGCCATGAATTCAAAAACATCAATTCTTCAGCACTTAATCTTCTTTGTGGTCCAGCTCTCACATCCATACATGACTACTGGAAAAACCATAGCTTTGACTACATGGACCTTTTGTCAGCAAAGTGATGTCTCTGCTTTTTAAAACACTGTCTAGGTTTGTCAGCTTTCCTTAAAAGGAGCAAGTGTCTTTTAATCTCAAGACTTCAGTCACCATCCACAGTGATTTTGAAGCTCAAGAAAATAAAATCTGTCACTGCTTCCACATTCTCCCCTTCTATTTGCTGTGAAATAATGGGACCAGACACCATGATCTTAGTTTTTTGAATGCTGAGTTTTAAGTCAGCTTTTTCTGAATGCAGAGTTCCAGAAAATAGCAAGGAGAGATAAGAAAGGCTTCTTAAGTGACCAGGGCAAAGAAATAGAGGAAAGCAATAGGATGGGAAACACTAAAGATCTCTTCAACAAAATTGGAGACATCAAGGGTGCATTTCAAGCAAGGACGAACACAATAAAGAAGAGAAATGGTAAGGACCTAACAGAAGCAGAAGAGATTAAGAAGAGGTGACAAGAATACCAAAACTATACAAAAAAAGTCTTAGGGGATCTTCCTGGCCCAGGGATCAAACCTGTGTCTCCTGCACTGACAGGCGGATTCTTTACCACTAGCCCACCTGGGAAGCAAAAAGATAGTCAATATATTTGATAATTCTAGGAAAGTGACATGTTCATGAACTCCAGTGACTTCATTTTTACCCATCTTCATGTCCCATAATAAATATTTTTATAATCCTACTACATGCAATTGCAGGGTACAGCAGACCAAAGGAAAAGAAGAGGAATCAGATAGGCTACAGTAAAAACACCATTTCTGTCATATGTCATGTGTACACATTCAAGGACTCATGATTAAGGAAAGGAGAAAGTAGAGTAAGAATGTTGACTCCATTTTTAAGGAAAACTCAAATGGCCACTTTATTTTCAGAAAGTCCTCAGCAACAAGTCTTACTGACTTGGAGGTTAGTTATTAATTTAACAGTGTATCATACATACATGTGATTCTGTGGTAGATTAGAGTCTTCTAAGTGATAAAAGAGCAGGCACAGGAGAGCTGAGAGGAGCTACTCCATGTGCAAGGTCATGGGGGGAGACCAGTGAGGAGATACCCCTCATCCAAGGTAAGGAGCAGTGGCTGCATTTTGCTGGAGCAGCTGTGAAGAGATACCCCACGTCCAGGGTAAGAGAAACCCAAGTAAGATGGTAGGTGTTGCGAGAGGACATCAGAGGCAGACAGAAACCATAATCACAGAAAACTAGTCAGTCTAATCACACGGACCACAGCTTTGTCTAACTCAGTGAAACTAAGCCATGCCCTGTGGGGCCACCCAAGACAGATAGGTCATGGTGGAGAGGTCTGACAGAATGTGGTCACTGGAGAAGGGAAATGGCAAACCACTTCAGTATTCTTGCCTTGAGAACCCCATGAACAGTATGAAAAGGCAAAATGATAGGATACTCAAAGAGGTACTCCCCAGGTCACTAGGTGCCCAATATGCTACTGGAGATCAGTGGAGAAATAACTCCAGAAAGAATGAAGGGATAGAGCCAAAGCAAAAACAATACCCAGCTGTGGATGTGACTGGTGATAGAAGCAAAGTCCAATGCTGTAAAGAGCAATACTACATAAGAACCGGAATGTTAGGTCCATGAATCAAGGCAAATTGGAAGTGGTCAAACAAGAGATGGCAAGAGTGAACATCAACATTCTAGGAATGAGCGAACTAAAATGGACTGGAATGGGTGAATTTAACTCAGATGACCATTATATCTACTACTGTGGGCAGGAATCCCTTAGAAGAAATGGAGTAGCCATCATGGTCAACAAAAGAGTCCGAAATGCAGTACTTGGATGCAATCTCAAAAATGACAGAATGATCTCTGTTCGTTTCCAAGGCAAACCATTCAATATCACAGTAATCCAAGTCTATGCCCCAACCAGTAATGCTGAAGAAGCTGAAGTTGAACGGTTTTATGAAGACCTACAAGATCTTTTAGAACTAACACCCAAAAAAGATGTCCTTTTCATTATAGGGGACTGGAATGCAAAAGTAGGAAGTCAAGAAACACCTGGAGTAACAGGCAAATTTGGCCTTGGAATGCGGAATGAAGCAGGCCAAAGACTAATAGAGTTTTGCCAAGAAAATGCACTGGTCATAGCAAACACCCTCTTCCAACAACACAAGAGAAGACTCTACACATGGACATCACCAGATGGTCAACACCGAAATCAGATTGATTATATTCTTTGCAACCAAATATGGAGAAGCTCTATACAGTCAGCAAAAACAAGACTGGGAGCTGACTGTGGCTCAGATCATGAACTCCTTATTGTGAAATTCAGACTTAAATTGAAGGAAGTAGGGAAAACTGCTAGATCATTCAGGTATGACCTAAATCAAAACTCTTATGATTATACAATGGAAGTGAGAAATAGATTTAAGGGACTAGAGCTGATAGATAGAGTGCCTGATGAACTATGGACGGAGGTTCCAGACATTGTACAGGAGACAGGGATCAAGGCCATCCCCATGGAAAAGAAATGCAAAAAAGCAAAATGGCTGTCTGAGGAGGCCTTACAAATAGCTGTGAAAAGAAGAGAAGCAAAAAGCAAAAGAGAAAAGGAAAGATATAAGCATCTGAATGCAGAGTTCCAAGACTACCAAGAAGAGATAAGAAATCCTTCCTCAGAGATCAATGCAAAGAAATAGAGACAAACAACAGAATGGGAAAGACTAGAGATCTCTTCAAGAAAATTAGAGATATCAAGGGAATATTTCATGCAAAAATGGGCTCAATAAAGGATAGAAATGGCATAGACCTAACAGAAGCAGATGATATTAAGAAGTTGGCTTAAAGCTCAACATTCAGAAAATTAAGATCATGGCATCTGATCCCATCACTTCATGGCAAATATATGAGGAACTACAGTGGAAACAGTGGCAGACTTTATTTTGGGGGCTCCAAAATCACTGCAGATGGTGACTGCAGCCATGAAATTAAAAGACGCTTACTCCTTGGAAGACAAGTTATGACCAACCTAGATAACATATTCGAAAGCAGAGACATTACTTTACCAACAAAGGCCCGTCTGACTAAAGCTATGGTTTTTCCAGTAGTCATGTATGGATGTGAGAGTTGGACTGTGAAGAAAGTTGAGCGCCGAAGAATTGATGCTTTTGAACTGTGGTGTTGGAGAAGACTCTTGAGAGTCCCTTGGACTGCAAGGAGATCCAACCAGTCCATTCTAACGGAGATCAGTCCTGAGTGTTCATTGGAAGGACGATGCTAAAGCTGAAACTCCAATACTTCCGCCACCTGATGTGAAGAGTTGACTCATTGGAAAAGACTCTGATGCTGAGAAGGATTGGGAGCAGGAGGAGAAAGGGACGACAGAGGATGAGATGGTTGGATGGCATCTCCGACTCGATGGACATGAGTTTTAGTGAATTCTGGGAGTTGGTGATGGACAGGGAGGCCTGGCGTGCTGCAGTTCATGGGGTTGCAGAGAGTTGGACATGAGTGAGTGACTGAACTAAACCAAACTGAACTGAAGCCATAAACAAATGTAACATAGTAGTACATATTTTGGGATAAAAAGTAAAAGTGACTCTTGTGATTGGGGGCTGGATTGAAAAATACAAGATCAACTAAATATTGAATATAGGTAATTTAAATTTATTAAGGAGAAGTTCAAACATAACGCTGAAAGTCTGCATTTCATGTAAGGGGAGGGTGAAGTGAGAAAAAGAAAGAAAACAGAAGATGTTATGACTAGTGATTTCAAGGCAGTAAAAATGTATGAATATATTCTGCACTGTCATTTTATTTCTGCAGCAAGTTGTAATATGAAACTTTAATGACATAGCATTTGGGATCAAAAATAAGTTCAGCTGATAACTATATATTTGACATTAGCAGGTACAACTAATATGGAATATCACAGCACAAATATTGCAAAGATAATATATATACTCACAAAAATCACTCTCAGGATGACGCTCAATAATCCTTGCAACAAAGTTTTCTCACTCTCTTTCTTATATGTAATAGGGGGTCCAAAGACCTTTTTTGTTTTGAATTGTCTCTGTCCTTTATAGACCAAGTTGGCAGTGGTTCCATCAGTATAATTCTCTTAAAAATTTTGTGGATCTTCTACAAATCTTATTAAAATATACTCATTAGAGAAAAGCCACACCCACAAATCTTGTTTCAATAAATCCTTATTTATGTTGTTTCCCATAATGCTGCTATAAAAAAAATCCTAAAGATTCTTAGAAACTATTGTAAAACTAAAAATGCTTTGTGAAAAATACTCTTAAAATCTGTACAGGGCTATTTTTCTATTAAAGGCAGTACCTTAAATTTTTCTGAATTTTTCCACAAAGAGTTTCACCTTCATCCTCAAGACTATGTCTTCCTAACAGTGCCTGGATTTAATATTTACGCAGATGCCTTTTCTTATTTTCAGCATTGTTTGCTATCTAGAGAGTCTGGACTGGAGAAACAATTTTTTTTAACTCATCTCCTACGTATTTAATGGAACTTTTTTGAATTTATCTTGCTCCTCTTGCATTTTACTTTAAAGAAAAGAAGTGGCAAGCTGGCAATTTCAACACTCGGCCTGAAAATACCCTTAGCTAGATCATCCGATTTATTAAATACATTTTCCATTTTCAATGTAACCACAAACGATAGTGCACACTTTCCATAAATATATAACGATAATATCCTTTTCTCCAGCTTACTATATAACATGTTTCTCAATCTCTTAAAGCTCTCAGGAATAACCTCCTCAAGGGCTTCCACCAATAATTTCTTCAAGGTCTTTCTAACTTCCATTTCCCACCTAGTTCCAAATCAACTGCCACATATATTGTTTCTTTTTAATAACATCCCACTTCTGGTCCCAAAATCTGTATCAGCTATTATGGTTGTATGATAAATTTTCCTAAAACATGGTTTTGTACCACAACAATCATTTATTATCTCTTGTGATTTCTGTGGATCATGAATTTCAGAAAGTTGTCAGCTAGAAAGTTATTGTTTTGAGTTTCTCATGTGATTGTTTGGTAGAGATTTAGTCATCTAAAGACTTTTTTTTATTGAAAAAGAAGGGCAATTCAAGAGGTAGAACCCAGAGCCAAGAGGTCAAAGGGAGTTATTACCAGGCAGTAGAACTGAGCCTTAATCAAAGGACTGACAATATGTTCCTGTTTGGCTTCCAGAACACTTTGGATTAGTGGTTCCTGTGTGCATCTTACTTTTTCCACTTTGGAATAAGAAAGTCTACAATGGTTATTCTTGCCTAGAATACCATTGTACATTGGTTGGGTGGGGAATCAGGCAATATATTGCTTCAGTTCAAAGTCTTTAAATCAAGAACTATACTGAAGAAGTGTTAGTTGGGGAAGCTTATTCATAGCTAGACCTGAGTTAGATGACAAGATCCCAAACCTAGAGCTTAAGCCACAGCTGTAATAGATGTGCTTTTAGAGCCTTAAGAGGGAGAGGCATATTTTGCATTTGGGAGGAATATGAAGTATCAGAGACTGGACAGAGTACTGTGATAATCAGCCTCCAAGATCCCTGCCTCCTAGGGTTTATGTCCTGAGTATTATTCTCTTGCATTGAATGAAGGCTGGCCTAGATGATCAATAGAATATGACAGAAATGAAACTTGACTTCCAAAGCTAGGCCATGGAAAGTCTTTTGGTTTCTGCTTAGCCTCTTGATTCTCTCCTTCTGGATGAAGCCAGTTGCCATCTTATGAGGATACACAAGCAGCCCTGTGGCAACAACTACAGCTTGTAGCCAACTGTCAGCACCAGTGAGTGAACCACCTTGAAAGTGGATCTTCTGGCTCCAGTCAAACCTTCAGATGACTACAGCCCAACATCCAACTACAGTTGCACACAAAATCCCAAGTGAGAACTACTCAGCTAAGCCCTTCTCAAATTTCAAACCCACAGGAAACAAGAGATATAATAAATAATTTTTGTTGTCTTGAGCATCTAAGTTTTGGAATAATATTTTACAGTCAAAGTAGCCTATACATAAATACAAGATTAATTAAGTATTGAAAACAGACAATAAGTGAAAAGTAAACTTGTAATAAAAAAACATAGATTCTATTTTGTAGTAGAGAAGCTTCATCAAGAAAAAAAGAAAATATGGCAGGAGGAAAGACCCTGTGACTCAACAGGAAAACTTACCTGTATTTTGCAAAGCATTTTATTTCAGTAACAGGATATAACACGGGACATTAATAAGACACTACATATCTGCTGCTAAGTCGCTTCAGTTATGTCTGACTCTTTGCGACCCTATGGACTATAGCCTGCCAGACTGCTCTGTCAATGGGATTCTCCAGGCAAGAATACAGGAGTGGGTTGCTATTTCATATCACTCAAAAAAGCAACTACAATAATTATATAATAGACATTAATAGGTACAATTAACCCAGAATTTCATGGTACAAACATTATAAGCATGTCAATGCCATACATACAAAGTATACAGAATCAGTTTTTAAAAGGTACAGGTATCTAAAAATGCACATTTCACAAACTGAGACCATGTCATATAATTTCAGAATGTAAACAAAGTTACTCTCTTTTTGTCATTTTAACAAGAATTTAAAATATTGTTAGACTTTCTTTTAAATGAACTTGTATTTACTAGAAACATGGCACCAAAAGTTTGTTTACTTTTATTTTGTCTGCAATAAGCAATATGTATTAACTATCCAACTTTACATATAAACTAATTGTAATTATTACAATCCATGTAATTTAGCAGATTTAAAAAAAAAAAAAATTACACCCAAGCAACACCTTTCCATATGGCCAATTAGTAGAGTCGTAAAATGCAACAAATATATGATGCTGTATTGAACATCTGTGTTGGTTATCCTATGGGAATTTTTAATAAAGGACCAAGCAGCATATTGATGTTAATTCTACGTTACCGGGACTTTAAATAAAAAACTAAAATAAATAGCATCCATTAAACTGATCATACTGTTGTAACTCAAATTGTGTTTATTATGCTAATGGAACATGAAATTAAGAAAAAGACCTTTATGCCAGTGGAATTAATTAATGAGCTTTATGAAGGCATTGGGATGTAATTTATTTCTAGATAAGTAAGTCTAATTTGCAGTTCCATGGGTCTCTGCAATGCTGATTGTAATAGTTATTCCTGCAGATGTGCAACTCACAGCATGTCTTTCCATTAGAACTGAACACCTCATTATATAAACTGTACCTAATTAAACATAATACAGTGGTGACTTGTTAAACTGGCCTTTTTAAGTCAGCAGCTGCCTAAGCTAATAATACCATACACAAGATTTATATCATCTTCCCTATAATACTGATATTAAAATATACTGCCCAAGGGATTGATAACTAATTTACCAGTATGTAACAGGTACATTTCTGATTCTGTGATAAGAGATTAAAGACCAGCAGCCCATAAAAGTAAAATGAATTCAAGTCCATTTGAAACTCAAAAGTACTTGGGAAACTTTATTAAAACTACATAACCATTTTAAAAAATCAGTAAAATAGTTATGAAAGAAAGTGAACACTAAAAGTGGAAAACATAAATAAATAAATGTGAAAGATATAGAGATCCTTTGGGTATTTTTTCAAGTGTATGCAAAATTTTCTCAGAGTCAACAAGACACACACTTGTCACTTATAGTCATATCTGGATATGAAATATGGCATTTACCACTACAGATAAGAAAAACACTTATAAAGCAGACCTTAATTTTTTTTAACTAGGATTTTATTAGACATCTTTATAGACATCATAATACTCTTCTTTTTTTTTAATTGTTGACTGGTAAGGTGAAAATACAGTCATAAGACTTGAGCTCAGTAATACAAAGTACATACACAGAAATACTTATGAGTTTAACTCATGCTGGTTAAACTATTCACACTTCACCACTCAATTTGGTACTAAAATGCTCTGAAAAGTTATTCTAGACCACCCAATCTATCTTAGTTATTTCTTGTTATATCTCCTAAATATCACTATTTCTATTTCAGGTAAAATACTGCACCATTATAAATGTCCAGAATATGTTTCTATCTTTTCACTCCTGACAACTCATAAGACAAGGTCTATCTATAATTTATCACTTCAACCCAACTCCTATTCAGAACATAATGTTGCTTAATAAATATTAGTTGATTGGACGATTTAAATATGTAACTTTGCTGTTAATCCATTCTTCACCTAACTCTTAACAACTTTATAAGGATATAGGAGATAACTTGGAAAGTATTTTTCAATTTAACCCATCAACAGACTCTGTTAAAACCATAGTCCATTTAATTGAGAACCATATTTAAACATCAGAGATTCCACACTTGACCAAACCTGGTACATCTCATTTCCAACAGCCACCTCCACTTAAAATATATACTATTTGAATCATAAAAGAGTCTTCTTTCAGCAGTTCCAAATATCATATACTAGAAATTGGGCTTCCCTGGTAGCTCGGGGTAAAGAATCTGCCTGCAATGCAAAAGATGCAGCTTTAATCCCTGGATCGGGAAAATCCCCTGGAGAAGGAAATGACAACCCACTCCAGTATTCTTGCCTGGAAAATCCCAAGGACAGAGGAATCTGGTGAACTACAATCCATGGGGTCTCAAAAGAGTCAGACATGACTTAGCAACTGAACAAAAAACAAAAATATTGCAAAGAATCCATATGGCCATTTTAGAGCATTTAAACATAAGGCATAATAAGTTTTGACAAATTGGTATTATTTGTAGTATATAGTGAAGCCACCACAATCCCTACTGTTGTTCACCTCTAAAATGTCCTAAAAGTCCTGCTATCCTCATTTTAAATTAGCAAAAGGCATTAATCAAGGGTTAAAAAATATTCATAGGTTAGCCAAGGACCAGCAGCCAATACAGACTGACTGAAAAAAAAAAAAACAAACTAGGCAATAGTAGGGGACTTTAACACTCAACTTACACCAATAGATCATCCAGACAGAAAATTAACAAGGAAAAACAAACCTTAAATGATACATTAGACCAGATACACTTAATTGATATTTACAGGACATTCCAGTCAAAACAGCAGAATACACTTTCTTCTCAAGTGTACACAAAACATTCTCCAGGATAGATCACATCTTGGATCACAAATCAAGCCAAGTAAAGTTAAGAAAACTGAAATTCCATCAAGCATCTTTTCTGATCACAACATTATGAGATTAGAAATTAATTATAGAAAGAATACTCTAAAAAACACAAATACATGGGGTTAAATAATATGCTACTAAATGACTAATGGCTAACTGCATAAATGAAAAAAGAAATTTAAAAATACCTAGAAACAAATGACAACTAAAACACAACCCAAAAGACTACAGGATGCAGCAGAAGCGGTTCTAAGAGGGATCTGAGAGCAATTTATTGACAGCAATAAAACCTTAAGAAACAAGAAAAATCTCAAATAAACAACCTAACTTTACACCTAAAGCAACTAGAGGAAGAACATCAAAACACAAAGTTAGTAGAAGGAAATATATCATAAAGATTAGAGCAAAGATGAAGGAAGTGGAATTGAAGAAAAGGGTAGCAAAGATCAATAAAACTAAAAGTTGCTTTCTTGAGAAGATAAAATTGATAAACCCTTAGCCAGATTCATCAAGACAAAAAGAGAGAGAACCCAAATTGCTAAAATTAAAAATGTAAAAAGAGAAATTACACCTAACACTGCAGAAATATAGAGTCATGACAGACTACTACAAGCAACCACATGCCAAAAAAATGACAACCTGGAAGAAGTAAACAAATTCTTCAGTTCAGTCGCTCAGTCGTGTCCTACTCTTTGTGACTCCATGAACTGCAGCACACCAGGTTTCCCTGTCCATCACCAACTCCCTGAGCCTACACAAAGAACCTGGAAGAAGTGTACAAATTCTTAGAAAGAAAAATTCGTAGAAAACTTTCCAAGGCTGAACCAGGAAGAAACAGAAAATATGAACAGATCAATCACAAGTAATGAAATTGAAACAGATTTAAAATTTTCCAGCAAACAAAAGTCCAAGACCAGATGGCTTCACAGGCAAATTCTATCAAATATTTAGAGAAAAGCTAACATCTATATTTCTCTAACTTTTCCAAAAACTTGTAGAGAGAGGAACACTCTCCCACTCATTCTATGAGGCTATCATCACCCTAATACCAAAATCAGATAAAGATATCATAAAAAAAGAAAAGTATAGGCCAATATCACTGACGAACATAGAAGCAAAATATTCTCAACAAAATACTAGCAAACAGAATCCAATGACACATTAAAGGATCATATGCCATGATCAAGTGGAATTTAGCCCAGGGATGCAAGGATTCTTCCATATATGCAAATTAACCAATGCAATACACCATATTAACAAATTGAAGAATAAAAACCACATGATCATCTTAATAGATGGCCAAGAAGCACATGAAAAGATGTTCAGTATCACTAATTACTAGAAAAATGCAAATTAAAAAAACTGCAATGAGGTATCACCTTACAATGGTCATAATGGACATCATCCAAAAAAAAAAAAAAACTACAAACAATAAATGCTGGAGAGGATGTGGAGAAAAAGGAACCCTCACACTGTTGGTGGGAGTGTAAAATGATACAGCCACTATGGAGAACAGTATGGAATTTGAAAAACTAAAAATAGAACTACCATATGACTTAGCAATCCCACTCCTGGACATATACTTAGAAAAAAATATAATTCATAAAGATATATGCACCCCAATGTTCACTGCAGCACTATTTACAACAGCCAGGCATAGAAGCAACCTAATGGCCATCAACAGAAGAATGGATAAAGAAGATGTGAGGCAGATATATTAAATGAATGAAACTGTGCAATTTGCGGAGAAATGGGTGGACCTCGAAATTGTTATACAGGGTGAAGTAAGTCAGAAAGAGAAATAATATCACTTATATGTGCAGTCTAGAAAATGATACAAATGACCTTACTCTCAAAGCAGAAACAGAGACACATACATAGAGAGCAGATGTATAGATTCTAGGAGGGGAAGAGAGGGCGGGATAAACTGGGAGACTGGAATTGACATACATACACTGCTATGTATACAGTGGATGGCTGGTGACAGCCTGCTGTATAGTATGGGGAGCTCGGCTCGGTGCTCTGTTGTGACCTGGACGGGAAGGAAATTCAAAAGAGAGGGATTTATGTGTGCCTGTGGCTGGTTCACTTTGCTGTGGTAGCATGGCATTGTGAAACAGCTGTAGTCCAATAAAAATTAGTTTTAAAAAAAAAGACTCTATATCAATCCTTCAGTGTTTTTACTCTAACTTGAAAACACCTGCCAGTCTTTTTTTCTTTTATTTTAATTGGAGTGTATGTGATTTGCAGCATTGTGTTGTTTTCAGGCCTGCAGCGGATTGGGTCAGTTATGCATATGAATATGAAAGTCTTAGTCGCTCAATTGTGTTTGACTCTTTACAACCTCATGACTATAGACTGCCAGGCTCCTCTGTCCATGGGGTTCTCCAGGCAAGAATACTGGAGTGGGTAGCTATCCTTTCCTCCAGGGAATCTTCCTGATTTAAGGATTGAACCTAGGGTCTCCCACATTGTAGGCAGATTCTTTATCATCTGAGCCACCAGGGAAACCCACAAATGAATATATCCACTCTTTTTTTTTTATTCTTTTCCTGTGCGGGCCATTACAGAGTACTGAGGGGGTTCCCTGTGTTATGAAGTGGATTCTTATTGGTTGTCTGTTTTATATATAGCAGTGTGCATATGTCAGTGTGTTTTTGCAAAGTCTGGCCTTACTTCAAAAAATTTTAAGCTAAAGAAAAGGCCAGAAAGACCCCCCCCCCAAAAAAAAGTGCAGAAGGAATGTAAAAATAAGATGTATATACATGGATGTTTCCAGACAATGCATAGAAATCATTTTCGATCATTATCATATATGACTTATGAAAGAAATCTGGACCTCCCAATACTGATTATGGAAGTCACTTTTTGATTCCTCAGATACTTTAGGCAAGGCTTTTAGTTATATATAAACATGCAAGAAGAACTACACATGATAAGAACACAAAGGAATAAATAATGATGAAAAATTCCTGATTTTACAGTTAATAATCTGGTACTGTAATTTACACTAGACAATAAAATTATAGTCAATGTTAAGTTAAAAAATAAACCTGGCAAATGACGTTTTATTTTCAACAAAACTGGAAAAACAAACATGATTGGTTAGTTTGAAATGAAGTTGCATGTGAAAATATTCACAGAATTGGGTAAGAGCTGTAGCAGGCCAAAGCTATTTAGAAGCTAAAGACGTGAGAGAACAGAAAAGGCATAGAGTACAAGAACTGGAAAAGGTCAGTTTTCATTCCAATCCCAAAGAAAGGCAATGCCAAAGAATGCTCAAACTACCACACAATTGCACTCATCTCACATGGTAGCAAAATGATGCTCAAAATTCTCCAAGCCAGGCTTCAGCAATACGTGAACTGTGAACTTCCAGATGTTCAAGCTGGTTTTAGAAAAGGTAGAGGAACCAGAGATCAAATTGCCAACATCCACTGCATCACTGAAAAAGTGAGAGAGTTCCAGAAAAACATCTATTTCTGCTGTATTGACAATGCCAAAGCCTTTGACTGTGTGAATCACAATAAACTGTGGAAAATTCTGAAACAGATGGGCATACCAGACCACCTGACCTGCCTCTTGAGAAACCTGTATGCAGGTCAGGAAGCCACAGTTAAAACTGGACATGGAATAACAGACTGGTTCCAAACAGGAAAAGGAGTACGTCAAGGCTGTATATTGTCACCCTGCTTATTTAACTTATATGCAAAGTACTCATGAGAAATGCTGGACTGGAAGAAGCACAAGCTGGAATCAAGATTGCTGGGAGAAATATCAGTAACCTCAGATATGCAGANAGAGGAGAGTGAAAAAGTTGGCTTAAAGCTCAACATTAAGAAAACAAAGATCATGGCATCCGGTCCCATCACTTCATGGAAAATTGATGGGGAAAGAGTGGACACAGTGGCTGACTTTATTTTGGGGGGGCTCCAAAATCACTGCAGATTGTGTTTGCAGCCATGAAATTAAAAGACGCTTACTCCTTGGAAGGAAAATTATGACCAACCTAGACAGCATATTAAAAAGCAGACATATTACTTTGTCAACAAAAGTCCATCAAGTCAAGGCTATGGTTTTTCCTGTGGTCATGTATGGATGTGAGAGTTGGACTGTGAAGAAAGCTGAGCACCGAAGAATTGATGCTTTTGAACTGTGGTGTTGGAGAAGACTCTTGAGAGTCCCTTGGACTGAAAGGAGATCAAACCATTCCATCCTAAGGGAAATCGGTCCTGGGTGTTCATTGGAAGAACTGATGTTAAAGCTGAAACTCCAGTATTTTGGCCACCTGCTCTGAAGAGCTGACTCATTCGAAAAGACCCTGATGTTGGGAAAGATTGAAGGCAGGAGGAGAAGGTGACGACAGAGGATAAGATGGTTAGATGGCATCACCAACTCAATGCCATGAGTTTGGGTAAACTCTAGGAGTTGGTCATTGACAGGGAGGCCTGGCTTGCTGAGATTCATGGGGTTGCAAAAAGTCAGACACAACTGAGCGACTGAACTGACTGACTGACTGACTGACAAGGTGAGGTGAACTGTTGGTCAAACAAGAACAGTACAGTCACTCAACTGGAGTAGAGATGTGAGAAAAGAGACCTCTGGACTTCCCTTTACAATTTCAATCTACACAAGAAAAAGTCTTCCTTTTCTTCAGGCAACCTTAGTAAGCATCTGTTTTTTATACTTAAAAGAACCAAAATCAAATGCATTATTAGATGAGAGGCATATAAATTAGTATAACGCTAGTTGCTATAACAAACAAGATCCAAAACTTCAGTAGCTGTTCTATTAAAAAGTGTGTAATCTCATGGATGCATTCAAAGGTCAAAGAAACCACTACTTCCAAACCATTACCAACAATTGAGCTAAAAGTGTTTGTTTCAATGTGAAATGAAGATAGCAACTCCACCAAGGAGAAGAAATAACTCTGACAAAGACTAGAGGGAGAGAGATTTTTAAGTTCTATTTGTTTTTTAATACAATTCATACAATGTGCGCACGCTCAGTCATGTTCAACTCTTGCAACCCCATAGATTGCAGCTTGCCAAATTCCTCTGTCCATGGGATTCTCCAGCCAAGGATATTGGAGTGGGTTGCCATTTCCTCCTCCAGGGGATCTTCCCAACCCAGGGACTGAACCTGTATCTCCTGCTTCTTCTGCATTGGCAGGGTCATTCTTTATCACTGAGTGCCCACAATACATGCACAACACCACATAATATTGGATCCAGACAAGGGAAAGTAGATTATGAAACTTAATAAATGTGAAAACTTGACTGAACATAACTGAAACTAAGAGAAAATAAACTTCATATTACCAAACATGTAAGGAATGCTATTTAATTTTAGATACTCATGTTAGCAGCTTCTTTTCTTCACTGTTCTGTCGCTATTGGGACTACCTTGAAGGTAGGCAACAGGGAGTCATGGAAGAAATCAGAGACCTGTTTGAATTCTTTCTTAAGAGTTATGGAGCATTTAGAAAGCTTTTGGAATATTTCTGAGCTTAAGTTTCCACATCTAGAAATAAAGTTAACAACAGCAATCAAATAGTATAGAATGGACATAAAAAGAAACACAGAGATCAATGTAACTGAATAGAAAGCCCAGAAATAAACCACATGTATATGGTCAATTAATTTATGACAAAGGAGCCAAGAATATACAATGAGGAAAGGATAGTCTCTTTAATAAATGCTGTTGGGAAAACTGAACAACCACATGCAAAAGAAGGAAAATAGACTATTATCTTACACCATACACAAAAATTTATTCAAAATGGATTAAAGACTTGAATCTAAGACCTGAACTAAAACCACAAAACTCCAAGAAGAAACCATGGCAGTAAATTCCTTGACATAAGTCTTGGCAATGATTTTTTTAATCTGATTCCAAAAGCAAAGGCAACAAAAGCAAAAATATACAAGTGGGACTACATTAAACAGAAAAATTTCTGCATGGCAAACAAAAATTATCAACAAAATGAAAAGTCAACCTACTGAATGGGAGAAAATATTTACAAATCATATATCCAATAAGGACTATATCCTAAATATGTAAAGAATTCATATTAATACAATTCAATAACATAAAATATCCAACTTAAAAAATGCCCAGAGGACATAACTAGACATTTTTCTAAGAAACATAGATGACAGACAAATACATGAAAAGACGCTCAACATCCATAATCAAAACCACAATGCGGTAACACCTCACACCTGTTAGAATGGCTATTACCAAAAACAAGTGTTGTCAAGGATGTGGAGAAAAGAGAACCCTTGTATACTGTAGTGTGAATGTAAATTGGTGCACCCACCATGGAAATCAGTGTGAAAGTTCCTCAAAAAATTAAAAATAAAACTACTATATGATTCAGTAATTTCAATTCTGGGTATTTATCCAAAGAAAACAGAAACAATGATTTGATAGATATATGCACCCCCTGATGTTCACTGCAGCACTATTTAAAAGCCAAGATATGGAAACAACATAAATGTTCATTGATGGATGAATGAATGGATAAAGAAGATGTGGTATGTACATACATACAATGGAATACTATCCAGCCATAAAAAATAATGACAGCTTGTCACTTGTGACAACATGGATGGAACGCAAGGGCAATATGCTAAGTGGAATCAATCAGATAAAGAAAGACAAATACTGTATAATCTCACTTACATTTGGAATTTTTTTAAAAAGCTTATACATCCAAAGAATACACTGATGGTTACCAGAGGCAGGGGTTGAAGATGAGCAAAAATAGACGAAGAAATAAACAAGGTATGAACTTCCAGCTATAAAATAAATAAATCGTGGGGCTGTAAGTACAGCATAACAGCAGTAATTAATAATACTGAATTATATATTTGAAAGTTGCTAAGAGGACAGATTTTAAAAGCTCTCATAACAGGAAAAAGTTATTTGTAATTATAAATAAAGTTATTATTCTTAAACAGTATAGTCATTTTTAAAAATGAGGACACCTATTCTGAAGTTGTATGTAAATTAAAAGGATAATATATAAAAAGCTCCTATTACCTTCTATACTATAGATCTTGCTTAGTGTGGCATGGCTAGTTCAGCTTCAAAATGTAACCTGAGCATGGCACTATTATTTTGATAACATGTTTAATCTAGATTCCTTCAAGGATCAGAATTGCTACCCTTCTGCTTTCCAAAACAACTGAGGTCTCAAGCTGTGGCTGTGCCAACAACTTCTGAATTTAAGAACACAGCTCCTCAAATATGAAAGTTATCTTAGCTGTGTTAGCCATCAAACTAACAGTGCAAATTATTCTCCAAAGCTATCTCCAGCCATGACTCATTCAGTAGAATAGTTGATAACTTTGTTCTGAATTGTAATAGGAATTATAATCCAAAATCTTCCCAATCCTCTCCAGAATTCTGGCAGCAGTGAGGTTACCCAAAGAGCAACAACCCAAATTTCATTTACCTTTGTATAATGCTGGAACTCAGCCTCCAGTCAGTTCCCTCAAGCTATGTATGGAGGGCTGGGGGTTTTCTCACAAGTTCTTAGAAATACAATGTCCTGTATTTATGGTATGTCTCTTCTTCCCCCAACCCCACTCCCTGCTTCTAGATTTCTATTGCTCAGAAATTCACTTGAAGGCAGTTTTTCACCTGTATTACCATCAGTACCATCCTTTTTAAAACAAAGGCTCCCTGCCTAGGATGCTGTCCCTAGTGTACCCAAAACTACAGGTGCCAAAGTGTTGAAGTTATGCTGTGTTCCTAACTAAACTGAAGCCTCTCTAGGCTTTCACAGAAATGAACAGAATGTATCCCTCCATTATTCTATCATATGGGCCCCCAAAGAGCACTACCTCTGCCTTCAGAGCTAATAACATATCCTCTCTAGAAAACTGAGCTACTCCTTTCTCCTAAGAGAGAACAGTGTGCAGCTCCCCATTCCCTTTGTCCTACTCCACTTTCAACAGTAATTATCTTGTGTATCTCTATTCTTTAAATAAATCAACTCATATAAATAAACACCAAGGGCAAAAGGCCCTACCAATGTTTCACACAGGCCAAGATATGGAAGAAAGTCAATGATGATACACCAGTGCCTTGAATATAATAAAATATACAGAAATTAACATGCTAAGAAATATCCAATCAAAATACCAATGGAGGGACTCTCTGGTGGTCCACTGACTAAGACTCCATGTTCCCACACAGGGGGCCCGGGTTCAATTTCTAGCCAGGGAACTGGACACCACATGCCACAAAGATCCCACATGCCACAAAGAATGTCAAAGATCCCAGGCACTGTAACTGAGACCTGGTACAGTCAACTAAATAAATACTTTTTAAAATATCAATGGATTAGAAAACTATTTCACTCTATAAGTCCCAGGTGTTCGTTTTTTTAAACAATTTTAGACTCAAGATGTACCAACTGGCAAATAAGCTAATAATTGGGCCTTCATAAAGATGGGGCCATATAAATGCTTCATATAGACATCATTACAGATTGACCAAAGAAAACCAAACTACTAGGTGGAGAATTCAACTTTCAAAGCCACATCTTCCTAAATCCTTTAGTATCAGAAGTTAACCTGTACGTGCACAGATAAATACATTAAGCAAAATTTGATTTTTTAAAATTTGTACCTTACCTACATCTAGAAGTGTCTGCAGTAACTCCATTGGAGAAGGTCCTATTTGACTCTTCCTGGGTCCGTTCCCAGAATCTATAAAACAAAAACATTTTATAGGCATTCTTAGGAAATAAAGACAGAAAATTGAATGTTGCGACAACAACCAAACAAAACACAACTAACGGAAGATAATAAGGTCATATTTCAGGGCTTGAAAATGGACTGTTACTATCTCAAATATATCCTTTTCTCTCTAATTTTCCTGCCACTCTTTTTACCCAAGTCAGGCTTATTGACCATCTGAGCTATTGCAATAGTCCTGAACTTGCTGTCCTGCATCCTCACCTATATCCCTGTTTTTTCTTCTTTTTACCTGGCATATTTACATCTATTCTTCAGGCTTCAATGTAAATGTCAATCAAAATAAAAATGAAAGCTTACTCTGACACTCTTTCTCTAGGTAGATTTAGATCATGTTATGGCAGAATAATGGCCCTTCAATGATGTCCTAATCCCTAGAAATTGGTGAATTTGTTATATTACATGGTAAAAGGAGGATTAAGATTGCAGATGAAACTAATGCTAATCGGCTGACCTGAAGATAGGAAAAGTAACCTAGATTATTCAGATCGGTCTACTGTAAAACACCATTCTTAATATGGGAAAAGGATCAAAAGAGGTGATCAGAGTAAATGTGAAAAAGGATTCAATCCACCACTGCAAGCATGGAAGATGTAGAAAGGGATCCACAAGCAAAAGGATGCAGGTAGCCTCTAGAACGCTTACTCCTTGGATGCTTACTCCTTGGAAGGAAAGTTATGTCTAACCTAGACAGCATATTCAAATGCAGAGGTATTACTTTGCCGACTAAGGTCCCTCCAGTCAAGGCTATGGTTTTTAAACCGGTAGTCATGTATGGATGTGAGAGTTGGACTGTGAAAAAAGCTGAGCGCCAAAGAATTGATGCTTTTGAACTGTGGTGTTGGAGAAGACTCTTGAGTCCCTTGGACTGCAAGGAGATCCAACCAGTCCATTCTGAAGGAGATCAGTCCTGGGTATTCCTTGGAAGGACTGATGTTAACGCTGAAGCTCCAGTACTTTGGCCACCTCATGCGAAGAGTTGACTCATTGGAAAAGACCCTGATGCTGAGAGGGATTGGGGGCAGGAGGAGAAGGGGACGACAGAGGATGAGATGGCTGGATGGCATCACTGACTCGATGGACGTGAGTTTGAGTGAACTCTGGGAGTTGGTGATGGATAGGGAGGCCTGGCATGGTGTGATTCATGGGGTCGCAAAGAGTCAGACACGACTGAGTGACTGAACTGAACTGAACTGAGCCTCTAGAAACTGGAATAAGCAAGGAAACAGATCCTTGCCTACAGCATCTAAACACACTGATGATAGTGCAGTGAGACCTATGCTGGACTTTTGATTTCCAGAATTGTAGGCAATAAAGCTGTGTTGTTTTAAGCCATGATGTTTGTATTAAATTTTTATAGCGCAACATAAAATGAATCCATCCCTTTATTATAAATTTTCATAGGAATGTTTAGCTAAAAAAAGTCGTTACACTAATTATTTGGTCAATGTCTGTCTCCTTTCTTAGAAAGAGTGTATTTTCAGTCTGTCATGTTTATAACTGACTTAGCACATTGCCTGGAATTTTGGGTTCTCTGTAAATATTGGTCAAATTTGTTGCTGTTTAGTCACTAAGTTGTGTCCAACACTTTGCGACCCCATGAACTGCAGCACACCAGGCTTCCCTATCCTTCACTATCTCCCTGAGTTCGCTCAAACTCATGTACATTGAGTCAGTGGTACCATCCAACCATCTATTCTCTGTTGCCCCCTTCTCCTCTTGCCCTCAATCTTTCCCACATTAGAGTCTTTTCCAATGAGTCAGCTCTTCACATCAGGTGGACAAAGTATTGGAGCTTCAGCTTCAGCATCAGTCCTTCCAATGAATATTCAGGATTTATTTCTTTTAGGATTGACTGGTTTGATGTCCTTTCAGTCCAAGGGACTCTCAAAAGTCTTCTCTAGTAACACAGTTCAAAAGCATCAACTCTTCAGTGCTCAGCCCTCTTTCTGGTCCAACTCTCACATCCGCACATGACTATTGGAAAAGACATAGCTTTGACTAGACAGACTTTTGTTGGCAAAGTGATGTCTCTGCTTTTTAATGTTGGTCATAGCTATTCTTCCAAGGAGCAAGCGTCTTTTATTTCATGGCTATAGTCAACATCTGCAGTGAATTTGTAGCCCATGAAAATGAAATCTGACACTGTTTCCACCTTTTCCCCGTCTATTTATCCTGAAGTGATAGGACTGGATGCCGTGATCTTTGTCTTTTGAGTACTGAGTTTTAAGCGAGTTTTTTCACTCTTCTTTTTCACTCTTCTTTTTCACCTTCAACAAGAGGCTGTTTAATTCCTCTTTGCTTTCTGCCATAAGGGTGGTATCATGTCCACATCTGAGGTTGTTGATATTTCTCTTAGTAATTTTGATTCCAGCTTGTGCTTATCCAGCCCAGCATTTCACATGATATACCCTGCATATAAGTTAAATAAGTAGGGTGACAATATACAGCCTTGACATACACCTTTCCCAATTTTGAACCAGTTGATTCTTCCATGTCCAGTTCTAAATGTTACTTCTTGTCCTGCATATAGATTTCTCAGGAGGCAGGTAATATGGTCTGATATTCCCATATCTTTAAGAATATTCTACAGTTTGTTATGATCTATACAGGCAAAGGCTTTAGAGTAGTCAACGAAACAGATTTTTTTTGGTATTCCCTTGGTTTTTCTATGATCTAGCATATGTTGGCAATTTGATCTCTGGTTCCTCTGCCTTTTCTAAAACCAGCTTGTACATCTGGAAGTTCTCAGTCCACATACTGCTGAAGCCTAGCTGGAGAATTTTGAGCATTGCTTTGCTAGCATATGAAATGAGTGCAATTGTATGGAAGTATGAACATTCTTTGAGTCTTCCCTGGTGGCTCAGATGGTAAAGCGTCTGCCTGCAATGCAGGAGACCCAGGTTCGATCCCTGGGTTGGGAAGATCTCCTGGAGAAGGAAATGGCAACCCACTCCAGTACTCTTGCCTGGAGAATCCCATGGGCAGAGGAGCTTGGTGGGCTACAGTACATGGGGTCACAGAGTCGGACACGACTGAGCGACTTCATTTTCACGTTCACTTTCACTTTCATGAACATTCTTTCGCATTGCTTTTCTTCGGGATTGGAATGAAAACTGACCTTTTCCAGTCCTATGGCCACTGCTGAGTTTTCCACATTTTCTGGCATAATGATCACAGCACTTTGACAGCATCATCTTTTAGAATTTGAAATAGCTCAGCTGGAATTCCATCACCTTCACCAGCTTTGTTCATAGCAATGTTTACTAAGGCCCATTTGCCTTCACACTCCAGGATGTCAAATTAGTGAACTGTATATTCCTAGCCAAGTAATTCCCAGTCCACCCCCAAAGCTGAGTTTTTTGTGACTAAGTGATATATGCAAGTCCTTAGATTTGTTAAAAAGATCACTTTAAAAAGAGAAACACTTTTAATTTATAAACATTAAAAGGATGCAAGAGTGAGTGAGAAATATGAAGGATAGTCAAAGAAGATGAAGTATATATTTAAGCCCCTTAAGAATAAAACCAAAACAAAGAAATAGAACAAATTTTTAAAACTGTAACTCAAAAATTAAAAAAATATTTGAAACTATATATTGAACAAGCACTCACATTTGAGAATATCAACTTAGAAAAATCAACATTAAGCATATTTTAGTAATTATGGAATATTCTAACTTGACAATTTCCTATGTCTTAATGAATCAGATTCTCAGTGCAGAAGAAATAGAAATAAGCAAAGAATGTAAGTAAAAATCTTTAGTTCAAGAGATATTTAAAATTTAAGGACACATGCACATACATTTCCTAGATCTGTCTACTGAAAAGGTCTAGAAACAATGACTAACCCAGAATCAGTGAACACCATTAAAGCTCATATTATCCACCATGTACCATTTCCCTATAAGAGGAACCATGATTGTTTAGATTAATGGCTAATTTCAGGTCAGGAAGAGTAAATGTATAAGGTTGGCCTAGAACGACTTCATGTAACAGATAATAAAATTATCAAAGACTGCATGGGTGAGATATGGAGAGAGAACGATATAAAAATATTTATCAACAGATAGAAACAAACATATACATACATATATATGTGTAAGTGTGTGTATATATATATACATGAATATAAACAGAGAAGACAACTTGAAAGGAGAATCCAGTGGCCCAAAGACAGGAAAATCTGAGCTTTGATAAGGAAAAGATGTGCAAAAGGGAATGGCAACCTACTCCAGTATTCTTGCCTGGAGAATCCCAAGGACAGAGGAGCCTGGCGAGCTACAGTCCATAGGATCTCAATGAGCCAGAAACTACTGAAGCGAACTAGCATGCATACAAAGATAAGATTGCAATGATTGAAATCCATTAATTACACTTAAATTCATGAGTTTATAGTATCTATGAACAAAAATTTTGATTATCTTCGAGAATGATAAGGCATTAATTCACTATCTTGAAAACTGAACAAATAAAAAGAAAATACCAAGATTTAATCCTGTGATTTTACTAATAATAGACTATTAAAAATAATAGGTGAGAGGAAGTATCTCCTTATAAAATTATTACCACTAGTAAATAAAAACAATTTGGTAGAATTAGAATATCACCATTTTACAACCCTCAAGGAATTAATGCTTCTAGGTATTGAGCATCAGTGGCAGTAAAAAACAACTATAAAAAGAGCAAAAACTGGATATCTTGTGCTTCCTGATCAAAAAAAAAAAATACTACCTATAATATTGCCAAAGGATCAAACCTGAATCACATGCTGCCTCTGGATCCAGCAACCAACCTACAGGAAATACAGAAGAAAGGATGGGAGTGGGGAGGGAGGCTCAACAGGGAGTGGGTAGATTATAAGTTGTGACTGACTGGTACAGCAGAAACCAGAACAACATTGTAGAGCAATTATCCTCCAATTAAAAATAAATAATTTTTTTAAGGGGGAACATGCAGAACTGCTTTTTGAGTATATAGTCAGGAAAATCCAGAATGTGGACAACTTTACAAGTCAGATGCCAGGTTTGCTGATACGTATGTTGTAAATAAAAGAATGACAAATTATAAAAACGTTAATTGTAGATTAAAAGATCCTTAAAAGAACTTCACATTTCTCACATGTAGGACTGAACTACTAGAGTGTCTAGGGAAGTGATGAAGCCTAAAGAAGTTCAGAGAAGTGACAACTACAGCAGTCAGAATTTAGTTACTTTTGAAAGGAGGAAAAGACTGACGAGGTACTTAGGATGGCCGAAAAGTTCAATTTTTTTTTTCTTTTGTCCCAGAGGGTGATTGCAATGGTTTTTACCTTAAAACAATTTACTAGCTTTATATTTTGGTGTGATTTCCTATACTTCCATTTTACTTTACAATAAAAAGTTTTTAAAATATAAATGCAGTTTTTAAGAATACAGACAATTAAGAATAAAGAAGCAACATCTTTCTCCTGAGTTGGTCATAGGTATAAATAGAAATCAACATTGAGGAGATTCAGAGCAACAGAATTTATAAAAGATTGTTTAATTCTTATGAAAATATGCTTAAAGAATGAAAATAAAGTCAGATTCACCTAGACAGTAAAATCCTTAGAACCTAATCATCCTTTCCCCCAGAACTTTAGCATGGTTACAGGGATGGGGGGGGTTGGGCCCTCGAAGGGAGGCCAGGGATGGTAATTTGTGATTGCTTGACAAAATCACAGCTACAAATTTCCATTAACATTTTAATCTAAACCATGGAAAATTTGAAAATTTGGGCTTTTTTTTTTTTTTCCCTGTAATGTTATTTCCTAAATTCAGCTGAAACCAGGGGTGGAAATAGCAAAACCAACTACTTGAACTGAACACCATCCTTTTTAATTAAATAAAGAAATAATACAGTTAACTCTTTTCAATATAATTATTAATGATTGGATATGCTTATTTGAAATTACTTTAGTTCCAAAACATTAGAAAATTGGGATTCTTCTCCAAACTGAATTTCTAAAATACATACAGGATCGATGCAATCACTAAATACAACCCATAAACAATTCAGATCCAATTGCAATGAAGTGGAAAAAAGTTGGATATTGTCCTGAAAATATGTTAAAATTAATAGAGACAGAAAATAGATTAATAGTTGCTAGAATCTGGGATGAGGAAGGAATGGAGTGACTGCTAATGGGTATGTGATAAAAATGCTCTAAAACTGGGTAGTTGTGATGGTCACATAACTCTGTGAACAAACTAAAAGCCATTAAATTGTACCCTTTTAAAGGGGTGAATTTTATGATATGTGAATTATACCTCAATAAAGCTGTTACACAGAAACACACACACACAGATAAATGTTTTTGCTATTCTTACTCCTGCTCTCATCTATTCTTTTCCTATTTTTATTCCCTTGCTCCTTCACCTGAAAGGTAATCAAATTAATTCTTTAAAATCTTTTAAATGTGCTTTCTCTAAATATCAGGGCATGCATATAGCATAAAAGATTGCATCCTTTTACTGCAAATTAGAGCTTTGGAAATTTGACATGCAAATTTATGCAAAATAAGAATACAAGTGTGTTAGTAACTTTCAGTTCAGAGAAAAGAACACTGTCACTTTAAAAAATAGAACAAACCTACTCACTGTTATCCTGATTTTTCTGATTTCAAGAAATAGCAACTGTTTCTGATTAAAATGCCTTCCTACTATTATATGTATTTTTAATAGGCATTAATAGCACATTACACATATTACATCCATTAAGTGAAATAGATATCAGCAAATTTGTGTGCTGCATGCATCGAATGGAGCAGAGATGATAACATACTTGATTAAAATACTGGGTAAAAGTGTTTCTATCCAAGAAGTCTCTAGTATGGATATAATTTCATTTATGTATATATAAATTATACTAACTGCCTTGGTTTCTAAGTGTTTAAGTGTAATGCTACAGTGATTTTCAGCAACATATACCTCTACTACATTTCTCATGCCACTATAGATTAGATATGTCTTCAAAACATAAATGTAACACCAGAATTTTATCTTATCTTTTCATGACTGCTATCTATAAACCAAACACTTCAAGAATGTTTTCTATCCAAACACGACCACTACAGTTTTTGCATTGGAAATTTTAAAGGCATACTGGGCTTTAATTGAATTCTAACTCCATATTCTCCCTGATTATTTGAAAAGCATATCAAATTTTCCTTATAGCAAATGCTTCAAGCTTAAACATTATATTTGCATTTGTTTCAAGGCCAGAGATTTATTGAAACAATATTAAAAAAAACATTTTTTAAACTTTAGTAAATACAGTGTCTCATTTTATGAAGCAAAATACTCAAAATTTGTGCCAGTTTTCCTGTGGTTTTTAAAATCTGGTGTACAGTATGTTTGGTGAGTGAAGCCAAATCATTGGGATAGAAAACACAGTCCCAAGTTAATACATCACTTTACCATCTAGCATTTATCAAACATGTACAGAAAAGTAGGAAAACAGTGTGAAATATGTTTACATTTTATGGTAATAGATACATCAAGGCATTTTCTTAAAGTTAGATACCTTTATTTAAAATAAGCTAATTCTCATTCTTTAAAAAAAGGTGAGTAATTTCTTGAAAATGACAAGAAAATTTTGAGAGATCTGTCTTTCACCATTTCTTTTTTCCATACTAGGACAAAATGGGACATATTTACCCCATCACTGTCCCATTTGGCTTTATGATTTCAGTCACAAAGATATTTCAAAAGCAGAATTTGAAATATTGCTGTAAGACAGACAACATTAGCCTAACATCATGGCATTCTTGTCCCCTGATTTCTTCTCATGCCCAAGGTGCTATTCATAATAAATGTTTTGACCCACTAATAGACTTTCTGAGGGTAGCATAGGGATCATAAAGTTCATGAATCCTTTTTTCCTAAGACATTAAGTGTATTTCCTTTTCATTCCCCAAAGTTGTCTTTTTGCCAGAGCCTAAAGTTTCCTTTTAATTTTGTATATTTTAACTAAATTTGCATTCTTAATGAACTAGACAAGCAGTAACACTGAGTGTCATGTTATGAAGCCACCAAACACATATGAAATTTGTTTCTGATATAAGTTGTCATTCCATAATAATAAGCTCAAAGTAAATCTAATTATCACACTAGTTTTATGCATTCATATATCTTTGATGTTGGCTATGACTCTCTCTGCTTAGCAAGACACTCTCTTTCTCTTTAGTCACTAAGTTGTATCTGGCTGTTGCAACTCCATTGACTGTAGCCTGCCGGGCTCCTCTGTCCATGGGATTCTCCAGGCAAGAACACTGCCATTTCTTTCTCCAGGGGATCTTCCTGACCCAGGAATTGAGCCTGGGTCTCCTGAATTGAAGGCAGATTCTTTACCGACTGAGCTATGAGGGAAGCCCAGCAAGACACTAACTAAAGCAAAACCATAATTTATGTGGCAAGGATTTACCAAAATATAAAATATCCACTGTTTTATATTACCAGTAATCATTCTTCCTCAAAATTAGCAAAGCTTGTTAGACATACTACCCATGAGGCAGAACCTTTGTCTCATTCACCACTTTATCCCCAACACCTAAAATGGAGTCTGGCGTATATCATGGAGTCATTACATATGCACTAAATAAATAACTTGCTAGTGAATTAATAAATTAATGAAACTGATGATGATTTATAACTGCATCTAAAATGCTTCATGTAAACACCTGAAATTTGAATGCATAGAGAGGTAGCACAGAATGACTTTGAGTTTAAAAAAATGTAATATCCCTTGTTAGCTCTTCTTTCATTTTTCTACATTTTTACTATCATCTACAGTTTATGCAGATGTAAACTAACACTTTTTTGGATGACAGTGTATAATATACATTATAAGCTTTACATCCAGAACTATTTTTACAAATTTATCTGAAGACAATGATCAGAGATAGGCACAAATGTTTACTGACAAAGATAAAAGAGTTATTTATAAGAATGAAAAGTTGAAATAATTTACTCATTTAAAAGTAACAGAGTTGTAACCTATAGATGTAATGCAATTCTAATCAAAACACCCATGACATTCTTCATAGAATGAGAAAAATATTCCTAAAATTCATATGGAACTACAAAAAAAAAAAAAAAAAACAAATTGCCAAAGCAATCTTAAGAACAAGCTAGAGTTATCACCCTTCCTGACTTCAGACTATACTACAAAGCCATGGTAATCAAAACAGTATGGTACTGGCAAAAAAGCATATCAATGGAACAGAATAAAGAGCCTAGAAATAAACCCACACACTTAGTCAATTAATTTATGACAAAGAAGGCAAGAATATACCATGGGGAAAAAGATAATCTCTAACACAAGTGATACATGGAAAACTGTACAGCTATATGTAAAACTATAAGATTAGAGCATTTTCTCACACCATATACAAAAATATAGTCAAAATTTATTAAAGACCTAAATATAAGACCTGAAGGCATAAAACTCCTAGAAGAGAACATAGGCAGAACACTCTGACATAAGTCATAGCAATATTTTTTTGGATCTGTCTCCGAAGCAAAATAAATAAGTGGGACCTAGTTAAATATAAAAACTTTTGTATAGCAAAGATGACCACTGATGAAATGAAAAGACGAATTATTGAATGGGAGAAAATACTTGCAAATGATATAACCATCAATACGGGTTAATATCCAAAATACATAGACAGCTCATAAAACTCAATATCAAAAATAAAAATTAAAAAATGAGTAGAAGACCTAAACAGACATTTTCCCAAAAAAGACATACATGTGGCTAACAAGCACATGAAAAGATGTTCAGCATCACTAAATTAGTAGAGAAATGCAAATCAAGACAGCAATAGGATATCACCTCATACCTGGCAGAATGGCTATCATCAAAAAGTCTACAAATAACAAATGATGGTGAGATGTGGAGAAAAGGGAACACTTATACACTGTTGGTGAGAATGTAAATTGGTACCGTCTCTAGGGAAAACAGTATGAACATTTCTCAAAAACCTAAAATAAGAAGTGCCATATAATCCAGCAATTCTACTCCTGGGTATATATTCAGAAAAAAATGAAAACACTAATTTGAAAAGATACATGCACTCCAATATTCAGAGCAGCACTATTTATAATAAGCAACCCAAGACATGAAAGATATGGAAGCAACTCAAGTGTTCATCAATAGATAAATGGATAAAGAAGATGTGATGTATATATATATACATATACATAGGCTTCCCAGGTGGCACTATTGGTAAAGAACCCGCTTGCCAATGCAAGAGACATGAGACACAGCTTCCATTGATCCCTGGGTCAGGAAGATCCCCTGGAGGAGGGCATGGCAACCCACCCCAGTATTCCTGCCTGGAGAATCCCATGGACAGAAGAGCCTGGCAGGCTACAGTCCATAGGGTCGCAAAGAGTCAGACATGACTGAAGCAACTTAGCACACACACAAACATATATATATGTGCAATGGAATATTGCTCACTATAAAAATAATAAAATTCTGCCATTTCAGGATGTAGATGGACCTAGAGAATATTATGCTTAGTGAAATAAGCAGATAAAGACAAATACTATATGATATCACTTATATGAGGAATCTAAAAGATTAAAATAAAATGTATATTGAAAAACAGACTCACAGATCTTGAGAACAAACTAGCGGCTATCAGTGCAGAGAGGGAGAAGAGGCAAGATAGGGGTATAAGATTAAGAGAAACAAACTGAAGGTGAAGGTGAAGTCACTCAGTTGTGTCTGACTCTTTGTGACCCCATGGACTGTAACCTACTAGGCTATTCCATCCATGGGATTCTCCAGGCAAGAATACTGGAGTGGATTGCCATTTCCTTCTCCTGGGGATCTTCCCAACCCAGGGATCGAACCCAGGTCTCCCGCATTGGAGGCAGATGCTTTAACCTCTGAGCCACCAGGGAAGCCCTAGAGAAACAAACTACTATCTTTATAGATTGTAGTCCATTAAAAGTTATTAGAAAATAATGGCTACAATATCCTGTGCTGTGTAACATATCCTTGTTGCATATCAAATTTATATATAGAGAGCTACTATATATAAATTTGATATGCAACAAGGATATGTTACACAGCACAGGGTATTATAGCCATTATTTTCTAATAACTTTTAATGGACTACAATCTATAAAGATACTGAATTACTATGTTTTACACCTGATATTAATACTGTAAATCAACTAATACACCAATAAAAATCACATAAAATAAAAAAAAGTAATGGAGCAGTCAATAAAGCTATAGAATACCTATAGAATGGAATAATATGCAGCAATTAAAAACTGTCAAAGTATTCAATAACACCAAAAACAGTTCTAGAAATTTTGTTAACTTAAAAAGTCAGAAAATAGTATGATCCCTTTTAAAATAAAGTTAATAGGCATATTCTTAAAGAATGGAAAGGGCTTCCCTTGTGGTTCAGATGCTAAAGAATCTGCCAGCAATGCAGGAGAGCTGGGTTCAATCCCTAGGTTGGGGAAATCCCCTGGAGGAGGGCATGGCAACCTACTCCAATATTCTTACTTGAAGAATCCCCATAGACAGAGGAGCTAGCAGGCTACAGTCCATGGGGTTGCAAAGAGTCGGACATGACTGAGCAACTAAGCACGCAAAGAATGGGAAAAACTTCAAAATATTCATGGTGGTTATTTCTTGGTGGTGGACTATAGGTGATAAGCATTTTTAATATTTTATCATTTTTTCAATATTTCCCAAATTTTATACGAGAAAACATTAATTTTGAGGTTAAATGATTTTGATGATATTGATTTAAAAGCAAAATATCAATACAAAAAAGGCTTGAAACTAGGTTTAAAATTAGACTTAGGCAAAATGTTCTTATCCTGTCCATTTATGTGTATAATGCCATCTACTTTGCAAGGCTTAATTTAGGGTCCTGCACATAACAAGTACTCAATAAATACAGCTAATATGAAATACATCCAGTTAATACTACACATCAACATCTACAGATGAAGATTAAGAAATGTACTTTTTAAATTTTCCCTTTTAACATCGTTATACTCATCAAAAATGTATTTCATTTGTTACACAGGGTCAGTTCAAAGAACACTTAATTACATACGGAAGAACCATGTGAAATTACAGCCAAAGCAATTGCTAATGCAGTTCGTGAATGTATTTTTGACCATATTGCTTAAAATGTCATTAAAAAAAAAAATCTATCGAAAACATTTTATAACTGGCCAGCTTTTATGACAATTTAAATTTTTCCATATGGCTAACAGCTGACAGTATTACGCCAGCTTTAGTGTTCCTCTCCATTTTTATATAAATATGAACTTTCAAAAACAGATTTAAATTATTGAGAAGAGAACTATGAATTTTTATAGAGCTCATGTTGACCTAGAGCTTCATATTACTTAAACTAAACTTTATATCTTTTATATCATTTTTCTCCATAGAACACATGGAGTTGTAACTCTGTGGAAATACTGAAGAGGTCAGTTTCCAATCTCTTTAGTGCTATTGATTCTTCCATAACAAATTTTGTGCTAATAGCCTAGCTCAATCTGAGCTTTTGACTGTTGAAGGAGATCCAGATTAGAATTCCCAAATGTTTATCATCAACAAACCCTAGCTCCATATAAAACATATGAGAGTAGGATTTTGTGCTCATAGGAGCTTGGGAAACTATTTTCCCATTGGTGAGTCACTGGCACATTGACACACTAAACCTGTGATTCTCAAGACTGTTGAGGAGGCCAGTGGAGAGGACATCTGAAGGACATCATCAGAATCAACATAAAATCTCATTCTCCCACCCCCACATACTCAAAAACCCAGCAATCTCAAGGTGAGGATACACTTTGGGGTGAAGAAAATAACTTTTTTTTGATTGAAGTATAATTTATTTACAGTATTAGCTTCAGGTATACAACATAGCGATTGACTATTTTATAGATTATACTCCATTTAAGATGATTACAAAATAATGGCTATATTTTTCCCTGTGCTGTATAATATTTTCTTGTTGCTTACCTATTTTATACAGAATAGTTTGTATCTCTTAATCCCATACTCCTATCTTATCCCTCCCCACAGGTAACCACTAGTTTGTTCTCTACATCTTTTGAATCTGTTTCTGTTTTGTTAAATACATTTTTTTAGAATCTGTTTTTTAAAAGTATCTCAGGGATTCTGAAATAGGAGCATGTCAGAGAGTTTAAAACTTTTCTATTAAAGGTAAGAATTTCTCCACTAATATACAGGCTGGACTTTTTAATCTTGCTATTTAACACACTATTATAAGTAATATCTGGGCTTCCCTGATGGCTCAACAGTAAAGTATCTGCCTGCTAATGCAGGAGACATGGGTTCAATCCCAGGGTCAGATTCCCTGGAGAAGGAGACGGCAATCCACTCCAGTATTCTTGCCTGGGAAATCCCAAAGATAGTGGAGACTGGCAGGCCACTGTCCATGGGGTCTCAAGAGTCAGACAGGACTTAAAGACTAAAACAACAACAAGTAACATCTATTAATACCCCCACATAACGAAGTGTTTTTCAGAACAGGGATTAGAAAACACTGCACCCTGCAATGTAAGTTAATATCATTGCACTTATTATTTATACACTGGCTTGAGAAAACCACCTGATTGAAGAAGGTCACTAAAAGATGTAATCCATGCATGGGGCTCTGAAAGGTCTATGTGAAGTTTTCAAAGGTTGCCAGTGAAGATCTATTCTGAAACTGGGCAAGTAGGAAATGAAAATACTCAACTAAAGGAACATATAAAAGATGTCTATGACTTTGGGATAGGAAAAACTTTCTTAAAATTCATACATAGCCTTAAATATAAGACACAAGATTAATAAGTACTCAGCATTAGGCAAGTCTGTTTTTTACAACTGTATTGTCAAAAAGAAAATTAAATCCTTAGGTCTAAGTGTGCTATATATCCTTTTCTTTATGTATTCATTCACCAAATATTTATTGTATACCTACTATGAAAGTTTAGAAATGATTTTTTTCAGAGACTTGTGTACTAGCTATTATTTTTTCACATAGAATTTCCTCCAGGGATATTAAGCCAAACTTTTAAGTCACTACAATTAGGCAAAGTTTGAAACTGAGATCTCTCTCTTAACACTGTTCTATTTACTCCTTCCTTGTTCTTCACAACATAAGGCTTCTAGTACAAAACGCACTGATATTCACATTTGACTTGGAGAGATTACATATTCCCCCAAAATGACAGATTGAACCTTCAGGTAGGAGCAATCACAATGCCTCATCCCATATAATAAAACTATGAAAAATTTTGATTTGAGGGTTTTTTCCAATCATTGGGCTTCCCCTGTGGCTCAGCTGGCAAAGAACCCACCTGCATTGCGGGAGATAGTGGTTCGATTTCTGGGTCGGGAAGATCCACCAGAGAAGGGCTAGGCTACCCACTCCAGTATTCTTGGGCTTCCCTTGTGGCTCAGCTGGTAAAGAATCCACCTGCAGTGCAGGAGACCAGTGTTCAATCTTCCCTGGCTTGGGAAGACCCCAGGAGAAGGTAAAGACTACCCACTCCAGTATTCTGGCCTGGAGAATTCAATGGACTAGTCCATGGGTGTCACAAAGAGTCAGATACAACTGAGCGACTTCACTTTCAGCCATTATTTCTTTGAATACTTTTTTCAGCCCCACTCTTCTCCTCCATGCTTTCTGAGATTTGGTTTAAATGACTGTCAGATCTTTCGTTATAGTTCGTTCCATAGGTCCCTGAAGCTCTGTTCATTATTCTTTAATCTATTTTCTCAGTATTTCAAGTTGGGTAATTGCTATTACTCTAATTTCAAGTTCATCTTCTTTCCTCTGTTCTGTGTATCACATTACTGAGCCTATCCAGTAAGTTTTTAGTTTTGGTTACTGTATTTTTCCATCCTAACACTTCCATTTGGTTCTTGTTCATATCTTCTATTTCTTTTTCTTTTTTGTAGTTAGCTCTCATTCAATTTATTGTGCTTTGTTAATTACAACAAATTATACAGACATATGCAACCAAAGTGAAGTCACTCAGTCGTGTCCGACTCTTTGTGATCCCATGGACTGTGGCCTACCAGGCTCCCTCCATGGGATTCTCCAGGCAAGAGTACTGGAGTGGGTTGCCATTTCCTTCTCCAGAGGATCTTCCCGACCCAGGAATCGAACCCGGGTCCCTTACATTCCAGGCAGACGGTTAACCTCTGAGCCACCAGGGAAGCAACCAAAGGGAGAAGGCAATGGCACTCCACTCCAGTACTCTTGCCTGGACAATCCCACAGATGGCAGAGACTGGTAGGCTACAGTCCATGCGGTCGTGAAGAGTCGGACTCGACTAAGTGACTTCACTTTCACTTTTCACTTTCATGCACTGGAGAAGAAAATGGCAACCTACTCCAGTGTTCTTGCCTGGAGAATCCCAGGGACAGAAGAGCCTGGTGGGCTGCCGTCTATGGGGTCTCACAGAGTCAGACATGACTGACGCGACTTAGCAGCAGCAGCAGCAGCATGTAACCAAAGACATAGGCTGCAATAGTCATGGTGATTTCTGTCAGGTGGAATTATGGAATTTCCTCCTTTATTTTTTTATTTTTCATTGAGGGATAATTGCTTCACAATGTTGTATTGGTTTCTGCCATACAAAAGGCAAATCAGCCATAAGAATACATGTGTCCCCTCCCTCTTGAATAGCTTCTATTTCTTTGTTGATACTTTCATTTTATCATTTGTTTCAAGTGTGTTAACAGTTGCTGATTGAGGCATTTTTATGATGGGTTGCTTTAAAACTCTTGTCAGATAATTCCAATATCTATACCACTTTGGTGGGCTTCCCAGGTAGTTCTAGTGGTAAAGAATCTGCCTGCCAATTCAGGAGACATAAGGGAAGCAGGTTCAGTCCCTAGGTTGGGAAGATCTCCTGCAGGAAGGCATGCCAACCCACTCCAGTGTTCTTGCCTGGAGAATCCCATGGACAGAGGAGCCTGGTGGACTACAGTCCCTGGGTCACACAGAGTCAGACACGATGGAGAGACCTAGCACACACACGCACATGCTGCCTCAAGGCTGCCTGACTTCAGTTCATTGTATTTTCTCATTCCAGCTGAGATTCTCATGGCCTTTGATGGACACGTGATTTTTTTTTATTGAATTCTGAACATTGTGGGTACTCAGTCCTGAGAATTTTGGATGGAAGAAGTCATCTGTCTTAGCAGGCTTCTGCTGACACAGCCCCAGCTGGGAGAGGGAGAGCTGCCTCGTTCCTTCCAGGTAGGAATGAAGTTCAGTCTCCCTACTACACCTTCCTAACATCACGCCAGCTGGGAAAAGACAAGGTGCTTTGTCACTGCTCCAGACATGGCACCCACTAACACCTCAGCTCATGCACAGTGGCTCATGACCTCTGGAGGAAGGAGCCAGCCTCAGATGCCCTCAGCCTCTCAGGCACAATCCTAGTGAGGAGTGGGAGAAATGCCTCATTCCCTTCATGTGAGAGTGTAAGTCTTGGCTCCCCACTCAGCTTCTGCTGGCAGGGGTGGAAGGAAGACCACAATTTTTTTCCCATGGTGTTTGGATAGAGCAGGGACGTTATTTTCTAGAAGTTTTCCTTCTTATAGGTAGATGCTTCCTGGGACTTTTGCTAAAGAGATCAGACTTTTACTGAACTTTTCTGGTCTGTAATGTTGGCATTTCTTGGTTCCTGACTTCTCCAGCTCCAGTTTGGGATATATGTGGCAAAGATAAAACCCAGGGATCTCCTCACCATGCTGTTCCTCAGACCCCAAGGTTAACTGGGCTGCTTTCTGTACTTCTTTCAGAATTTTCTTACACTTGTTTCATAGGTAATTTCCAAGAGTGCTTAACAGTATTTAACAGGAGGAATAGGGAGACGGGCATGCATCCTATTTTTTCCAGAACCAGAAAGCAATGTATTTAATTCTAATTCTACATATTTTATGTATTTCATTTCTCAAAAAATCTTTGTTATCTGATACTATTGAGATTTCACTCATTTGAAGGCTCACTTAGAAATGTTTTTCATAACTACTGTATCTTTACATATTTCTCTGAGAAATTTTCATTGTACCGTTACAATTTTCTTAATCTGCAATGCACATCGAATTGCATTTTTGATGCAAACCTATGTTTCTTGGAAGGTATAACATGCATAACCACAAACTCAATTTTAATGAAAGTAGAGAGATGGTATATGATCATTCCACATGGGCAAAGGATGAGATTCAACTCATCATATCTTTCATAGACTTTTTCCAAATGCACACGACCAAAGCCTGATTATTCTCTTAATTTCAGCCTCACCTGAACAGATGTTCCTAGTTGATTTTCTTCTACTTGTGCACTGATAGTCTCATTTATTCTGATTATCATTTTGTGTTTTTATTGAGCATGATCTTCTATTTGCTCATTTTCATTCCCCATTCTTGTTTGAGCACCTCCATCATCTTTCACACAGTTTGCTTTTGATGTCTGAAAAAGCCAATAATACCCACAAATCTGCTGTGGTTCAGATGCTCACTACAAAAGTCTTTTCCTTTTCAGTCCATCTCCTGAAGATATTTTCCTGGCAGGCAATAAAACAACTTTGGAGAAATAATGTCTCATTTACTTCTTTCTACTTAATTTGCTTTTTAAAATTTTTCTCATCTTGAGAATTTATATGAGAGCAAAATTCATTGTTTTGAGCCTGTCTCATAAACTAAACATAACCTTTGACAACATTTCAGTGACACAATGCTCATTTGGATATTTTACTAAAAATGTAAAACCTGTTTTTTTCACATCTGCACTATTTTGAAACAAAGGATCGTAACATCTAAATAATCTTGTCCCTGACTGTTGTTTTGGTTTGCACTGGGGTTTCATGAAATTTAATAGACAGATAACATAAATTCACACGAGTAAATTAATTCTAAAGCTGACTTGTATGCTGTGCAACACCAATCTTTTTATTTTTTGCAATCACCTAAGAAAAGATATTTTTAAGCAAAGAAAATAGAGTTTAAAAAAAATTATAGAAATACTAGGCCTGCTGTTCTGCTTTTTGCTCTTCTTGGCACGAATAGATTTGCAACTGAAGTCCTTTTGGCTCCTATGATGTCATTATAGAAGTGCCGTCTTGCAAATCCTTCCCATTTGTCTCTTTCACTGCCTGCTCTATGGTTGAAACAATTCTTTTCAAAATAATTTATAATTTGTTTTGTATGACACCAGTGACATTTATTACAGGTGTCAAGTCAGCAAAAGATACCCAATTATTTCCATTTAATTCATTTATCAAATGCTAAGGTCTATGGCAAGAATTTAGAGGTCATGTTACTTAGGATCTCACAGTAAAGAGGAAGGACAGTTTTGTTCTCAGTCAGATGAGCTAACTTGGAAGACCATGGTCAACAGGAAATCTTCCAGAGAAGAAGAAATGGTGGCTTTGAACAGAGATGCTTTGGACAAGAGTCAAAGAGTAACCACAGTACAAACAGTTGATTTGATTTGCTGTCATTTTTTTTCTTTTAATTTCAGAAGGTGGCTGTTTTCCATTATTTCTTTAAAACTGCATTAGTTTATTTTTTTCAGATTGTTAAATTACACGGGTAAAAGTGATTCTTCAGATAAATCTGACTCTTCAACCTCAATTATTATCTAATGGGTGTACTATTATACACACAGTGGGATTAAATTTGAAATGCAGGTGGAACCATGTTCAGTTTTTCTCCCATTACTGCACACTATAAAGCTTTAATGCAACACAAATATTGCCCCTAAATTATTTCTTTCTATTGAAATTTTACCTGAAGAATTTATCATCACAAAATGGAGTTTATAGGACTCTGCATCTATCTGTTAGACAACAAATTTCCTTATCCACCATCTTTGTCTACTCATAGGATAGATATTCAAAACCACAGGGCTCAGTACCTGCTTTAGTTTCATTCACTCCATCCAATACAGGACAAAAATGATTGCTGGATAAAACTGTAATATCACTCTCTTATTACCTTTCATTCATACTGTGTTTATAACTGTAGCTGAAAATAACTGGCCATACTGGCATTTTAGATGTAAGAATGCTCAAACTCAAAGAAGAAAGTATTCTAAATTTGTGTTCAATGACATCTTAAATTGAACTAATTTTTAAACTAAACTTATTTTTCACTCATATGTCAATATTAACTGCTTTAATGTATTATGAGTATTACAAATCTACTCAAAAATAATATTATTGAGGCAGAAATGAAGCTCTTCACTAGTCTTTACAAATAAAAGATTCTCAAACTGATAACCAGAAAACGTCTACATTCTGGGAGCTTGCATGTGCATGCACACCTGCTCAGTGGTGTCCAACTCTTTGCATTTGCAACCTTATGAACTATAGTCCTTCAGGCTTCTCTGTCCATGGAATTTTCCAGGCAAGAACAATGGAGTGGGTTGCCATTTCCTACTCCAGGGGAATCTTCCCCCACCCAGGAATTGAATTCCCACCTCTTGCATCTCCTGCATTGGGAGGCGGATTTCTTTTTTTACTGCTGCACCACCTGGGAAGCCCCTGGAAACTTGGAGAATGTGTAAAAGAGATGCCACTTTGAATCGCAACAAAGATCACTAATGAGGGAATGCCCTTCAAATAGATCCCTGACTGGCTAGAGAGGGCTGGCTATCACACACAGTAGTATTATCACGGAAACTAGTCTTTGACTAAGAATCCTCCACTGTATGACCTCACACTAGCACTTGCATCCTAGAGTCTCTTTTTCTTGCAACATGAGAAAGTAGAAAATTTTCTTTCTGGGATGCTGAATGCATTCATGTTTAATTCTTTATATAACTAATCAAACGTTTGCAAGTTAATAGCACCTTGAAGTCTTTTAAATTTATTATTGTGTATTTTTTCCCTCTCTTGGACCACATATTCCCTTTTCTTCATCCATCTGCCTTTATTTCTCTTACTATATCTATTTCTTGCAAAGAAATGGGACTTAAACATTTTCCCTTGCAGTACTCCTTCCCTAGAGTCAGTGTCAACAAATTGCAACCATTCACCAGCCCTGGTGTGCTCAAACATTTCTGTACATCCCCACTAGAAACACTAAGAGACAACAAGCAAGCATCTTGTGTGGATACAGAGCTAACATCCACCACTTGGCAAGCTGTGTTTAGGGAGGCTTACTTAGCTCTCATTCTGGGATTATTATAAGAATAAATCTTTTAGCATTTGCTTGGGATTAAAAGTGAGGGAATCTAGACTCACATTTTAAAATGCACATCCTGATGAATAATAAATACATTTAGTAAATATACATTAAGGGAGAATTATATTTTCTGCAGCTTGTTGTGTTTTACTGAAAGCATTCTCCACATAACAATGAATTAACAGAACCCAAATATCAGATGAAGTTGGAGTGGTGAGTATAATTTGTATCATCTAGTAGAAATGAAAGAGGTGGAAACAAGAGCAGATCAAAATGAAAAGGCTGGTTGTGAGAGGACAGAAGAGAGGCCTGCAGGGCAATACAGCCCGACACACAGGAGGCTGCTCAGGGTGTGCTGGAGAGCCCTGGGCTCAGAACACACAACTGTGAGTTCTAATCCTGGGTTCGTCACCAGTTCCCAGCCTCTCAGGTTCCTCAGTGGCAAAAGGGAATTAAAATGCCTGTGAGGGCCACAGAATTACTTGTAAACCGTTTAATGACAGATACGAAGGGCAGAAGTCCTTTAATTTCAGGATCAAGGAGACATCTGAAAAATGATTCCATCAGGTCAACCACAAGCAAATCGATGACATCAATGTTCTGCCCCCTTCACTCCTCCCCTTTTTCACGATCACTTCCATAGTCCTTGCCTTCCAAGCCCCAAGTTGTGATCATGAGCACAAAATAGTCACCTTCTCTCTGCTTAGTCTTCCCTTCATGCATACTCCCTCATCTGCTGGACAACACCCTCCCCACCTCACCACATCAAAGTTTAATTGTCCTGTACCCCCTTTATCGTGAACTCCATTTGCTGTCAACACCACATAGGAAGAACGCACAAGTTCAGGAATCAAAGACTCTAAATTCAAACCTAGCTCTTATGCTTGTGAACTGAGACTTTGGCAAATAATTTAACCCCATGTGCCTTAGCCTCCTCCTCATCATACCTGAAGCTCATAACAGTATTAGTTTCATAGCACTCTTGTGAAGGTAAATAATAAGGATAAACTCTCTGGCACAGTGCCTGGCTCATAAATAAACACTTAATAAATGTAAGTAGTATTATTTGATCTAAAATGTTAATAAAACACATCAGCTTAATGTCATTCCTCCAAAGCAACTCCCAATTTTACCAGCAGCCTTAATGTAAAGGAGAGCATAGTTGTGTGATTTTTAAACACCATGACAAAGTGCTAGGGGAGATACTTAGGGGCGAGAGCAAAGGGTCCCTTAGGACAGGCTCTTCCAACCTTTAGTACCGGATAGTCCACCATCCAGACCAGCCCACTGGCTGTGATTCCCACTGTGTTTCCATACATCCCCTGCCTCCTTTGCAGAACAACAGAAGATGCAGAGACCTGGACCAGAAGACACAAAGGAATATCTGTCAGGACACAGTTTACTCCGGGACCTTGTTAAATGATCTGCTTTTTATCCAGACCTGGGTAAACAGAAGTACTTCCTCAGAAACAAGTAAACACTATACTATGCAGTGATTTCACAAACCACTATTTAATAGTCCATTACCAGCTTTTCCAGACAAGCAATCACCGAACCTCCATTTTTGTGAAAGACAGTCGTTGCTTTGTTTATGGCTTGGGGCTGTGGGGGGAGACAGGAGGGACAAGAGAGGTGACACTAAAATTACTCGCCCTCTTTAAAGCTTTCCAGGTAAGCTGTGCCCAGACTCAAGGACAATGTGTTAAGACTGACTCCTGTGTCGCCCCTGAAAAGCCCTGGGAATTTTAATTGAAATTACTTTTATGCACTGGCATGCTGCCTTATTTACAATTTGTATTATGAAGGACAATGCTAAACAAGAAGGGTGACTTTTTTTAAATACAGACTTCAAAACTGTATATTGGCTGCCCACCTAAGAAATAAACACAAGATTATTTTTTTTCCACTAAAGGACAGTAAACTTCTTTGGTTATCGATATTCAAAAACCAGACTAAAACAGCACAGCAAGCTTTAATGGGAGAATGTCCCCAAAGCAGACAGCTACTCGTGGAAACGGAAACAAGCAGAAGAACAAACAAAAAATCTTTTGGGTTTTATCCTACATTTCAAAGCTGCATTAAAGTCACAGTTCTTCTCATTGCAAGACGGTTCCTAAAACTTCACGAAACTGCCATAAAGCAGGAAGTTCAGACTATTACTTTTTCAGTATTATCTTCCTTTCTCAATTCAGCTTCAGTTTATCCACTAACTTAACAGAATAATACTTTCTGAATAGGAAAACTTGGTAACTTCCCATGAATACCTTTCCTGCCAAGTCCCCTGCCCCTGGCTCTCATTTATAGAGTGTTCTCAGCTGGTGGCTATGCTGCCTTCCTGTGACTTAAGAACAGCTTTTTCCAGAAGGAAATACAATGCTAAACAAGATTTATCTTTTCAAAAGTGCATCTGACTTAGAGAAAATGATGCTTACCTAGTTATAAGATAGAATGGTAACGTGGAGGGGGGGTAAATCAAAGTCTACTCTTGAAAGGAGGCAATCTCAAAAACCCTTCCAACTTCTCAGTGTAGGAACATGGAAATCCTTTCTCAGGGCCCAAATATGTGTCAGAAATAATATGCCAAGAGACACATTATTCCCTGGGATGGGCTACTATGATTATCTATCCTATTATGAGTCAAGCCATCGAAAATCCAAAGGTAAGTAGCAGCTATAAAAAATGGCTTATGAGAATTCTGAGGAAATATTATGAGGTGACAATGCTGTGAAACTTACTGCAGAAATAAATCCCTCAGTATGGAAAAAAAAAATGTGTCCTATATGGCAGATTCTGAGTTTTCTCTCCTTTTTCTTCCATGATCTTCTCTCTTCTATCCACCTCTTCCATTCTTTCTTCCAGTCTATGTTCTTTTTTCCAGTTTATTTTTCTCTCTCCCTACTCCCTCTGCCTCTGTATCCCCATCTTTCTTGCTTGGATTTTCCGTTGTTTGGGTTTTTTTTTTCCATTTCCACATGTCATTACTCACTCCAGTAACATGTCACAATATTGCATGGAAGTTCATTGTAAGCACATTTTAGTTCCCTGTTGTTACGTTTTTAATCCGTCAAAGTTAACATTTTTATATCACTCTTTCTCTTCCCAAAAGGAAACCAAGTTAAGATCCTTTTGATTTTTATATGATATGTCTCTTTACTTGAAAATCACTCACCCAAAATGGGGAGAAGAAAGAGGTGAGGAACGGAACATACAATCCTTATCCTCAAAAAAAAAAAAAAAAAAAAAGCCAAAGCTCTAAGGAACTCTTCAAACCAGATCCCTTTTATCCCATTTGTCTTGTTTTCCCAGCTTTTTTTTTTCTTTTAAACATTTACTCATCATAAATTTATTGAGTACCCAACGCTTGCCAGGAAATGTAGGCATACAAACAATAGGTTGGTAGAAGGATTATAAGGAAAGGAAAAAGGTTTTTCTACTTTTTTCTCCCAAATGTATTCCTTTTCTTTGAGAGGAAATCAGAGCAGAAAGAAATAAATGGTCAGAAACAAACCCGTACACACACACCCACACACACACCCACCTGGATCTGGTGCAGGGAACATCTGCTTGCCTCCTTTCCCCAGCCCCACCCTCCCTGTAGACCTCACCCTGAGACCTGACTTTCTTCCAGGCACACTGAAGAAAAAAATGGGAGAAAAAGCAGTAACCAGAGGCAAAATTTCTTCCTTCACCAATCTAAAGAACTCTGGGCAAAACGTTCAGATGTGCAGTTTGTTGGTGGTACTCTGACAGGTATATATGGCCACCTCCCCTGCAGGGTGGATATTATCATTTTTGAATGTTGAGTTTCAGGGAGGTGATTGAAACACTTGGTTCAGCAAGTATGTGGCAGGTTCTAACTCAGTTATCTGACGAGACCCACTCTAGTTCACTGCCACCTTCTCTACCTTAACAAACTCCAGCTCTGACTTGAACACTCGGTTAAGTTTCCTTCCTACTAAGCTGATCCTTCCTTCCCTCTCTTGCCTCAGGCCCCTGACGCCATCTCTGTTACACAATACATTGTTGACAATTCTTTACTCCTTGGTTACTTTGACCACTCATTTTAGCACTGCTACAGGGCAGAGTAACCATCCTGTTCAACTTTGAGGCTCCCAGACCCTCCATGCAGCACCTTATACTCAGAGGTTTAATAAATGTCAGTCTCATCAAATTAAGTGGAACACCAAATACAGTAAAGCACGTTGGGTTTACAAAACCCATGTTATTCTCAATAAATGAATAAATGGTAAAGCAGTATGATAATCATGGAAAGAAAAGAGGCACTAAATCTGAAATAGCATTCTGCTGCTTCAGATGGACGGGCAGCTCAAGAAACACAATTTTCATGGGGAACCCATGAGAGACTGAAGGACAAGAACCAGAGAGCCTGATGGGTGGATTCAGGGTTATAAAGCTGATAAATAAGACAGAAAATGTGTTTGGGCAAGCCTAGGAGTTCCAACTAGTCCATTCTGAAGGACATCAACCCTGGGATTTCTTTGGAAGGACTGATGCTAAAACTGAAGCTCCAGTACTTTGGCCACCTCATGAGAAAAGTTGACTCATTGGAAAAGACTCTGATGCTGGGAGGGATTGGGGGCAGGAGGAGAAGGGGACAACAGAGGACAAGATGGTTGGAGGCATCACTGACTCGATGGACGTGAGTCTGAGTGAACTTGGACAGGGAGGCCTGGCAGGCTGCGATTCCTGGGGTCACAAAGAGTCAGACACGACTGAGCGACTGAACTGAACAAGATAAGGGTTAACTTACTGAGGAGAGAGGTAGAAAAGACATGTTCTCTCATCAATGATTCCAAAATAACCTCTAGTAGTTGGGGCTCTGGAACCATAGGTAAATCAGTATCACCTGCCTTCACTAATTAAGGTTGTTTTAGGACTCACTTGTCCTACGATCTGGAACGTGGCCTGAAAAACAGGATGCAAACTCCAGTTACTTTCCGGGACCTAGCAGTCAGTGCCATCAGATTTGAACTGAGCAGAGTCAGCAGAGTCGCATTGAGACCTCCCTGCCCCCAACCCTTCAACTGGGCATGCGCGTGTGTCCACCGGGTGACCTTTTGACGTAAGAGGGCCAAAACCTCCACCCTCAGAAGATGCCCATAGTCTAGTCACACCTGCAGGATGACAGTTACCACATCTTTTTCCAAACACTTTTCCCCACCCTCCCGATGCTCCTCACACCCTGGACCGCTCAGCTTCCTTATTCACTGTCGCAAAAGTACCTCAGCCCCTTTCGTGAGGAGGCAGATTTGAGAATGGTTCTCTTTTCGCCTTGCTTAACTGCCTTGTGAATATCCCCTCTCTGCTGCAAATTTCAGCATGTCAGTGTTTTTGGCTTGCTTGGCTTGGGCAAAAAAAAAACCTAGTTAGGTTACAGTTCTGATGTTATACCCAGTTGTTACGTAGATGATGTATAATCTTATACTCACCCTTAGACAGAATTTTTCTTAGCCAGTATTTTTGTTCAGCTTTATTGAGCTATAATTGACGAGTAATATTGTAAGATACTTAAAACATATATCATGGTGACTTGATATACATTTACACTGTGAAAGGATCCGTCACATCACACTTATATTTGGGGGAATTGAGAACATTTAATTCTGTCTCTTAGCAAATTTCAATTATATAATACAGTGTAACTGCTATAGTCATGACGTTTTACTTTATATCCTCAGACGTTATCCATCTTATAGCTGAAAGTTTGAACCCTTTTACCAACCTCTCCCTATTTCCCCCACCCTCTCAGCCCCTAGCAACTACTTTTCTACTCTATGTTTCTGTGAGTTTGACATTTTTTAGATCCTATGTGTAAGTGACTATGCAGTGTTTGTCTTTGGCTTATTTCACTTAGCATAATGCCTTCAAGGTACATCCACGTTATTGCAAAAGCAAGATTCCTTTATTTTTTAAAGCTAAAATATGTGTATATATACACACACACACACACACACACAAAGTCACATCTTTATCCATTCATCTGTTGCTGGACACAGGTGGTTTCCATATCTTGGCTGTGGTGAATGATCTTAGCTGAAGTTTTAATTCATCTTAAACTAACAGATATAGATGTAAGTTACCACCCTCCCACCTTAACTGAAGTTTGAGCAGATCTTTAAACAAACCTCTCTTTGAATTGTGTCAACCATAGATAGCAAATTCAACCTTCACTATGAAGTGACATCACTTGTCTTATGGCTTTTGCATGGATTCCTACTACTTTAAAACATTTCTCAAATTTTTTTCAAAACATGATGAACTTTTATCATTGAAATTATGAAGTTCTGCCTAGATTTTTTTATTTCATTTTGGAAGAAAATGTCACTTATTTGTATATAAAGTGCTTTTGTGTATGTTATATTTTTGTGTGTGCTACGCTTTTGTGTATGCTTAGTTTTCTGGCACTGAAGATTGAAAGTGTCAGCCTTTATTTTGGGGGGCTCCAAAATCACTGCAGATGGTGACTGCAGCCATGAAATTAAAAGACGCTTACTCCTTGGAAGAAAAGCTATGCCAACCTAGATAGCATATTCAAAAGCAGAGACATTACTTTGCCAACAAAGGTCTGTCTAGTCAAGGCTATGGTTTTTCCAGTGGTCATGTATGGATGTGAGAGTTGGACTGTGAAGAAGACTGAGTGCCGAAGAATTGATGCTTTTGAATGTGTTGTTGGAGAAGACTCTTGAGAGTCCCTTGGACTGCAAGGAGATCCAACCAGTCCTTTCTGAAGGAGATCAGCCTTGGGATTTCTTTGGAAGGAATGATGCTAAAGCTGAAACTCCAGTACTTTGGCCACCTCATGCAAAGAGTTGACTCATTGGAAAAGACTCTGATGCTGGGAGGGATTGGGAGCAGGAGGAGAAGGGGACAACAGAGGATGAGATGGCTGGATGGCATCACTGACTCGATGGACATGAGTCTGAGTGAACTCTGGGAGTTGGTGATGGACAGGGAGGCCTGGCGTGCTGCAATTCATGGGGTTGCAAAGAGTCGTACAGGACCGAGCAACTGAACTGAACTGAAGACTGAAAATTCAATTTTTTAGGTCTGCAAAATAAAACGTGATTTAGTAAGGTAAATTAATTAGAATGGTGGGAAAATGTTGTATTTTGGTTAACTCTAAGTTAAATGAACTATTCCTATTCACTATAAGAAAGAGATTGATTCTCAAAATTTGGGCAATATTCTAACAAGACTTAATAAAAGTTTATAAATCTGTCTTGATTTCACTGAGGTCTTGAGTTCTTAGAAAGTCATTACAAACATTACAATCATTACAAATTCTCATTATACAGTGTGACCAGGGTAGAAGTTATAAGATTCTAGCCATTATCCATGAACAGAAGGTACGTGGATTATTTTAATGGCATTGTTGGAAGAGACCTAGCTGGGTCCTAGACAAGCTGTGAATAGTTCATGTCAGGTACCTCCTTTCTGCCTTCATCACCGTCTCCATTCTATTTTTCTGCTTTCCTCCTCCCATTTCCTATGTCTATTCCATCCCCCAAATCCCTCTAACTTGCTTTTGTTGTGGTGGTTTAGTTGCTAAGTCATGTCTGACTCTTTTGCAACCTCATGGACTGCAGCCCACCAGACTCCTCTGTCCATGGGATTTCCCAGATAAGAATACAGGAGTGGGTTGCCATTTCCTTCTCCAGGTGATCTTCCCAACCCAGGATCAAATAGAGTCTCCTGCTTGGCAGGCAGATTCTTTACCGCTGAGCCACCTGGGAAACACCTAATTTGTTTTATGTTACAGCTTATCACTGCTAACATAGATATTAGTTAGGGATGAGGATAAGATTGCCACGATCCAGCAATATGTATTTGTCCTCTCAAGGGAGCTGCTTAAATAGGTGTCTCCAACACCCCCTCCTCTCCCACCCATGCCTGAGACAAATGAAGAAATGACCTTGTTTCATGCTGGTTTAGTCACAAAGATGTGTCAGACTCTCGCGACCCCATTTACTGTAGCTCGCTATGCTCCTCTGTCCATGGGATTTCCCAGGCAAGAATACTGGAGTGGGTTTTCATTTCTTTCTCCAGGGTATCTTCCCAACTCAGAGATCAAACCAGAGTCTCTTGCGTCTCCTGCATTTGGCAGGCGGATTCTTTACCGACTGAGCCACCAGGGAAGATTTATGCTTAATTTAATACAAAAAGCACTTACTGGTCTGACCCCTGGCTTTGTAGTTCAATCTATGGCGCTCCTGAGCACAAACCTACAGCCAGCTTTCATTTCATCTCATGCTGTCTTGGCATCCCACATGCTTTTTCTTCTACCTGTTAAAACCTAACTTGCACCCACTCCACCCTACCCCACCCCATACCACAATCACCTTCACCTCAATGACTGCCCTTGGAGGAGGGCTCAAATAAATACAGCAGGGAGAAGCTCTCCCAGGCCTCCCAGTCCACTTTAGATGCCCCTCCTCCACACATCCCTGGCACTCCAGGTGCTTTAGGACACACTATTTCATACGATAATTATTGGTTCCTTTCTATGTTTTTCCCGTAGCTAGACTGTAACCTCCTTACAGCCTTATCAGTCTTCATATTTTCAACGTCTAGCAAATTGCTCAGGACTCACAGCTCATTAAGGCTGAACAAATGAAAGATTGCAAGGAAATGAAGGAGGTTTGGGATACAGTGTTTCAAGGAGGGTGGAATTTTTTAATGCTGGAAATGCTCATTTAAAATGTTGTCGCCTCCACTGTAGAATATAGGACTTGATATGCAAAGAGCCAATAGCACTATAAAGTTTCCTGGGTTTTTTGTTTAAAAAATTCCTGATACCAGCTTATTAACTTTTCATTTGTTCCTTTCTCACTAAAGAAGAGCACAAAGCAATCCCATTATTTAGGCTTCCCAACTGTCTAAGTTCCAGATAAATAGGCTCACCGAGTTTGTGTGTGCTTTTATGCACTTTAATCAATATATTTCCCAGTCTGAACAAGACAATAAATTAATTCCTGTCTTCTTTAAACTAGTTTCCACTTACTCAAAGATGCCACTACCCAACTTGGAAGTAGCCTTGAAGAGTGAAAAAAATAGATTCCTTAAAGAAGTTAGTACCCTTGCAAGTTTTAGTCCTGACTCTGCCTCTGTAGACTTGGGGAAATTACATAATATTTATGGACCTGATTCCTCACCTACAAAACATAGGAGTTGGACCAGTTGATTTTTAAGCTCCCTGTCAGTTTTAAAATTCTATTATTGTATAAAACTTTAATTCTAACATACAGCAGGTAGACTCTGAAAAGTGCTAGAAATGACAATGCTGTACTGTCACACAAAGAAGATAATCTCCATCACAGGCAATTCATTTTAAAATTCACGAACAAGTCAAGTTGGCACGCACTACATCTGAGAGGGTAAGAGTAATAAATGCATCTATGGAAAGAGCAGGAAGCAAGGGGAAGCAGACCCATGCACTCTGTGAGACAGTACACAGCCTAAATGCATTTTCTCACACTGATGTATTTTAAATTTGTGACTATGAATATACCACAGTGAACAGCTTGAAGTTCTTTGGAACAAACATCGTCTTGTCTAAGGTCACTCCTGAAGGAACTGCAATAATAACATTTGGCATATGTAGATAGAGTTCTCTGCAAAGTGGAGCATGGAGAATTATACTACGCATGTTCCAGAAAAGATGATCCATGATTCAGGTGAAAAAAAATGTCAGGTACATTTTTGACAGTGGCAGCAAACCCAAGCACTATACCATACAATCAATATGGACGCCCTCATTAAAATCCCCAAGTAGCTTCGAGTTTGATTTTCAGCAGGTCTGGACAGGAATAATGGATTTCGTGGCCTGGAGGAACATTAGAAGTTTTAATAAAAGGAACTTAGAATTACCAGTGCTGGCCCTGGTTCCACGGAAGCCAGGGCTCCCTCTATACAACAACAAGGATGAACCTAATTCCTTGCCTCAGATTCTTGTTATTCAATTTAAAATGCCATTTTATAGACAGCCTGATAATTTCTCCTCAAAAAACATTCATAAAAATTGCTTTAAAATTCTGATCAATGTTTTCAGTTCACATAGATATTAAACTGAATTTCCTAAAGCCTGAAAAGCTAATTATGCATTCAATTAGAGTTTCTTAATAAAGATTAAAACTCTGAAGTCTATTACAAGCACATATTTAATTCAACTGCCATTTTATCCATGCCATGGAAGTGTAAGTGGTAACAATGAATATAAATTATAATACATGCCATAGAAAGAATGCTATTTGTCCAAGTACGTTGCTATAAAGAATTAAATTTTGCTATCAGTTCCACGATCTAGTTAAAATTGGTATTCTTTATTTGGTCTTTCAATGTAGTCCAATTTCCTACTTTGAAAAACAAATTCTAGGGAATAAAGAAAAGAGATTAATTTATCATTAAGACTCTGCTTAATTGAAGTCAATTCCGAACAAACTTGAATTCAATTTCTGCTCATTAAATTGAATGTGCTCTGCGTTCCTCTCTGCATTGCTTTGAGCAAGCAGCTGAGAACAAGGGACTAACATCAAAATTATTAAATTGAGGAGATTTTATTTGGTCTTCACATGCCAGAGCCGCTTTGATGAGGAGCTGTTTTGGCACTGAAAGGAAAGAAGAGCAGCTGGAGGAAAAATCAAATGAAACTAAGCCTTGGAAAATTGAAGAAAACGCAAGCTTAATAATATTTAATAATTAAATTTCCACAAACAATAGCGGCAAATGAAGTAATCTGCAAAGTCTGTGAACTATTTGCATAATTGATGCCGGTCCCCTGTAAATGAATAATGAAGATAATAAAAGATGTTGCTAAAAATGGGCACAATAACAGCAAATTTCATCAAGCCGCGCGCTCTGATTAATCTGCTCTTGCAAATCAGCAGCGAGAGGGGAGCGCGTGATTAACCGCACCGAGGCCGGCAGCAGGCGGCGGCGCTGCCCTTTCTCCGCGTGTCTCTGGGCGCGTCCTGCCGGCTCCCCGCGCCGCCCGCGCGCCTCTCGCCGCAGCTGCCGCTGGGGCCGCCCCGGGAGCGGCTCACCGGGGCGCGCCTCCGCCGCCCGCCCGCCGCCCGGGGTTCACGCCTCGGCCGTGCGCCGCTGCCTTTTGTCGCGGCTGCGTGCGGGGTGATGGCCGCCTTGCCCCGCGGTCCCCTGGCCCCTCGGCTCCGGGAGCTTCCCCCCTGCGCCTTGGTAGGGGTAGGCCCCGGAGGCGCTGAAGTCTCCGCTGCCCCCGTTCACTCTCCCGAGGCAGAATAAACTGGGAAACAATTAGCTAGCCGGGTGGGAAGGTGGTGGGCTACTCCAAGGCCGGCGGGCTGTGTACCCCCGCCCTCGAATGGGGCTGGGGGTCCCGGCAGGTGGGAATTTCTAATTAGAAGAGAAGATGAGAGGTGCCCGTTGGGCCCGTGAGGGCAGCCACTTTCGAAGAAACCAGGAATGGTGCTGTGAGATGCACGGGCCCTGTTCCACCCAGCTCCCCATCACGCACAAAAAAAGAACGGGCTTTGAAAGAGATGAGTTTATTATCCCCTTTTAAACGACCATTCAGAAGCGATCAGGAGAGAAAAAAGAAAAAAAAGCTTCCCACCCCACCAATTCCCTTCCCTTGAAGAAAAGAGAAAGAGAAAGCAACCCACAAAGGTAAGCTGAGCATTTTCAGATTTTGTGGGTTTTGCTTTATTTATTTGTTTGTTTTTTGAAGAATCAAAATAACAGTTTCCAGTTTGCGACTTACATTTTCGTGTGCTTTTTTCCTCAGGGCCAACACAAGGGCTAATAAAATCTCTGAGAGCTGTAGTACTCAAATACATGTTGTGTGGGAGTTTGTGAAAGCAACTTTGCTGAGTACAAACCCTAGACGATGAAACTGCAAATACTTCGAAAATCACAGGATCCTTTCCCGATCACGGCGTCGCACTTTTCCAGCTTTCTAGGATAAAGTTGTCTCAGGAAAATAAAAACTTGATAAACCATCGTTCCAGACTGTTACTTATTTTACAACTTTCCGTTTGCAATCGATCATAGCTCAGGCCTAACAGAACTGACTTGGGCTTTTCATTTGTTTATAGAGTGTGCAGTGTGTTATACCTCAAATGTACCATGTCAGCTATGTAATAATGCGTTATTTTTGTTCGCATCCTGGATCCACCTCTGCAATGGCCTTTGTTTAAAATAAAAGCTGTGATTATTTTCCATTATTACAGAATGGAAACTTCAATCCTAGACATCTAACATATCTTAAAAATCCAGTTGGGAAAAGTAGAGAGGAGCTCATGTTTACTTCATTTTTAAAGTGCAGTTGACTATTTAACTGGACCAGTTTTAATCCAATCTAATAAACCACTAGCTTGCTTCTGCTTCAGAAAAAGCCAGTATGCCACCCTGAGGCCCAAATCCCATCTTTCACAGTGTCAGGTAAACCTGTGATTACCTTGTTTTTGCTAAATGAATAGCTCATACAGTGGCAGTTAATTTTTCTGGTGCAATAATCACATTGTAATTTTCCCTAATTCCTCTCTAAGTACAAAGAAATCCTAATATCATGGAATTGTGAGCCAGAGGCAACCTCTTTACTTTACTTGGTAAGAAATGGAGACAGAACTAAGTACTGCCCACTCTCCTCTGGTCTCACCGTCCACATTCCAGGTTTCCCTACTCCCAGGCCAGTGATCTCTCTCCACCCCTAACCTCTTGTACAAATCAAGGGGAAAAAAACTGGGAAAGGACTCCAAAGCAATGTTTCAGGAGCCACAGGGAAATCAAGGGAATGCAGTGACAGAATTCACGGGATGTGGAAGGGTTCGAATAATAAATCCAGATGATAAAATGAGTTCTCAAAGAATCAGGAGCCACATGGTAAAAGGGAAGCTATGCGAAGGGCAGAGGTTGTGTAAAAAATAATCTGGAAAAAACAAGGACTGTGGCGAGAAAGTAAGTGGTTTATACGATGTATAAAACATGGGACCAAAGTTAGAGCAAGAGAAGAAAGGAAAAGTCCATGGGATGTTTGTAAACAGGCAGATGGAAAGGATACGTGAATTGGTGTCCAAAAGATGCCTTCTGTGATGCTTTTGAGGAAGAAAGGCTCACATACCGCCTCATGAGAATAAACTAGTAAAGAGGCCAGAGACATAGAAATGGCCAGACAGTGACACAGTCAAGGTGAAGAGTTTCATCCAAGGAACACGATAGGAATCCCAGGGCTTGACCCACATCAAGGGTACTTTGTCTGCTCAGACATGGAGAGTGTCCTAAAACCCACCAATCCTTAGATGAAGAAGCACACTGTCCAGGGTCACCCAGCAGCTCCATGCCCGGCACAGAAATTTCAGGTTTTCTGATCCCTGTGGGTGCACTCTCCAGTGATGCCAATTCTTTTTCTTATGATCTGGATTTGTTCAGTTAGGTGGGGTTCTAAAAAGATGTCCTCAGAATTCTTTGCTTTTTCCTGTTTCACATCACCCTGATGTATAAATTAAAAATGTATTCTACAGGGTTCTTCAATTTATTAGCTCTTGTACAAGTAATGAATGTCTCTTGTCACTTGAAAACATTCACATTTTAGAAATGTCTGGGCCACTCGAAAGTAATAAAAAAACAAAATTTATTTCAGTTCATCAGTATGGAAAGTACACTGACCAGTCATACTTTATTCTAATTACTCCTGGCTCACACTGAAGACATGGAAAAGCAGGTAAGATTTTACAGCCAAAATTCTTTGGTTTTTTTTTTTTTTTAATAAATAAGACTAACCAGTTTGAGCAAGAGGCTAATGCTCTAAGTAGGTAAACTGTGCAGCTGTGTGTTTGAAACCCTGATTCTGGGATACTTTATGGCACTTCATCTCCTTCGAGAGCCGTTCATCCTTAAGAGGCCAGGAATCTGAGTTCTGTACGGGCAGAAAATGTACCCACACAGTACTGTTTGCCTGGTTACCCTGGTTAACTGATGATGACCGCATACAATTTAAACCAGTGTCTAATTCTTAGAAACTTCAAAGGTTATTGTCGGAGATGCCAGCTCCCCTTACACAGAGCAACAGACAGAAATTGCTGCTAATCTGACAAATGAAAATATTCATACCCTGTGATGTTTACTGTCTGTTCATAGACAACCTGCACACAATCGTGAGTTATCATTTCCTCACAAATAATTCATCTCTAATGAATAATGATGTCTTTGTTTCCCCCATTCAATTAAGATTTCCTTACAAAAACAGAACATTTATTAAAATAGAATTTATATAAAGTTAGCATCTGGACTAAAAAGGCAGTATTTAAGTAGGAGATCCATAATGCATGTAAAGCATTGTTTATGATTATATAGATATTTTAAACAATTAGGGATCTTCCCTCCCTGGTTATTAAAATTTTTTTTAAGGATAGCTTTGCCATCTATGTTCCCCCAAAGGTAAAAAGCATAAGTTATTTATCTTTCCTGGTTTGACCAAGATTTTCTAGGATTTACAATCCGCTAAAAGCAAGTGTCAAAACCCCTACATCTGCCCTATTTCTACTCACTCTACCCTTCTCTCTGGAAGCCACAAAGCCATAATGAAAAGGAATTAGAAGAAAAAAGCATGAATTTAAAATTTTTTATTAACATTCTTTTCCTTCCTCACTATATTTGATTCAATCAGTATGTGCTGAGCACCCACCACATGGCAGATGCTGAGGAAGCAGGTGAATATCCATGATCCCAGCCGACCAACCTGCCACCAGGGGGATACTACATGTACACAGATAATGTACTTGTAGGGCTTCCCGGGTGGCGCTAGTGATAAGGAATCTGCCTGCTAATGCAGGAGAAGCAAGAGACATGGGTTCGATCCCTGGGTCAGAAGATCCCCTGGAGGGGGATGGCAACCCACTCCAGTATTCTTGCCTGGAGAATCCAATGGATAGAGGAGCAAGGCAGGCTCCTCCATAGGATCATGGAGTCGGACATGACTGCACAACAACAACAATAGTGTAATAAGTACTATAAGCCCTTAGCCCAGTTTCAGAACTCTGGGATGTTTTCTTAAGAAGAAGTTAAAAAAAAAAAATGGGAGAAATTGTTTGATAGCTTAATTCATGATCTGCTTGTTAACTTCATGATGGTTTCTTTCCAACCACAGACATCACCTTGTAATATTCCCCATCTCCAATAGGTATCAGAAAGGTCACTTATTCATAATTCCAATGGGCTATTGGCAATCGCTATTTAACTCTACATGATCCCATGAACACATTTTTTCAGAGGGCTTAAGTTTGAAAAAAGAATCCCAGGCATACTTTGTTTAGCACTGAACTGTATGACATTGATTTGTTAGAGTGCTGTATATATAAGACCTGTTACAAATATATGTGGCTGTCTGTTCCCTGTAGCTCAAACGGCAAAGAATCTGCCTGCCATGCAGGAGACCAGAGTTCGATTCCTGGGTTGGGAAGTTCCTCTGGAGAAGGGAATGGCAATCCACTCCAGTATTCTTGCCTGGAGAATTCCATGGACAGAGAAGCCTGGTGGGCTACAATCTATGGGGTCGCAAAGAGTCGGACACGACTGAGCAACTAACACACACACACACACACACATAAATATATGTATGTGTGTACCTGCAGAGAAGGCAATGGCACCCCACTCCAGTACTCTTGCCTGGAAAATCCCATGGATGGAGGAGCCTTTTGGGCTGCAGCCCATGGGGTCGCGAAGAGTCAGACACGACTGAGTGACTTCCCTTTCACTTTTCACTTTCATGCATTGGAGAAGAAAATGGCAACCCACTCCAGTGTTCTTGCCTGGAGAATCCCAGGGAAGGTGAGCCTGGTGGGCTGCCGTCTCTGGGGTCGCACAGAGTCGGACACGACTGAAGCGACTTACAGCAGCAGCAGCATGTGTATACCTGAATATATACATGTTTCACTCTGAATATTAAATTACACGTTTTATGGTGACTTGAGACACCGTTAAGAAATTGGTCTAGAAACCAAATGTAAGAATTATTAGACAATTAGGAACTAGTAGAAGTTCTTGGACTTTACATATGGCGTTATAAACATTATTGTAGCCTGAGAGGATTAGCCAACAAATGTATGACCAACAGCCAGAAGAAACTTTGACTACAGTGTGTCATGACTTCCGGGGATATGAAAAGAATGTAGGAGTGACTGCCAAAGCAGAGCACTGGGAATCTGTATTCTCAGAAACTATAACAAAACTATTGTATCAGACTCTATTGCTTTCACCTGTTTGGAGCAGGAGCCCTACTCAGCTAGCTTAACTAAATATCCTTTGCTTTTCACTTACTGGGAGACCAGGCAAGACTAGTTCAGCAGCCCTACAATCCCACAAGAGACTCAGTTTCCTCTCTTTCCTCTCTATCATCCTTAACATGCTTTTCATTTTTGTTGTTGTTGTTGCGGTCACAAGATGGCCCCATTACCATCTTATGGTACATAAAACAGAGATGTTTTACCCCAAGATGTCTATTCCAAGGAAAAAAAGGGTGGGGGAAGAGTAAAAGATATGTACCAGCTGAGTTTGGCCTTTTTTTATAGAAAAAAAAGTTTGCCAAAAGCCTCACCCAGTAGAGAGTTCTGTTTACATATCATTGGACAGAAGTAGGTCTAGGTCACATGGCTTTAGCTGGAAAAGAATCTGGTCGGGGTGGGGGGTGAGAAATTTTAACTGAACACATAGCTGTCCCAAGAAAATCCATATTATCTTGGTAAGCTAAAAAGGAAAACTTGATGCTGAAAAGAGAACCAGTGCTGCTTCATTAGGGTTTGCAATTCTAGAAGGTATTGGTTGCCTCCCACACTAATTCATACAACTACTCTGTGTTGATATACCACATAGCACTGTTGTGAAATAAAGATATCAAATAATGTTCATACCTCCCATAAGATATGGCATCCCCATACTTCTCCTGGGTAGAGTTAGCATATCTGTAAAGTTATCAAGTGGCCTGACCATTTTTAAAGGCTGTCAAGACACCCAATATTACTATAAAGATACTATACTCTATGCTGAATCTTAATCCCACACTATGCTATATTTGTAAAGGGTTTTTCCTCCTTGCTGCTGGAAGTTTATTTGTGAGCTTATCATAAATGCATGAGTAACATAAAGTAATGTTTTAATACACAAGACAAGTATGAAGGTATCTGACTGGGCTCAGGAATTGGGATCTGAATCAGTGATATAAAAGGAAGACTAGGATGAACAATATGTTTTTATCATGGGATATCCTTGTCATGAAAAGCACCAACACGCACATATCATAGTTACCAAAATAAAACAGAAAGATGTCTTACTCCAATCAACTCAATTTTATTTATCCTGTTACCCAGTTTTTGTAAACTCTTTATCCACTCAGTAGTACCTCAACCCGAGTAGCAGTTCAGAGCTGGGGGACAGTGACAAGCCTCAAATCAGCCAGCCTAATTATGTTATTAGCTATGTTGTTGGCTATAGTTAGAGGTTTGCTGAAAGAGGAGATTGAAGCTATTTGTAAAATAAAACTTGTGTTTGTGGATTTCAATTATCCATGCTATTCCTTGTCCCTATTTCTATGGATAAACAAGAGTTGATGAATCTAAAACTATTATTTTAAGCAAGATTTGGTTGCTATCTTTCAAAAATCATAGTTTGTGTAAAAATCATTTATCCCACCCTACTTTTATGCCACGCATTGTACAGTGGGGTCTTTTGAAAAAAGGCAATGTTATAGCAGCCCTCTTACTACATGCACATTTTCTTAGAAAAGCAAGTAATGAGTATATAAGTGTATAGCCTTCAACATTATGGAAGGAAAAGTACACATATTTTTTTCCTCAATAATTAGATGCAGATTCTTAGGAGTCTGGTTGAAGGCATCAGCCGACATGTATCATCTCATCCAGTTATCCCAAAAGGGAAGTTGAGTGTTCAGTTTACACAAATGTGCTGACCTAAGTTTTACAAATGAACTTTTTTAAACGTCTCATGCAGTGCTCCACATCAGACCCTGCTCTTAGTCTTCCTTTGATTGCAGTGCAAAGAGACACAGCACTGCCAATTACGATGTGACCTTCAGCAAGTTACTCATTTAACCTTTCTGAGCTTCCCTTCCTTCATCTTTAAAATGGGAGCAACCAACTCCACTCTGCAGAGTTGTGATGGGGAAGATAAAAAGTGATTTTGGTTGCAAAAATCACTGTAAAATGTAATGGGCCAAACTAATATAAGGTATATTATCATTTCATTAATCCAAACATACTATTGGGGAATCTTTATCTGATGTTGAAGCCACTGAGCGTTTGAAAGATTTAAAGCTTTAAATAATTTTGTTGAAGTACCAGACAAAGACCAACCAATGTCAACCAGCTCATTAGAAAATCTCTGGTTTTGAAATGAATGCCAAGGTAGTATCCTTCAGAAATCCTCTTTAGCATAAGCCTCCTTTGGAAATAGTCACACAACATTTTGCAGGTTTGCTGAAATAAACTTCCTTCAGCCTTCAGAAAGAATAGATACATGAGTAGATATAATCATCATTTATTTATTCAGTGGGCCCGTGTGCTCAGTTGCTTCAGTTGTGTCTGACTATGTAACCCTCTGTTCTGCCTCCACCAGGTTACTCTGTTCATGGGATTCTCCAGGCAAGTATACTAGAGTAGGTTGCCATTTCCTCCTCCAGGGGATCTTTCTGACCTGAGGACTGAACCCTCATTTTCTGCATTGCAGGTGGATTCTTTACCCTCTGAGCCACCTGGGAAGCCCTTATTTAGTATAGAATTTTACTAATAGCCTTTAAATGTTTCAGAAGAAACCTTCACATTTTATGTACATTTTCCGTTTTTAAGAAATGCATTAACTAAAATGAAGACATTGCTCAATGGGTGTGTTAGACTTCACAGATTCCTACCACTCAAAATATGGTTATTGTTTTCTCCTTTATTACCAAGTTTCAGCTTGCCCAACTCAAGGAACCCCAAACAATAAAAATACTGTGTAATCCTTGTCTAATATTTTGCATTAAATCATCCATGTTCTTTTAACACTTAGGCTGTTGCTATCACTATAAATCTCTTGGGTCACTCAGTTTTTATCTCAAGTATATATAAATTTCACAAACATTTGATGGAAAGGTTTTGTTTTAATGATTACTTTCTCAAGTAATGCTCAGTTCCTCTAGCATTTTGTAATGATAATTTCATGTTAAATAAGCATCAGGCATTGTGTTAAACTATTTTCCAGTGCATGCTTCCAAACATTTGTGGATAAATTCTAAAATGGATTTTGAGTAGAGGGTCTTAGGAAAAAGTATCACTAGTATCCCTCCTCAGCTAATTTAGCCAAGTACATTCCACAACTCTTCCAATCAGTATATTAAGCAGATGTGGTCTTTGTCCACCTAGTAAGTTGAGTTAGACCTTTCAACACTCTGCAGTCTTTTTATCACTCAGCTGCCAAGTTCCCTAGGGTAATCATAGACAGCTTGTCAATTTAATTGCAAAGAAACAGGCTTTCTTGTGACCATTCCAATTTTAGCTGCTACTTTAAATTGTACATGATAGTTCTTCCATGCTGTCTGCCCTTTAAACAGTGTGGATCTCTGCAAGCCTCTTAATGGTGATGGAAAGAAGAGGCAAGGCTGAAAATCTGGCTAGCTGATAGAGCCTATAACATGCCTTTTATTAAGTTTCTGCTTTCGAAAAAGAAGCTTTTCCTTCAGTCTTGTATGTTGCCATTACAATGCCAACACTCAATTATTTATTTTTTCTTTTCAATGTTCCACTTTGATGCACATTTTCTTCCTTTTTGGGTGACAGAGGATTCATAGGCCATCTGGCTTCTGAAACATCTGGACACTGAATTTCTGAAGAGGAGAATCAGAGGGAAGAGACGATCGCTGGTATTTGGTGTCTCCAGAGAGATTTAAATCAACGATGATATTTTGGTTGTCTCCCTTTTGGAAAGTTAAACAAAAAGTGAAAGGAAATAACACCACATCACAGGAACCCAGAGTTCCAAGAAAACTAGGAATATATAAGAAGGTAGGACTTTTAGATATGAATTTAGGTCAGTAACTACTTACCCTGTATCAAATATCTCTATGTTAGACACCATTTCTATAATATCCCCCATTTTTTCAACTACCATGAATTTTTGGACTTAATTTATTTAGATATTCTTTTTAACAGTTCTAAATTTAGATGGTACGTTATTGAGCACAACATATTTTGCCTCAGATTGTGTATAATTCAAATCTATAAATTTTAATTAAGGGCATGCTGTGGTTCATGGGGTCACAGAGTCGGACACGACTGAGCGACTGAACTGAACTGAACTGACATGTATGTTGATATGTTCAGCTAGATAGAAATATTTACCCAAATAGACTGGGGCACTATTTGGGTAAAACAAGAAAAGTTACTTTTCTAAAATATGTAGAATAAAATTAGAATAAAGAGAGAACAGTGATTCCCAAGACAGCTCAAGTTGCAAGCTTCTGGACCTCAAAATCCAGAAGTAAGATGGTGACACAGGAAGGAGAGAGGGTCTCATCAGAACTTTAGAAAGTTCAGCTGCCCTCCAACAAGCTCAGCCTTGAGCGCAAGCACATGGGGTGGGTGTGTGTGCGTGTGTGTGTGTATGTAAGGATCGGCATAGGGACAGAGGTTGCTCTGGAAATGCACAGGGATCACCTCTTCTAGACTGTCAGTCTTGGTGTTATACCACATATAATGTGACTATGCAGTTCGGTACAGTCAGTCGTGAGCACAGTGTTAATCACCGTCACTTTTCCCCATTAACATAGCCTGGTCCACAGCCTTCCTTGAAGTTGAGATTCAGAACCAGAATAAGGGCTAGTTTCCCAGATTGTCCAGCAACTCACAACAACAAGCCCTTAGATGACTCTTAAAGTGTCTCCTATGTTCAAAGGTCCTAGACTTAGCTGCCAGGCAAGTGTGAGGAGATGTTTAGATCCTGTGATTTATTTCCATGCTCTTGCAAAATCATATTTTTTTTCTTTCACTATATTTTCTCTGGTAAATATTTGGGCGTTTAATTAATAGAAGTTCTTTTCCCAAAATAATTGAAGTTGCTACAGAGTACTCTCTGAGAGATACACATTGGAAGCAACTAATCTTATGCACCTTTCTGCTATTTTCCTGAGTATGTGACACTCTGCCATATATATAATCAGAACTGTCAGTTTAAGCTGATTTCTAGGAAGCCAACAGTAAAATTGTAGTAACTATTCAAAAGAAAAAGAATCCAACTGTAAAATTTAAGTAACTATTTTTTAATTAGGCATACCTACATTTAAATACAATAACTCTCAAATAAGGGACTACAGATATATTCTCTGGTTTCTGCCAGCTCATTGTGTCCTTAATTTCCTCTAACTGCATCCTCGCTGAGCCCCACAATGAAGCACAATATTAGATGTTCAATTGTAAGATATCAACCTTGTATGAAGAGAATGAATAAAAAATGAAGTTCTTAGCTGTGATCTATTTCAGATTAGCAATTTTCATTTATAAAACTGTTTATTTTACTTTGTCAGCTTGAAGGTCAATCTAACTTCAAATTGCATTTTGCAGAATTTCAACAAAGATACGAGCCCCATCTCTGCTTCCTTTAAAACTAAAGGTAAAAAACTGAGTCTTAACTGGGATATTAGACAGAACTTTATGAAATGGACCAGATCATATTGATATAAGACTTGCAAAGACAGTTCACTTTGAAGTCAAAGCATCAGAGCTTGGACAGTGTGGTAGTTGGCATCGGGGTTAGCAGGTATTAACTGTAGACAGTAACCCAGGACAAGCTGTAGGAGCAAATTCAATGAAATAATTGTCATATCCTAAGGAAAGAATAAACGACAGTCATAATAGCTACCATTATGATTGGGCTTCCCAGGTGGTGCTTCTGGTAAAGTACCTGCCTGCCAGTTTAGGAGACATAAGAGACATGGGTTTGATCCCTGTGTCGGGAAGATCCCCTGAGGGAGGGCACTGAACCCACTCCAATATTCTTGTCTGGAGAATCTTATGGACAGAGGAGCCTGGTGGGCTACAGTCCATAGGGTCGCTAAGAGTCAGACATGGCTGAAGCGACTTAGCATGCAGCATGCACTTTAAATACTTAACATGTATGGGGGACTAGTCTATGCATTTTAGATAGATTATCTCACCACATTTCTACAATAAATTTTGAGGTAGATACTGTTTGTTATCACATCTTACCAATGAAGAATCTGAGGGACAAGGTGGTTAAGAATCTTAGCCAAGATCACACAACAAGTACATGAGGGAGCACAGATTCAAACCCAGGCAGAAAAACTCCAAAACCCATTTTCTAAATGACAAGGCTGTGTGTATATGACTGGAAAGGATATGATGAAGGCCACCACTAAATATGCTCTGATACTGGCCTACATTTTTAAAAACCTCCACCCCTCTTACATATTCCCATAACACTTAAGTCCCTCTTCATTATCTCACACCTACCCCACTTGTCTATAAGCTTCACATGGACAGGGACCACCACGTCTGTTTCATTCCCTTCTATAGTGTCAGTGTCTAACACATTACCAGTCCTGCTGTGGCCTTTTGATTAATATTTACTGACTAAATATTTCATAAATAGATTTAGTGAGTATTTATTAAAACATGATTTCTTGTGAGACACTGCCCACTCCTCAGGGTGTTTTTAAATAAGACCACAGAGTCTAGCAAAGAGAACATGGGATTCAGATACAAATAACAGGTTCTTGGCCAAACACTGCAACATCCCAGTTCTGTGGTCTTGGTCAAGCCACTAAACCTCTAGTGTCTCAATTTTACCATCTGACCAGCAAACGCAAAAAAGATACATTTCTTAAGAAGTCTTTAGTGCCATACAAATTAACATTATTATAACTGTGGGTTCTTGTAGCTGATGATGAAATATCTATGAAGATACAAATAAGAAAGCCAACTCATTGTGTGTGTGTGTGTGTGTGTGTGTGTGTGTATTCTGGGGACAGGGACACAAAATAGAAACCACAAATGCTAAATGCTGATTTCACTGAAAAGACCCAATGTCCTCAAACTTGGCCTGAATAAGCCCTAGGAGCTTTTCTTGTTAATGGCTTCCTTAGCGGCTTAGCGGTAAAGAATCCACTTGCAATGCAGGAGATACGAGAGACAAGGGTTCGACCCCTGGGTTGGGAAGATCCCCTGAAGGAGGAAATGGCAACTCACTCCAGTATTCTTGCCGGGAAAACCCCATGGACAGAGGAGCCTGGTGGACTACAGTCCACAGGGTTGCAAAGAGTCTTACACAACTGAAACAAAGCAACTTAGCATGCACACCTGCTTTTCTTGTTACATACACCTTTTGATACTTGTTCTGAAGTAAACAGTAGCCTACGTATGCCTCTGGGATTACAGCATTTCCTGTTTTGGGTCATTCTGCCCCTTAAGATAGGCTGGATCTTTAACCGTTTTTAAATGCACCCCAAATTCTTTGTCCAGAGGTAACTTCCCAAAGGCATCTTAGAGCTCTGACTCAAGGAGACCGTCTCCACACTGCAACCATGCTTCTTGAAGATCTGCCTTCTCTTTAGGTGAGCTTATTTAAGAAGCAGTCTTTTGTCTCCAGTAAAGAATATAGTTCTGCTTTTTGGTTACTTATTTTCCCTTTCTGAAAGGCCAACCTCAGAAACTATTGTGAGATAAAATTATAGATACACTTTTTCATATAGAGTAAGCCCAGATTTATTTTTTCTTTGATAGAAATTTTAGTAATCCCCACAAAAATATATAGATTTCCTAAATCAGTCAGTTTAGGAAGCGTGTCTGCATTTGGCAAGTGAATTTAAAAATGGATTCTCATTTTATAATAATCCATTTATAAGTAGAATTACTTATTAAAACTATTTGACAATTTTATGCTTCAGTTCAGTTCAGTTCAGTTCAGTCACTCAGTCGTGTCTGACTCTTTGCAACCCCATGAATCGCAGCACGCCAGGCCTCCTTGTCCATCACCAACTCCCAGAGTTCACTCAGACTCACATCCTTAAGTCAGTGATGCCATCCATCCATCTCATCCTCTGTCGTCCCCTTCTCCTCCTGCCCCCAATCCCTCCCAGCATCAGAGTCTTTTCCAATGAGTCAACTCTTTGCATGAGGTGGCCAAAGTACTGGAGTTTCAGCTTCAGCATCATTCCCTCCAAAGAAATCTCAGGGTTGATCTCCTTCAGAATGGACTGGTTGGATCTCCTTACAGTCCAAGGGACTCTCAAGAGTCTTCTCCAACACCACAGTTCAAATGCATCAATTCTTCAGCATTCAGCTTTCTTCACAGTCCAACTCTCACATCCATACATGACCACTGAAAAAACCATAGCCTTGACTAGACGGACCTTTGTTGGCAAAGTAATGTTTCTGCTTTTGAATATGCTATCTAGGTTGGTCACAACTTTCCTTCCAAGGAGTTAGCGTCTTTTTAATTTCATGGCTGCAGCCACCATCTGCAGTGATTTTGGATCCCAGAAAAATAAAGTCTGACACTGTTTCCACTGTTTCCCCATCTATTTCCCATGAAGTGATGGGACCAGATGCCATGATCTTCGTTTTCTGAATGTTGAGCTTTAAACCAACATTTTCACTCTCCACTTTCACTTTGATCAAGAAGCTTTTTAGTTCCTCTTCACTTTCTGCCATAAGGGTGGTGTAATATGCATATCTGAGATTATTGATATTTCTCCCAGCAATCTTGATTCCAGCTTGTGTTTCTTCCAGTCCAGCATTTCTCATGATGTACTCTGCATATAAGTTAAATAAGCAGGGTGGCTTTACCAAATTGCCAAATGTGTCTTTGGCTCCAAAATCATTATGAACCCATATTCTAAAACCATATTAAATAATTCAGAGTATGCTATAGATTGGATTTATTAACATCTCCCCAAAATTCAAATTCACTTGAAACACTAACCCTCAATATGATGTATTGGAAGACAAGGCTTTTATAAGAAATAATTAAGGTTAAATGAGGTCATTAGGGAGGAGAGGTGATCCAATAGTATTAGTGTCCTTGTAGAAGAGATCACAGAGTGCATTCAAGCTCTCCTAGTGAGGGCATGAGATAATGGCCATCTACACACCAGAAAGAAAGTTCTCATCAGAACCTGACTATGCTGGCACCCTAATCTTGGACTTCCAGCTTTTAGAACTGTGAGAAAATACATTTCTGTTGTTTAAGCCACCCAGTTTATGATATTTTGTTTTAGCAGCCCAAGCTGACTGATACCAGCTTTTTCCTTTTTAATACTTCCTTGCTATTACTACTTCTTTTAGTTGCAAATCTGGATGCTACTGGGGAATTCACTGTACTCCTTCACCAGGATTCAAGACCCAGAGTTTCTTTAAAGAAAAAGGTCCTGTGAGTTGCTATTTAAATAAATATCACAAAAAAGAACCAATCTATTAGACAATAATAAGTCACATTTTTCCCTGGTGGCTCAGATGGTAAAGAATCTGCCTGCAGTGTGAGAGACCTGGGTTCAATCCCTGGGATCAGGAAGATCCACTAGAGAAGGAAATGACTATCCACTCCAGAAAATAAAATATTAAATAAATAACAGAAAATAACATTTTAAATATAGTCATCGTTAGTGTCAGCTAAGTAGGTGGCAATTGCTGAAACAGCTATTAGAGTCTACTTCCATCAGCAGCATTGTTTTTACAAGTCCTTTGTGATTCAACTCCCTTCTGAGATGCTCAACAGTTCCTGCTTTATACAGTGACTTTGCAGGCCCCTGTCCCACAGGGAACTCCACAATTCACCCAGTTAGGCATTTGGATATCCCTGACTGTGTCTAGTGGTGAAAGGGATTTTTATTAAGGACCCATATCCCTACATCAGTACTTTTAACCAGTTTCAGGAAACACACCACACCATTTCTGGTTAACCTTAAAACAATCACATTAAAATAAAGAGGACTGTCAGTAAAGCAATTTTATAAATAGCTAAAATTAAACAGCAAGACTGGCAGTGCTAATACATAAGCAAAGAACTGACTTCCTGCATTTCATCGAGAATTCCTGATAGCAAACTGCAGATGTTTATTATACATTAATTCAACACAGCATTCAAAATGAATTTATGCCCTGGCTGAAGGGTGCAATATTGAAACTAAGTATTATTTATTGTCTTAATATTAGTAATAACCACACTAAAAAAATTGTGTTAACAATTCAGAGTGTTTAGAAAGCTAAAGATACCATAGCTCTACTTACCAATCAACTGCTCTTGCTTTAATTTATGCAAGTGTAGCCTATAGCTAAGAGCTTTGTATATTTGTTTCCCCATGGTATTAGTGCTCAAAAATAGGACACTCTTTCAAGGGCACCTTATAAACATAGAACTATAATTTATTTGGCAAATTAAAGCTCATATAAAATGTGCACACAGAGGTACAGATTAACATATTTAATTTCAATATTACCTGCAAACCTATTTTTTCCCATACACTGTTCTAATTAGTCATATAAAATCGAGTCTATGTATTATAAGCAATTATTTCAGTGGAAATAGAGACTGGATCTGAATTAAATATGCTGTAAAAAGATACCACTTTTATGGAAATGAATATATCCATTTGTATCTAGAAAAATGTGTTCTAGTTAAATAGCATGAAAATGTTGAGCTCTCAAAACCTGATTGCAGAAAAAGTTGAGATTTTTATGATTTAATAATACAGAATAATATGCAGTCTTGATAATACACCAATATTTATATTTTGATGATATTTCTGAGTTTCCAAGTCCCTCATAACTACTATATTCACTTTATACAGTGGAATTTTTCCTATTATGAATATTCACTCCCCCTACAGTTGAATGTGCAAATTGTTCATGAACATTTTATTTCACAAATGATTCTTTGCCTATTAAGCCTATACTAGGAATTTTAGTGGTATAGGTATAAAGCTTATGTTGCATTAAAATTGTTGCAAATTGATGTCAATAAAATATTATGCCTATAAGTAAGTAGAATCTATAACTTTAGTAGCACGATGGTTATGCTTTCTAAAAGTTGTCATAAACTGACATAAAGGCTTCACCACTTAAGATTTTTGAAAGAAAAGAATTAAATTGAAGCCACTTGACCTAACACAGGACATGTGACTGGTGATGACCTCAGACTGTAAGATTTCATTCTCAGGTCTTAGGTCAAATGTAACCTCCCCAGATAAACTTCCCCGGAACCCCTGACTTCAGACGGTTCTGCTGCACCTGCCCAGCCCTCTACTTCCACCTGCCTATCTGCCATGTTACTTTCACGGGGCCAATCAAGAATTTAGCACTGCTCCTTGTACCAAGAAGGGGCTCAACTACCAGGTTTTTGAAGGAATGGATGAGCAAACTAATATGATTTTTCTTTAAGATATTTCTATAAGGTGATTTAGTACCTAAAAGAAATCTTCGATTTCTAAAAAGGTTTTTCAGATATTCCCTTTGATTCAGGATTAGCTGTCCTTTGTATTCACACACACACACACACACACACACACAAGCAGCCTAGAAGAATCATGTCCTTCCCCTTCTGTTTACCTACCCAAACATGAGAATCTTCCTCACAGATTTAAGTCATACTGTGTGAGACGAGCTCGCAGAACTCCGTCAGTGATACCCTGTTGTTTTTACAGCTACCCCTTGGGCCCAGGTAATGTTTTCTACAAAATACTATAAACATCCACAGCTCACATATACCTCTCTTCAGTGCTAACTACGCTAACACTCATTGCTCCCAGCCCCCTGGAATGGTTTCCTACTTTGGGCCAATTACAATTAACAAGTCCAGTTGGCAAAACACACTAAAATTCACTGTCCTTATTCACTTCTGTTTAAATGTTGCCAACTTTAAGTCTGTCCAGCTTCTAAAGACCTTCAGAAAAGGCAACCCCACAAAGTCATTGTAATGTATTCTAATGTCAATTTTTTTTCCGCCTAACTCTCCTTAATTCTCAGTGGAGGCTTTTTTTTTTTCTTGTAGGATTCTATGGGTAGATAGAAAACAGCTTGTCACCACTCATTAACCATGACCTGTTCTAACAGTAAAACACAGGACAAACACGACCAGCTACCCGGTCTTTTCCATATATTCATTATTTTACACGTCTGCTTCTATTCTTTCCAATATAAAAGGTTTTTGCAACTCTCAGTCTGAGGGTCACACCACCAGGCACACCATACCTGGTTTCTATTATTCCTCCTTGGTCTTTTGTGTTTCTTTTTATGTTTTTTGTATTTCTTTTTATGCTTTTTTAAGTAAAATAGTGGCAATATTAAATATTACAATCCTACCTTGTTTTGGTTTGCAAATTTTCCATTCATCCTGTTTTCTCCCATGCCTCTCATATACATTTTAAGCGGAAACTTCTATTACACTGCCCTTGGAAACACTCATTATTAACTTTTTTCCAGCTAAAGGCTTCTAATATGTTGTTTAATACTTTTTTTCTTAGCATTTTAAATGGCTTCTCACTGCTCTTAAATTCAAAATCCTCAGAAGGCTGGTAGCCCCTTGCTCAGTCTGGCCGCTACCCTTCCCTTCAGTCTCATTTCACAATACCTGCCCCTGGCACGCAAAGCTCTTGCCCCACTCTCTCCTGCTGTGTTTTGCAAGCACTCCAGGCCCCATCCTGCCGTAGGTCACTTGCTTAGGCTATTATTCTACCCTGCTCTCTTCTTCCAAACTCTCCTCCCTTTTTCAGGCCAATTCCTTCTGACTCATCCTTCAGGTCCTTTTGAAAGCACCACTTTCTGCAGGAAGCTTGCCCAGACCAGCTTATACCTCAGAACCCCATGAAGCTCTCTTTCAGGGCACTTGTTCACAATTGCAATTACACAAGTAGTTCTCTAGGTGTATGTTTAATGCTCGTGGCATTGCATTCCTCCCAGCTCCCTCCACTCTCATCACCTTAGTCTCATCCATCCCAGGGCTTTAAATATTGTCAACATACTGACCATTCCCAAAGGCACATACCAAATCCAAACTTCTCTCCCAAACTCAAGATACATACTTCAATTTTCCTACTTTGACATATGTGTGTGTGCTCAGTTGTGTCCTACTCTTTGCAACCCGTGGTCTGTGGCTCCCCAGACCCTCTGACCATGGGACTCCCAGGCAAGAATACTGCAGTGGATGGCCATTTCCTCCTCCAGGAGATCTTCCAGTTGACCTAAATAGACTTTTAAGCATATCAAATGTCACATGTCCACCTCTGAATTCCTTACCCTCCCCCCAAACCTGTTCCACCTGCACCCTTTGCTCCATTTCAGTGAATGATGATTCTGTTCTTCCAGGTGCTCGAACCAAGGAACCTTGGAGTCCTTCTCCACACATCTTCCTCTCTGATCTTCATCCAGTCTCTCAGAAAATGCTGTCAGTAATTGCTTCAAGCTATGTTCAAATTTTGTCCACTTCTCACTATTGCACTGTGCATTCCCTGGCCTGGGCAGCCTCACCTGGATTACTTCCTTCACCTGATGACTGGGCTCCTGAATACACTCACTCTTTACAGTCTATCTCAACACAACAGGTGGAACTTTTAAAATCCAAGTGAGACGGTCTCACTGGTCAACTTGAAATGTTGCAATTGGTTCCCCCATTTTCCTTCAAGAAGGAACCAAAGACGTTACAACAATCTGTGTTATCTGTCTGATTTTATCTCTTCATTCTGCTTCAACCATGCTCAGTCAGTTCAGTTCAGTTGCTCAGTCATCTCCGACTCTTTGTGACCCCATGAATTGCAGCATGCCAGGCCTCTCTGTCCATCACAACTCCTGGAGTTTACCCAAACTCATGTCCATTGAGCACTGCTGCTGCTGCTAAGTTGCTTCAGTCGTGTCTGACTCTGTGCGACCCCAGAGACATCAGCCCACCAGGCTCCCCCGTCCCTGGGATTCTCCAGGCAAGAACACTGGAGTGGGTTGCCATTTCCTTCTCCAATGCATGAAAGTGAAAAGTGAAAGTGAAGTCGCTCAGTCGTGTCCGACTCTTAGCGCTCAGTTCAGTTCAGTTCAGTCGCTCAGTCGTGTCTGACCCTTTACGACCCCATGAATCGCAGCGCGCCAGGCCTCCCTGTCCATCACCAACTCCCGGAGTTCACTCAGACTCACGTCCATTGAGTCCATGATGCCATCCAGCCATCTCATCCTCTGTTGTCCCCTTCTCCTCCTGCCCCCAATCCCTCCCAGCATCAGGGTCTTTTCCAATGAGTCAAGTCTTCCCATGAGGTGGCCAAAGTACTGGAGCTTCAGGTTCAGCATCTTTCCTTCCAAAGAAATCCCAGGGTTGATCTCTTAGCGCTAATCACCTTCAATTTACTCAAATGACCAGCTCGGCTCCTGCCTTGGGTCTTTGCACTGACTGTCCTTTCATCATGGAAGGCTCTTCACTCAGCTATCCCCTTGAATAATCCCTTGGTGCCTTCAAAACTTCTCTTTTGTTTCTTTTTCCATAGCAATTATCACCTTCTAATATCTTTTATAATTTAGCTATTTTTCTGTCTAGTCAAGGCTATGGTTTTTCCTGTGGTCATGTATGGATGTGAGAGTTGGACTGTGAAGAAAGCTGAGAGCTGAAGAATTGATGCTTTTGAACTGTGGTGTTGGAGAAGACTCTTGAGAGTCCCTTGGACTGATAGGAGATCCAACCAGTCCATTCTGAAGATCAACCCTGGGATTTCTTTGGAGGGAATGATGCTGAAACTGAATCTCCAGTAGTTTGGTCACCTCATGAGAAGAGTTGACTCATTGGAAAAGACTCTGATGCTGGGAGGGATTGGGGGCAGGAGGACAAGGGGACGACAGAGGATGAGATGGCTGGATGGAATCACTGACTCGATGGATGCGAGTCTGAGTGAACTTCGAGAGTTGGTGATGGACAGGGAGGCCTGGTCTGTTGCGATTCATGGGGTCGCAAAAAGTCAAACACGACTGAGCGACTGAACTGAACTGAACTGAACATCTATTTATTAATTGTCCATATTCCCTACTCATCTATCATTAGGTTAGAGATTTTGCTCACTTATATATCCCAAGCAGTTGAAATATAATGGATTCACAACTAATTGTGAGAGAATGTAGGGAAACTCCTATACAAGCTACAGTGTGCAAGTGTTTACAAGGTTGCTTTAAGGATAAATGAAATAGTGTCTGTGAAAGTGCTTTGTAGGCTAAAGTTTCCTTTGATAAATACTCCAGTCTTGATTCTTTCACAGAAGTCACCAATGTATCAGTCAGTGGTGCATTTTTTTTTCATTTTTAATCTGTGTACATATACTCATAAAATATATTATTGTTTAATATAAGCTTTTCTAATAGTGAACAGCATTACAATTTTGAAAAACAAAAACCCTTTGCGACCTGTGAAATTCTACATGTGTGTGATACTGCTGTTACTTTGGATTAAGGGACTCTCTAAACAAGGGATGAATTACAGATTTTTGCAGTAACCCTGTACCTTAACTCCAATGACCCTTAAATATACCTCTCTGAAAATAAAGTACCCTATAAAAATAGAAATAAATGCAATTTCCTTAAGGTTGAGGCAAAGATTGAGGAGATAAAGTTCAGTTTTCTAAGAGATGTTTTATCTGGTTTGTCATTCTCCATGTGTTCTGAGGGATTCTAGTGGAATTTATATTCAATTTCTGAAGAAATGCTGAGAGTTCTAGATTCAAAAAAATCACAAAAGAGTTTATTGTCTCAATCTCCTGAAAGTTTAATTTTTATGTCTACTTCTAATTTCTGACTTCAAAGTTGATGTAAGTCATAATTTATTGCTACATGTTTCTAAAACATCTGACTAATTTTAGGTCACCTAACTTGCTGAATATTTTTATCTTTATTACCCACATATAATAACCATATAGCATAACTTCAATATTTTCTTGAATGAAAAACATTAATTGGTTCCTTTGAAGTGCTTTTCCTTTCTGAATGCAGCTTATTTACCTTAAAAGTAGATAATTCTGCTTTCTCTCTTAAAGACTTTGCCTTATTTGTTTTTGTATGTTTGTTAATTTTCATATAATTTTTGCAGTCTCCATCAAGATTGTTATTTCTAAACAAGTTAAGATAGGTTTGTAATAGGTTCATGTAGTTTAACCCAATAAATTTAGCAAGCAAAATTGAAAGATTGAGTCAGTGAAGCTAATGTGGGTTATCATTGCCAATTTTGCTATCAAAAGTAATCCATTATGATATAGTTTATTATAAAGTACATTTAGCACATTAATTATTAACCCCAGTCCAAAGCTTTTATGAAAAGCCTATCCTTGATTGTTTTGTTTTCTCAAGTAATTAGATTCCACAATTTTGTAATCTAAGATTAGTATTTGGCGCCTTGATCAAATTCCCAAAGTTCTGTAATGTCTCTTTCTATTGCCAGTAAATCCAGATGGAAATGGCTTTTAGTGTTGTTATTAAGTGTGAGTTTATTAATGTTATCTATTAAACCCACACTGCACATTACCCATGTAAGAACTTTCAAAATCATACTAAATGATTTTGATAAATGAACCATACAAGTCCAAAAGGTTTAAGAACAAAATGAAGACTCTATTATATAAATTAAAACATTTTGTTGGTGCTTTCAAAGCATCTTGGACACAGAGTTCTGACTCATTAATTATATATTAGAACACAGCCTCTCATCAGTAAAGTGTTCAAGCTATAAGCACAAGTTTCCAAAATGAACTTTAAAATTAAAGGAGGAGGAGAGAAATAAAGCCAGTCTGAAAATAGAAACTCCTCACGTGGGAATAGGGGTGAGGGATAGCTTGGGCCCTGCATCAGGAGGCAAAAATAAGCTGAGCTGCGGGAATCATCTGCTGTTATAGAACATTCCTACACAAGAAGATCAACAGAAAATTAGCAGAGCCAACGCCTACAGAGTTGCCCAGAAAATAACTTTCACAGAGGCCACTATGTATTCTCTAACTGTTGATAAACACCCAGAAAATGTCACTTTATTCACTTTTCTAAAAATTAACTCACATGCTAAGAAAATAAAAAGTAAAATCATGGAGCATTTAAAATGTTTGTATATCCCTGGACTCTTCCTGATATTATTTTCTTGAATAATTTTATAAATCAAGTTGTTCATTTAAAAAGCTAAATCAAACCTGTCTGGGGCTCTATCTGATGGGCATTAGAATTGGAGATAAGCTTCATAGTTCCCTCCTCCCCTGAAATGTAGGCTGTGAGCTCAGTGGAAAGCAGGAGTGCAGATGAAGCATCAGGCAAGGGTCAGGCACAGGGGTCAGGCTAGGTTCCAGCCTTAGGGCATGAGCTAGAGAAGAGGATGGTTTTTAACAACAGCATGTGAAGAGCAGCAGGATGGTCCTCACCCTGCACCCCACTCTTTCCCCTGGGTCCAAAAGCAAAACTACATCTATAAGAACCTGTAACGAAGAGTATATACAAAGGACAAAACCCTGCATTATTAAAGCCTCTGCAAGAAACAGCACTCAAGCTGTTGCATTGCCTAAAACCAAGGTTGCCACAGTGAGAGGGAAGTCTGTCTCCACTTTGACAAGGGTCAAGGAGCTGGCATCGATGCGTGGCTAAGGCCACATCTCAAGTGGTGGTGGTGTCACAGCCTCCTCCCAGGCCTAGGCGCACCATCTGAGAGCAGAAAGAGATGATGTCACAATGTTGGAATATAGAAGACCCACTTCCTTCACCCCTTTCCCACCAAGGATTTCCTACAATCATCTGAATGGATTCCCGATTCTTCCAGGTGGAGGAGGACTGGAGGTATTGAATCGAAATTTACTTTTTGACTCTCCATGGAATCCTATTACACACTCTTGACTGAGTGACACAGAGCATTAACACCGCATCTTCTCCTTTGCTTCTGGAACACATAGCATCCTTAGGTGCACCTCACTGAGCATTCAACCTAAAAGTGGAGTCCAAACAGAATCCCCAGTTACAACAATACATGGCTCCCAGAAGTCCCATGATGGAGAAAGACTGGTGAATAAAGTATACCCCTCCAAATATATTCTCCCAGTTATCTATACAATAGTACCCTTTATCTTCAAGGGATATGTTTCAGGACACCCAGTGGATGTGCTAGACAAAGAGATAATTGATGTCCCCAGTCCCAGAAGGGAAAAGGAGGATGCAAGATTTTACATTACTCAGAACAGTGTGCAATGTAAAATTTATGAATTGTTTATTTCTGGAATTTTCAATTTAATATTTTGGGACCATGATTGGCCACAGGAAAATGAAACCGGAAAATGAAGCCATGGATAAGGAAGACAACTGCAACTAATAGGTGAAAATCATGTCAAGTAAATGGCTATTTGACAGTTCCCTCCTACCCTGTGATTTGTGCAGATTCTTTAAATCTTCTGTTACGAAAGTCAAATGCAAATTCTTACCTGCCTCTGTGAAGCATGGCGGCGCACGGCACTATAGCAAGCCACTTGCGTAAAGTACAGACATAATAAAAAGATGACCAGTTTTTAAATTCATCTCCATCCTTTGCTTCTCAATATTCCAATCTTTGCTACTTATTGATAGTTTTTAGGTACAGGCTCATTCATCTTTAAAAAGTCAGGATTTGTTACTTGCACTTTATCAGCAGGATTCACTCCCAGAGTTTTAGGTCAAAATAGCTCTGGGCAGGTGTAGGTGACCTCTCCGGCCATCACAAGGATAAAATGGGCCCTCTCTTTTTATTGTAAAGGAACTTAAGATATGACAGTTGAACCAATGCCTCACCATAAAGTGCAAGGGGAGTGACAGGAAGAGTGACAGACAAATTAAAGAGTTTAGCAATTTTGGGTGACAGCACTTAAAATTTTTAGCTCCAGGGTTCTTTAGGAATGACAGTGTGCAGCTGAGAAAGGCAGTCTACCCATTATAAAAAGGAACTGGTGTGCGAACTTACAACAAGCAGATCTCAAAACTGGAAAAAAAAAAAAAAACTCTTTACATATATTATTTAAATAGTAACCCATTAACCTTTTACACAGTCTTCACATCATTTATTGCCACATTTCCTCATCAGCCCAAAGCTTGAATCAAGGCGTTTGAACAGATTTTATTTCACCAACCCTATAGAATGTCACAAGAAATTGAATTTTAATTCAAGTCCTTGTTGTTATTATTGTCAACCTTCTCATTTTTCCTACCAATGAACTGTGCATCACAAAGATCACCTTCTAAACAGAAAAAAGCATCAAAATGAAGGCTTCCTTTAGTAAGATGCTCATTGCCTGTGATAAACTTGCAATGATCTCGTGAGGGACAGTAATAACTTATTATGTACTTTTTATATACTAGACACAATATCATCTGTCTCTGGCATATATAATGGACACTCAGTAAATGTGTGTTGGTGGGAAAGAAGAAGACAAAAGAAGAAGCTGAGCAAAGGGAGGGAAGGACAGAAGGAAAAAAGCACCACTATAATTTATGACTTTTATTGAGCATTACTTTTTTAGGGAATTTTAAGAACTTGAAAAACAAATTGTTGAGCAGGTGGAAATATCCCCTTTTTTTTTTTCAATAGGATGTACTGAAGCAGGACTCAAACCTAACCAGAAACACGCCCAAACTGCCTTTTTATTTTTGCTCTTACAGCTTTCAGTCATGAGTAACTTGCTGCCAACAACTAAGACTAATAGCTCAAAAGAAGTGAGCAACACTGTTTTCCTCACTTCAGAGAAATCCTGAAATGAATCCAGTTACCATAAGCTCCTTGTTTCCCCTTTGCCTTTCTCACTCTGAAGATTTAGCGTCAAGAAGCAACTTGTAAGGTGTACACAAGAGATTCCTCATAGATGATATAAACAGAAGATGAGTGCAAAGGTTCAGGCCAGGACCTAGCTGTCATCTAAAGAGACGATCAGCTCCAAAGCCTTTTCAAACTTTCATCAAAAGCAGGTTTCAGAATGTTTTATATGGGTTTGAGCCAGGTTTTTACCTTGTCCATACCCCCAAAAAGACGATCCATCCCAGTGCCAGGGACTTTCAAATAACAATAAAAATTATTTGATTATAAGAAAAAAGGGGATAAGAAAATGACCAGTCTTTAAGGACTCAAACAGAGCCTGAACAAGGGGATAGTTTGATCCCTTGGAGAATCTATAACATATTACAGATTGCATCCCAACAAACTGTTTAGTAGGATTTTGTGACTAAGCATGAAGTTGGATTTATACTGTTCCCATGTCACATTGTGTGGCACATATATTTTCTCTTCATTATTTCAGCTTTTTTTTCTATGCTGGTGCTTCATATAAGCTCACAAAATAATTGTTACTTTATAAGCTACAAAACAAAATGTGTGTCCTTTTATTTCTATAGTGTTGGAAGGATTTGGTTGAGGAATGTTATTGTTAACTATTAGTGGTCGTGTTATTATCCTTATTCCCACTTTTAAGCTAGTCCTTCATATCCACATATTTTTCATTTGCAAAACAATAAAGGCAAAGAGCCATTCAAAAGTAATTTGTGCTTCTTCCTTTGTTCTCAACCTATTCTGATTCCAAGCTAGTTTCCACTCACCTCCTAATTCACAGCCTCAACTTTCAACTGGTGCTGATGGCTATTTTGGGGGCCTGATAATGGAGGAAAAATCACAATTATCTTAAGAAATGAAGGGGGAAAAGTATTTAAAACTCATTCAAATTTAATTTTAAAGTACTTTAAAAATTAGACTAGAATTCTTAACCTGAGAAATGACATCATCATAGACCATCATAGACCTAATCATATTAAATGATAAAATTATAGGATAATTCCTATTTAAATCACGAACAAACAAGATGCCCACCATTCTCCTATCACTGCTTTTGTTCAATAATATTTTGAAGTCTTATAATAATTTGGTAAGCAAGTAAAATAAAACATATAAAAACTGGAAAAGAAAAAACAAAATTGCCTTTTCCACACCATAATCATCTGTAGAGTATATTCAAAATAACCTGCAGACAATGAAACCAATAATAGATAGAGTTCAGCAAAGTAGTTAGATAAAAGTAATTTGACTAGTTAACACATTGATTTTTACTCTAGGCCAGGGATAGTTCTAGGTACTTTCCATATATTTCTAACTAGTAATATTAACTAATTTAATAGCCACAATAACCTCAGATATGCAGATGACACCACCCTTATGGCAGAAAGTAAAGAGGAACTAAAGAGCCACTTAACGAAAGTGAAAGAGGAGAGTGAAAAGTTAGCTAAAACTCAACATTCAAAAACTAATATCATGGCATCACTTCATGGCATATAGATGGTGAAACAATGGAAACAGTAAAAGACTTTATTTTCTTGGGCTCCAAGATCACTGTGGATGGTGGCTACAACCATAAAATTAAAAGATGCTTACTCTTTGGAAGAAAAGCTACAACAAACCTAAACAACATATTAAAAAGCAGAGACATTACTTTGCCAACAAAGGTTCATCTAGTAAAAGCTATGGTTTTGCCAGTAGTAATGTATGGATGTGAGAGTTGGACCATAAAGAAAGCTGACCATCAAAGAATTGATGCTTTTAGACTACGGTGTTGGAAAAGACTCTTGAGTCCCTTGGACAGTGAGGGGATCAAACCAGTCAATCCTAAAGGAAATCAACCCTGAATACTCATTGGAAGGACTGATTCTGAAGCTGAAGCTCCAATACTTTGGCCACCTGATGCAAAGAGCCAACTCATCGGAAAAGACCCTGATATTGGGAAGGATAGAAGGTAGGAGAAAAACAGGTGACAGAGGATGAGATGGTTGGTTGGCATCACTGACTCCATGGACATGAGTTTGCACAAGCTCTGGGAAATGGTGAAAGACAAGGAAGCCTGAAGTGCTGCAGCCCATGGAGTTGCAAAAAGTCAGACACAACTGAACAACAGCAACAATAAAATACCATAAGTTCAGTTCAATTCAGTCGCTCAGTCGTGTCCGACTCTTTGCGACCCCATGAATTGCAGCATGCCAGGCCTCCCTGTCCATCACCAACTCCTGGAGTTCACTCAGACTCATGTCCATTGAGCCCGTGATGCCATCCAGCCATCTCATCCTCGGTCGTCCCCTTCTCCTCCTGCCCCCAATCCCTCCCAGCATCAGAGTCTTTTCCAATGAGTCAACTCTTTGCATGAGGTGGCCAAAGTACTGGAGCTTCAGTTTTAGCATCATTCCTTCCAAAGAAATCCCAGGGCTTATCTCCTTCAGAATGGACTGGTTGGATCTCCTTGCAGTCCAAGGGACTCTAAGAGTCTTCTCCAACACCACAG
>SJXQ01009318.1:244841-258493 GCA_006408695.1 Aepyceros melampus
TATATATATATATATATATATATGCACACACACATACAGCTTCCATGATGGCTCAGCAGATAATCTGCCTGCAGTGAAGGAGACATAGGAGTCTCCAGCTCAATCCATGGATTGGGAAGATACCCCGGAGGTGGAAATGGTACCCAGTCTGGTATTCTTGCTGAAAAATCTCATGGACGGAGGAGCCTGGCAGGCTACAGTTCAAAGTGTTGTGAAGAGTCAGACACAACTGAGCCTCTCAGCATATATATATAAAATTCATAAATATAAGTAAGAATTCCATGTATATAAAGTTTAAAACAAAACATCATATACTACTTATTGATAGATATATGCATGATAATACAAGACATCCATGGGAATAATGAACAATAAATTTAGGACATTAATAATGTTTTCTGGGATATGGAACAGTATTGGAAGGGCTAGTCAATTATATCTGCTATTTAATATTGTAATTTTTAAATCTATAGCAAAAAAATGGGAAAAGTTTAAGAGTTAACAGGAGAGATGGGTGGGTGTTTGTTGTAGTCTTCTCTATACTTTCTGGGTGCTGGCATTATTTAATCTAAATAAAAAATGTTAACGTCTGTTGAAGTTGGCAGGAACTCAATGTCAGTTTAAGTCCTAAATTCAGCACTTGCTGTTAAAATTTAGAGTCTGCCATCAAGTTCTATAAATAAGATAATAGAATGTAGGAATTATACTTAATCCTCTACTCTCAGCTTTAATCAAGCCTTTATTAACATAATGTGTCTAGCTTGGGGTCTTAAAACCTGAGAGGGGATTTAGGGAAGAGTAATCAAAACAATGAAAAATAAGTAAGTGATAGAAGGAAAGGCAAAGGGAACTGTGATGGTTTAGACCAGGAAAAGAAAGCAAAGGGGGAAATGTATTGAGGAGGATGAACAGTTTCCTCCTTTTATAGTGATGTCTGTGCCTCAAGTAAGGCCTGAATAAAATTAGCTGTCTTAGTTATCTAGTGCTATGTAACAAATCACTCTAAAACACAGTGACTTAAACAATAGTAGTCATCTATTCTGCTCATGAACTGTCGCTTGGTCAGGAGTTCAGTGAGGATGGCTCCTTGCTGCTTCACGAGGCATCAGCTGCAACAGCTCACCTGCGGCTGGGTCATCCACTTGCACAACTCACATGCTAGCAAGTTAGTGCCAGCTATTGGCTGGGGCTTTGCCAGGACTGTGGGCCATAATCCTCAGCCCCTCTCCTTGTGAGGCCTCTCCATGGGTTTCTTAGACTTCTTCACACCATGATGTCTGGATTCCAAGAGCAAGAGTCTCATGAAGGAAGTGTGTGACATTTTCATATGCTATCCTTAAAACTTACAGAGTGGCATTTCTTTGAACTCTGGTGGTCCAGATAGTCACCAAGACCCACCCAGTTTCTAGGGAAAAGGACATACATTTCACCTCTTGATGGAAGAGTGGCACAGTCATAGAAGAAATTTGGGTGGGAAGATATTGTTGGATTCATCTTTGTAAAATATAATTTGCTACACTGACCCCCTTGCTCAAATCTCTCTCAGGGTCAACTTATTTTTCTTGCTGCTCCCAGAAATAGATCTGGTCATACCGTCCTCTTGTTCAACAAGAGAGATTGTTTTCTGCTCTTCGTCTTGCAAGTCTTCATGGAGTTAGACGGTATATAATAACTCACTGAGAATCTTGAAAGATTTTCCTTTGTGACCAAAACTTAGGAAAGGCTGACCAAAAATACTGATGCCTCAGATGCTTTTCCTCTTGAGTTTAGTTAAATAATGTGACAGAACATTTATATTTCATGTAAGCTGGTGTCAAGTCTACATGCAGACATATCAGCAATGCAGGTGAATTTGGAAGAATTCACACAGCAGTATTTCTGTCACACTCTAGACTTTCAAGCAGAATGTCATCAATTGAATCAGATTTTTAAATATTTTTTAACCTAAAGAAAGACCAAAGAGGCCTTGGAAAGTTTCCCTTTGATATTCCTTAAGTTACTGGTTTTTTCAGCAAAACAGTCAAAAGTGATGTTTGTCAGTTCAGGATCTGATAGTTGATCACACCATTAGATTTCTATTTTCATCCTATCCATCAAATGCATATATTTCATTCTTGGTTTTTTGTTTTGTTTTGTTTTGTTTTTTACAAAAATTGGAAAAATTAAGTGTCATTTTTAGGCCATAACAAGTTCTACCACTTCTTTCTTGCTGAAACTGTTAAGCATGCTACCTGAGCAGATACCAACTGGAGCTAACTGACATGTGAGACTAGGAGGACCTAGGGACAAATCTGATTAAGATGGTTCTTGGACCCTGCTTCTATTACACTGAATCATATTAAATCCCTGAGAGTCAACCAGTGTTGGCAAAAAAAGGGGGGGGGATTGCAAATGTTTTAGTATACATGCATTGATCAGATTGAGAAATGACCCAAGAATTTGGAGATTTGATTCAAGGTTGGTCTAGAATGAGTCCTATCTGTAGATTCAAACTGTTTTTCCGTGTACACAATGTTCTGATATGAAACCCCAGTATAGTGGTACTACTGAGTCTTTAGTGAGTCATCACATAGGGAAAAAACAAGAAACTGACTCAATGGATGTGAGTCTGAGTGAACTCCGTGAGTTGGTGATGGACAGGGAGGCCTGGCGTGCTGCAGTTCATGGGGTCGCAGAGTCGGACACGACTGAGCAACTGAACTGAACTGAACTGAACACATATATACGGAATCTAGAAAAATGGTACTGATGAACCTATTTGCAGTACAGAAATAGAGGTACAGACAGAGAGAGCAAACTGTGGACACAACGGGAGGAGAGGGGAGGATGAATTGAGAGTAGCATTGACATATATACACTACCATGTGTAAAATAGCCAGTGGGAAGCTGCTGTGGAGCACAGGGAGCTCAGCTCAGTGCTCTGTGATAACCTAGAGGGATGGGGTGAACGGGCGGGAGGGAAGCTCAAGAGGGAGAGGATATAGGTATACTGATGGCTGATTCACAGTGTGGTACAGCAGAAACCAACACAACATGGTGAAGCAACTATACTCCAATAATAAATAATTAAAAATAAAATAAAATGTAAATATGAGAGCCTATAAGAATAGGTTTGATGTCATTGGATAAAGCCTTTGTGGAATTTTTAATAAACCAGATTTAACTGGAATGGTTAAAGATTTTTGTTTTTAAACTGTGAGGTGAAAAATTAATCCTGATTTACCCTGGAAGTTAGAAGAATCCTTAAGCAGTACTTAATAAGTACTTAATACTATAATTATGATTTATGAAATAGATATCCATAAATGTATGACCAAATGATTGGGGATTATGATTAGTATGACATAATAGCAAGTCTGTGGCAGAGTTTAGAAGGTAACCACCTATTTCAATTACTAAAAGAAAATGTGCTAAGAAAATTAAAATCAAAGACATGTATAATTTTAAAATACATTAACTTCATTTGATATCTCTGAGAATAAATATAGGTTTAGGATAAAGCCTCTGTGAATATTTTGGAGAAATACAAAGTTTATCAAAATGGTTAAATGTTTCTAAGTTTTAGCACTTTTCATGTCCTTTCATAAAGCCTCATTTCTACTTGATGTGCTCCTAGTTGAGTGATGTAACAAAAGGATAAAAATTACATGGGGTCTAATATGCCAGTATACTACTCTAAGTGTCTCTTCCAAGTGCAGTAAGCAAATAAGAGCATAGCTCTCTGGGTATGTGAGACAAGTCATTTTATGTACTCAGTCATGCAATTCTATTCCAATATTCTTCTCTCCAACCACAAGATTTTCCAGAGAGAGAAAAGGATGGGGAAGGATAAACTGGGAATTTGTGTTTACTAGACACACTGCTATACATAAAATAGAGAAGCAAGGACCCACTGAGTGTTGGACCATAAAGAAAGCTCAGTGTCGAAAAATCAATGCTTTTGAACTGTGATGTTGGAGAAGACTCTTGAAAGTCCCTTGGACAGAAAGGAGATCAAACTAGTCAATCCTAAAGGAAATCAGCCCTGATATTCATTGGAAAGACTGATGCTGAAGCTGAAGCTCCAATACTTTGGCCACCTGATGCAAGAACTGACTCATTGGAAAAGACCCTGATGCTGGGAAAGATTGAAGGCAGGAGGAAAAGATGACAGATGATGAGATGGTTGGATGGCATCACCAACTCAATGGACATGAGTTTGAGCAAGCTCCAGGAGTTGGTGATGGACAGGGAAGCCTAGTGTGCTGAAGTCCATGGGGTTGCAAAGAACTGGATGTGACTGAGCAACTGAATTGTATAGCATAGGGAGCTGTATTTGATATCTTATAATAACTTACAATGGAAAGGAATGTGAAAAAGAATATGTATGTATATCTGAGTCACTTGATTGTACACCTGAAATACTGTAAATCAGCTATACTTCAATACAAAGTGAATAAATAATTTTTTAATGTCCCTTGCCTTACAGAATTTATATTTAGTTAAAGGATGTATCAATTTACACACAAACAAATAAATATCAAGATTGCAGATAATGGTAACTGCTAATGAAAAATAAAAACAAGATGAACTAGACAGTTTCTTGCAGGTGAGAAGAGTAATTGTGGCATTTTAGAAAGGTTATCAACATGATTTCTTTTAGAAAGTGACATTTGAACTAAAGGAATGTGAAATGAATCTTTTTCCTTTAAAATTTCTTTCATCCTTTGTATCATGTTTAATCAAAATAATACTTGTATATGGTAAATATGTATACCCAAAAAATTGACAATAAAAATAATTGCTGCCCTAACTCATGCATCCTATCTCCAATTTCAGAAGCATCCTCTTTTAATCCTTCATTTCATCATTATATGAAAGCCATAGATGGAGGTTGACAGAGTTAAAGAGGGAAAGATTCTAGGTTCCTTGATGATCTCAAAGCCACTGTATCAGCCCTGAAGTTCCTTCTTTCATGTGGGAGAAAATAAACCTATCCTAAGCCTCTTCAGCAGTACTGGTTGGGGCACAGACTTGGATTACTGTGATATTATGTGGTTTGCCTTGAAAATGAACAGAGATCATTCTTTCATTTTTTAGATTGCATCTAAGTACTGAATTTCAGATTCTCGGTTGACTATGATGGCTACTCCATTTCTTCTAAGGGATACCTGCCTACAGTAGTAGATATAATGGTCATCTGAATTAAATTCGCCCATTCCCGTCCATTTTAGTTCACTGATTCCTAAAATGTTGATGTTCACTCTTGCCATCTCCTGCCTAATTCCAATTTGCCTTGATTCATTGACCTAACATTCCAGGTTCCTATGCAATATAGCTCTTCACAGCATCAGACTTTACTTCCATCACCAGTCACACCCACAACTGGGTGTTGTTTTTGCTTTGGCTCAATCTCTTCATTCTTTCTGGAGTTATTTCTCCACTCTTCTCCAGTAGCATACTGGGCAGCTACTGACTTAGGGAGTTAATCTTTTAGCGTCATACTTTTTTGCCTTTTCATACTATTCATGGGGTTCTCAAGGCGAGAATACTGAAGTGGTTTGCATTCCCTCTCCAGTGGACCACAATTTGTCAGAACTCTCCACCATGACCCGTCTGTCTTGGGTGGCCCTATACAGCATGGCTTGTAGTTTCATTGAGCCAGACAAGGCTGTGGTCCATGTGATCAGTTTGGTTAGTTTTCTGTGATTATGGTTTTCATTCTGTCTGCCCTCTGATGGATAATGATAAGAGACTTATGGAAGCTTCCTGATGGGAGAGACTGACTGAGGGGGAAACTGGATCTTGTTCTGATGGGTGGGGCCATATTCAGTAAATCTTTAATCCAATTTTCTGTTGATGGGCGAGGCTATGTTCCCTCCCTGTTGATTGACCTGAGACCAAACTAAGATGGAGGTAATGAAGATGAGGTCCCTTCCTTCGAAAGGTCCCATGTACATATTGCTTCACTCAGTTCCCCCAACACTGCAGCAGGGCACTGCAGACTCACACCTCCACTGGAGACTCCTGGTCACTCATGGCCACTTCTGGGACAGTTTCTTGTGCGGTCACTTCTCCTTTCTCCTGGGTCCTGGTGCACACAAGGTTTTGTTTGTGCCCTGCAATTGTCTGTTTCCCCAGTCCTGTGTAAGCCTGGCAGTTCTATGGTAGGGTAAATGGCGACCTCCTCCAAGAGGCTTATGCCATACCCAGGTCTGCTGGACCCAGAGCGCCTGCTCTTGCTGACCCATACCTCCACAGGAGACACTCAGACACAGTTCTGGTTCAGTCTCTGTGGGTTGGGCGTGCATCTTGTGCCCTTCCGAGGTCTGAGAAGCTCAGGTGACCAGGAGATTGATGAGTGCACTGTCCCAGGTGGGTTATATGTCTTAATCACCTCCCTGGTCCCAGCCACTCGGTTTCCTAGGTGCACCATAAGAGCACCGTTTCAGGTGTGCCATATGTTTCCTCTGGAGAGATAATCTCAGGCTGTGACCCTCCTGGTGGACGTCAACCATCCAGGATCTCAGGAAGTCATGGTTGGCAGCTAGGAGCCTGCTCACAGTTTGGTGGAAGATGCTGTCTCTGGGGTTGAGATTACAGCATTCTCTTGCCTTCCAGCTCTGGCTGTTGCAAGCCTGCCTCTCTGCCTCTGGGTGGGGAGGGGCCAGTAGGAAGCCTACTAGCTCTCCCTTAGTATTCACCCAATCTTTCATTCTGTGAGAAGGCCAGACTACAGGCTAGGTTGTTAGGTTAGAGCTTTTCGCAGGAAAGTTCTCTTTTCAGCCGTTGTAGTTAGGCGTGTATTGTGTGTGTGTGTGTGTGTGTGTGTGTGTGTGTGTTTCCTGGTTAGGTTGCCTTCTGAGATTCCAAAACTCCACACAGACCCGCCTGTGAGAGGGTTTCCTACTGTATGGAAACTTCTCCTTCACGACTCCCTCCCCAGGACAGGTCTCCATCCCTAACTCTTTTGTCTCTCTTTTTGTCTTTTATATTTTGTCCTACCTCCTTTTGAAGAGAATGGTCTGACTTTATGGGTGATACCAAGGGAACATTTCATGCAAAGATTAGCAGAATAAAGGACAGAAGTGGTATGGACCTAACAGAAGCAGAAGATATTAAGAAGTGGCAAGAATACACAGAAGAACTATACAAAAAAGATATTCATGACCCCAATAACCATGATGGTGTGATCACTCACCTAGAGCCAGACATCCTGGAATGTGAAGTCAACTGGGCCTTAGGAAGCATCACTACGAACAAAGTTAGAGGAACTGATGGAATTACAGTTGAGCTATTTCAAATCCTAAAAGATGGGCTATGAAACTGCTACACTCAATATGCCAGCAAATTTGGAAAACTGAGCAGTGGCCACAGGACTGGAAAAGGTCAGTTTTCATTCCAATCCCAAAGAAAGGCAATGCCAAAGAATGTCCAACTACTGCACAATTGCATTCATCTCACACACTAGCAAAGTAATGCTCAAATTCTCCAAGGCAGGCTTCAGCAATACGTGAACCATGAGCTTCCAGATGTTCAAGCTGGATTTAGAAAAGGCAGAGGAACCAGAGATCAAATTGCCAACATCCACTGGATCATTGAAAAAGCAAGAGAATTCCAGAAAAAATCTACTTCTGCTTTATGCCAAAGCCTTTGACTGTGTGGATCAAAACAAACTGAGGAAAATTCTGAGAGAGATGGGAATACCAGACCACCTGACCTGCCTTCTGAGAAACCTGTATGCAGGTCAGGAAGCAACAGTTAGAACTGGACATGGAACAACAGACTGGTTCCAAATTGGAAATGGAGTACATCAAGGTTGTATATTGTCACCCTGCTTATTTAACTTATATTCAGAGTACATCATGTGAAATCCCAGGCTGGATGAAGCACAGCTGGAATCAAGATTGCTGAGAGAAATATCAATAACCTCAGATATGCAGATGACACCACTCTTATGGAAGAAAGCAAAGAAGAACTAAAGAGCCTCTTGATGAAAGTGAAAGAGGAGAGTGAAAAAGTTGTCTTAAAACTTAACATTCAGAAAACTAAGATCATGGCATCTGGTCCCATCACTTCATGTCAACAGATGGGGAAACAATGGAAACAGTGAGAGACTTTATTTTGGGGGGCTCCAAAATCACTGAAGATGGTGACTGCAGCCACGAAATTAAGATGCTTGCTTCTTGAAAGAAAGCTATGAGCAGCCTGGACAGCATGTTGAAAAGCAAAGACGTTACTTTACCAACAAATTTCCATCTGTCCAAGGCTATGGTTTTTCCAGTGGTCATGTATGGATGTGAGAGTTGGACTATAAAGAAAGCTGAGCACTGAAGAATTTATGCTTTTGAACTGTAGTGTTGGAGAAGATTGAGAGTCCCTTGGACTGCAAGGGGATTCAACCAGTTCATTCTAAAGGAGATCAGTCCTGAGTGTTCATTGGAAGGACTGATGCTAAAGCTGAAACTCCAATACTTTGGCCACTTGATGCAAACAGCTGACTTATTGGAAAAGACCCTGAGGCTGGGAAAGATTGAAGGTGGGAGGAGAAGGGGACGACAGAGGATGAGGTGGTTGTATGGCATCACTGATGCGAAGGACATGAGTTTGAGTAGGCTCTGGGAGTTAGTGATGGACAGAAAAGCCTGGCTTGCTGCAGTCCATGGGGTTGCAGAGTCAGACACGACTGAGTGACTGAACTGAACTGTAGCCTCTGTTATTTGGAGATACTGTTGTTGTTGTTTAGTCACTAAGTTGGGTCTCTTTTGCAACATCATGGACTGTAGCCTGCCAGGCTCCTCTCTCCATGGGATTTTCCAGGCAAGAATACTGGTGTGGGTTGCCATTTCCTTTTCCAGGGGATCTTTCCAGACCAGGGATTGAACCCATGTCTCCTGCATTGCAGGTGGATTCTTTACCATTAAGCCACCAGAGAAGCCCCAGAGATACGTGTTACATGTAGCCAAATCTTACATGATACAGGCTCCAGTGTTATAAATCCTGGAATCTTAAAAGAAAATATTCTAAGCATCTAAGTCAAATGCATTATGTTTTCTGTCTCAACAATAATTGCTTAAAATCATGCTACTTTTTAGCTTGCCATTTGGATTGTGACATCCCTGTACAGTTTTTTGCCTTTTTTCTCCTTTTTTCTTTCCTGCTTTCTTTGAAAAAGAAGAAACATAACTGCTTCAACCTGTCATTCATACATCAGCTTTTACACATTCTGCCTAATCTTTGGAATCTGTTTCTTTCTTCTACTTTGAGTCATGCTTAAAGGGGTATTCAGAAGCTTTTAGGATAAGTGTCCTGTTGTGTTGTCTTTTACTTGGACTCCTGGATAAATTCCTAGTTTATGTTGTGTCTCATTTTTCTCTTCCATGGATTTTACCCTCATTGTTCCAGAGTGTGCCATAAAACAATTTTCTAAACAAGAATGCCTGCAAATAAATGTCCCAAGTGCTTATAGGGTGGAAAAATTCTGCTTTTCACTTCATACTTGGATTGGTGATAACTTTTTCACAGAATTTTGCAGGCTTTGTTTTGCCCTATTGTCTTCAAGATCCCATACATTTGGGATTGCCAATTATTGGCCTGATTCTTGCTCCCTTTTCTGGACCTTTTTTTTCCTCTCTTGAGGCTTCTCAGACATACTGTTTATTTTTGGATCTGATGTTTCACGATGCTGAATTTATATATGGAGGTCTTCTTGCACTTATTTATCTCAACACTGGGTGGGATTTTTCCAGTAAGAAAGACGTGTGTCTTTCTATTCCGCTCTGGACATTTTTCTTCTATTGTTTTGATCATGTCCTTTCCTGTGTTCTTTCTGGTACATCTATTAGTTAAGGTTAAATATCTTGATGGATCCACTGTATTTGTCAACTCAGTTGAAGTTCCTACAGAGTTTTTCTTGGCAAGTAAGTTCTTTCCATTGTTTCAGTCCCTGCTTCAATGTCCCAGAATTACATTTTCTCAATTAAAAAAACAAACAAACAAAAAAGAACCATCAACAGGTTTCTGTTCTTCCAACTTCTACAAATTGTTGAAATACAGCACTCACAAATGGCATCCCTCTGTTCTGTTTTATTCCTTGGTACTTCCTATATTTTCTTTTCAGATCTTTGTGTTCAGTCTGCCATCTTGCTAGAACACTTAAAGTTTACCTTGGGTGACAGAATTAAAATAAAACAGCTGCACCAACTCCTCAGCAATGCTATTTTTAAATACAAGAATATGTTGACAACTTAAGTAATGCCAAAACACAAGTTTAAGCATTTAAGTATTTTATCATTGTAAAACAGGATATGAAAGGCAAAATATACCCAGGTTTTCTTTTCTTAAAAAATAAAGCAATGAATAGAGTGCTATTCTTCTTCTGTTATTTTTCATTTCCATGTAGAATGTAGCCTTTGAACTCATATTGCTTTTAAAACATTTTTTTAAATTTAGGTGATATCTTAAAAGCTTCTCTGTAGAAAAGCTTAAATGATTTTCAGTAAAGATTTTTCGTGTCCTTGGACCATTTCTGATTCCTTTTAGATGTGTTACCCACTGTGATATTAATGTATTACTATAAGAATTGTAACAGCAGGAGATAGATTTTTTTTCTTCTTCAGGAGAGATGGAAAGAATGAGTGCCTACACTTTGTATGAGAATTTCCTTGACATCTAACTTATACTCTTGGCAGTATAAGTGCTACAGTAACATTTCTACCCTTTAGTGGGCTTCTAATGAACTTAAGGATATATAAGCAAAGCATATTTCTGTATATCTATAACTTTCATAACTTTTTATAGATGGCTGAAATATATTTGATCAATAAATATTTGTGCTAAGCACTGTATTTTTCCCATAGATACCACAGTAAACAGGGCTACCCTAGTGGATCAGATGGTAAAAATCTGCATGCAATGCGGGCATCCTGGGTTCGAGCCCTGGGTCAGGAAGATCCCTTGGAGAAGGGAATGGCAACCTACTCCATTATTCTTGCCTGGAGAATTCCATGGAAAGAGAAACCTGGTTGGCTACAGTCCATGGGGTCGCAAAGAGTGGAACGCAACTAAGCAACTAATGCTTTCACACCACAGTAAACATGCTCACTGCTTCCTCTTGAGGAGTTATTAGGTCTAATGAAGGGATTTGTTGTTGTTTAGTCACTAAGCTGTGTCTGACTCTTTGCGACCCCATGAACTGTAGCCTACCAGGCTGCTCTGGCCATGAGATTTTCCAGGCAAGAATACTGGAGTGGATTGCCATTTGTACAAATAACTAAGTTGCAAATTTCCAAAACATGTGATAATTGTATTGTAGAGTAACCATCAGTTCAGTTCAGTTCAGTCGCTCAGTCCGACTCTTTGCGACCCCATGAATCACAGCACACCAGTCTTTCCTGTCCATCACCAACTCCTGGAGTTCCCTCAGACTCACGTCCATCGAGTCAGTGATGCCATCCAGCCATCTCATCCTCTGTTGTCCCCTTCTCCTTCTGCCCCCAATCCCTCCCAGCATCAGAGTCTTTTCCAGTGAGTCAACTCTTCACATGAGGTGGCCAAAGTACTGGAGTTTCAGCTTCAGCATCATTCTTTCCAAAGAAATCCCAGGGCTAATCTCCTTCAGAATGGACTGGTTGGATCTCCTTACAGTCCAAGGGACTCTCAAGAGTCTTCTCCAACACCACACTTCAAAAGCATCAATTCTTCAGCTCTCAGCCTTCTTCACAGTCCAACTCTCACATCCATACATGACCACAGGAAAAACCATAGCCTTGACTAGACAGAAATTTGTTGGCAAAGTAATGACTCTGCTTTTGAATATGCTATCTAGGTTGGTCATAACTTTTCTTCCAAGGAGTAAGTGTCTTTTAATTTCATGGCTTCAGTCCCCATCTGCAGTGATTTTGGAGCCCCCCAAAATAAAGTCTAACACTGTTTCCACTGTTTCTCCATCTATTTCCCATGAAGTGATGGGACCAGATGCCATGATCTTCGTTTTCTGAATATTGAACTTTAAGCCAACTTTTTCACTGTCCTCTTTAACTTTCATCAAGAGTAACCATAAGAGGCCATTAAATCGTAAAAAAGGAATAGTGAATCCCATAGTAAAGGATGGAAAGTTTAAGTGAGAGATGAGTTCTTGGGAAGGTGGCTCCTGAGCCGAAACTCAAAGGACCAGCACAAATTAGCCAGCAGAAGGAAGCTGAGATAGACAGGATAAGAGGAACATTTTATGTATTTAAAATAATATGTGTGAACGCCAATAGTCAGGACTAGTTGTGAAACACAACAAAGATGGCAGGCAATGAAAATGAAGCAGAAAGCAGAGGCCAGACTCAAAAATATTTTCAGTGTAGTATATCAAAGAAGATGGACTTTCTCCTGAAACCAGCAGCGAGAACTATGCTCAATATGGGTGCAAGTCCTTCACACTGTCTTCAAGCAAGTTCCAATTTTTTCCTACAGAGGAAGTAATAAGATGACAAACTTTCAGTACAGGTCTACTGTGTGCAAGATACCATACCTGGCAGGTAGAGAGTAAAGGAATTCAACCTCAGGAATCAGTGTGAAAATAAGTCAAAATATTTGGGGCTGCTGCATATTCTGATGACAAGAGAACACATATAGCAGGAGCACTGGGTGTAAGGAAAAAACTGAAATGTTAAGTTACAGACTAACATAGTAAGCCTTTGGACTTTAATAAATATACTGTCAGTTCAGTTTAATCACTCAGTTGTGTCTGACTCTCTGCTGCTGCTGCTCAGTCACTTCAGTTGTGTTCGACTCTGTGCAACCCCATAGATGGCAGCCCACCAGGCTCCTCCGTCCCTGGGATTCTCCAGGCAAGAACACTGGAGTGGGTTGCCATTTCCTACTCCAATGTATGAAACTGAAAAGTGAAAGTGAAGTCGCACAATCGTGTCCAACTCTTAGCGACCCCATGGACTGCAGCCTACCAGGCTCCACCATCCATGGGATTTTCCAGGCAAGAGTACTGGAGTGGGGTGCCATTGTCTTCTCCAGTCTGACTGTCTACAACCTCATGAATAGCATCATGCCAGGCCTCCCTGTCCATCAGCAACTCCCGGAATTTACCCAAACTCATGTCATTTGAGTTGGTGATGCCATCCAGCCACCTCATCCTCTATTGTAACCTTCTTCCTCTGCCCCCAACCTCTCCCAGCATCAGGGTCTTTTCCAATGAATCAACTCTTCACATGAGGTGGCCAAATATTGGAGTTTCAGCTTCAGCATCAGTCCTTCCAATGAACACCCAGGACTGGACTCCTTTAGGATGGACTGTTTGGATCCTTTGCAGTCCAAGGGACTCTCCAGGGTCTTCTCCAACACCACAGTTCAAAAGCATCAATTCTTTGGTGCTCAGCTTTCTTCACAGTCCAACTCTCACATCCATACATGACCACTGGAAAAACTATAGCCTTGACTAGACGGACCTTTGTTGACAATGTAATGTCTCTGCTTTTTAATATGCTATCTAGGTTGCTCATAACTTTTCTTCGAAGGAGTAAGCATCTTTTAATTTCATAGCTGCAATCACCATCTACAGTGCTTTTGGAGCTCAAAATGATAAAGTCGAACACTGTGTCTACTGTTTCCCCACCTATTTCCCATGAAGTAATGGGACCAGATGCCATGATCTCAGTTTTCTGAATGTT
>SJXQ01009320.1:0-73732 GCA_006408695.1 Aepyceros melampus
AAAAAATTACATATCTATGAATAAACTTACCTAAGGAGACAAAGAACTGTACACAGAAATTTATAAGACACAGATGAAAGAAATCAAAGATGACATAAACAGATAGATATTCCATGTTCCTAGGTAGGAAGAATGAATATTGTGAAAATGACAATACTACCAAATGCAATCTTCAGATTTAATATGATCCCTATCAAATTACCAAAGGCATTTTTCACAAAACTAGAACAGAAAATTTCACAACTTATATGGAAACACAAAAGACCCTGAATCACCAAAGCAGTCTTGAGAAAAATGAATGGAGCTGGAGGAATCAACCTTCCTGACTTCAGGTTATACTACAAAGCTACAGTTATCAAGACAGTATGGCACTGGCACAAAAACAGAAATATAGACCAAAGGAACAAGACAGAAAGCCCAGAAATCAACCCATACACCTATGGGTACCTTATTTTTGACAAAGGAGGCAAGAATATACAATGGGGCAAAGACAGCCTCTTCAATAAATGATGCTGCTTGTAAAAGAATGAAATTAGAACACTTCCTAACACCATACACAAAGATAGACTCCAAATGGATTAAAGACCTAAATGTAAGACCAGAAACTATAAAACTCTTAGATAAAAACTTAGGCAGAACAATGGATGACATAAATCAAAGCAAGATGCTCTATGACCCACCTCCTAGAGTAACGGAAATAAAAACAAAAGTAAACAAGTGGGACTTGATTAAATTTAAAAGCTTTGGTATAGCAAAGGAAACTGTAAGCAAAGTGACAAAACAACCTGTAGGATGGTAGAAAATAATAGCAAATGAAACAACTGACAAAGGATTAGTTTCTTTCTTTTTTTTTTCTATGACTGGCACAAAGACAGAAATATAGATCAATGGAACAAAATAGAAAGCCCAGAGATAAATCCACATACCATGGACATCTTATCTTCGACAAAGGAGGCAAAAATATACAATGGAGAAAAAACAATCTCTTTAATAAGTGGTGCTGGGAAAACTGGTCAACCACTGTAAAAGAATGAAACTACAACACTTTCTAACACCATACACAAAAATAAACTCAAAATGGATTAAAGATCTAAATGAAAGACCAGAAACTATAAAACTCCTAGAGGAGAACATAGGCAAAACACTCTCTGACATAAATCACAGCAGGATCCTCTATGATCCACCTCCCAGAATACTGGAAATAAAAGCAAAAATAAACAAATGGGATCTAATTAAAATTAAAAGCTTCTGCACAACAAAGGAAACTATAAGCAAGGTGAAAAGACAGCCTTCAGAATGGGAGAAAATAATAGCAAGTGAAACAACTAACAAACAACTAATCTCAAAAATATACAAGCAAATCCTGCAGCTCAATTCCAAAAAAATTAACTACCCAATCAAAAAATGGGCCAAAGAGCTAAATAGGATTAGTTTCTAAAACTTACAAGCAGCTCATACAACTCAGTGCCCCAAAAACAAACAACCCAGCCAAAAAGTATGGAAAAGACATAAACAGACACTTCTCCAAAGAAGACATACAGATGGCTAACAAACACATGAAAAGATGCTCAACATTGCTCGGTATTAGAGAAATGAAAATCAAAACCACAATGAGATATCACCTCACACCGGTCAGAATGGCCCTTATCAAAAAGGCTACAAATAATAAATGATGGAGAAGGTGTGGAGAAAAGGAAATGCTTTTGTATTCTTGGTGAGAATGTAAATTGATACAGCCACTGTGGAAGATGGTATAGTGATTCCTTAAGAAACTAGGAATAAAACCACCATATGACCCAGCAATCCCACACCTGGGCATATCCCTTTAGGAAACCAAATGACACATGTATCCCATTATTCATTGCAGCACAATTTACAGTAGCTAGAACATGGAAGCAACCTAGATGTCCATCGACCGATGAATGGATAAAGAAGTGGTGGTACATATACACAATGGAATATTACTCAGCCATAGAAAGGAATGCATTTGAGTCAGTTCTCATGAGATATATGAACCTAAAGCCTGTTATACAGAGTGAAGTGACCAGAAGGAGAAATATAAATATTGTATTCTAACATATATATATAGAATCTAGGAAAGAATTTATTTACAGGGCAGCAATGGAGAAACAGACATAGAGAACAGACTTTTGGACATGAGGAGAGGGGAGGATTAGATGTATGGAAAGAGTAACATGGAAACTTTCATTACCATGTGTGAAACAGATAGCCAGTGGGAATTTGCCCTTTGGTTCAGGAAACTCAAACAGGGCTCTGTATCGATCTAGAGGGGTGGGAGATGGGACGGAGGTTCAAAAGGGAGGGGGTATATGTATACTTATGGCTGATTCATGTTGAGGTTTGACAGAAAACAGAAAAATTCTGTAAAGCAGTTATCCTTCAATAAAAAACACATTACAAAGAAAAAAAAAGAAATGCAAGAACAGCACTAATGAAGTTAGCCTCATGGATATGACACTTATCCATATTCATTTTCTAACTATATATGACTGGCTCTGTGTGTCTTTGAAAAAATGTTGTTGGTCAGGAATATTCTATTTTCTCTAATGGTCAAGTTTCTATTCTTATTTTAATCCTTGGTTTAAGTGTTATCCCTTTGGGAAATCTCACATTCTCTAGTTATCTTTTCACACTTTTTTCTTATCCTTGTAGCTCACTGCATTAATAAGTCTAGTACTTATAATAATAATATAATATTGTAATTGCTTATTCTTCTGTCTGTCTGTACTTTAATTCAGTGCTTCTTGAGGTAAAAGTTGTTCTTCTTTCATTATCCTCACACCCACTTCTGCCCATTGATGAATACAATGCTAATAATTGGATATCAGAGCCATTTAGTTTTGTTGTGGTGGTCTCTGTCATTGTCTCAGCACAGTGCTTTATGGGTGGTAAGGAAGACTGAGATTTAGAGTTGATGAATTATCTCCAACTAGAGGGAAAAAATTCTTTCATTATCCTCACACCCACTTCTGCCCATTGATGAATACAATGCTAATAATTGGATATCAGAGCCATTTAGTTTTGTTGTGGTGGTCTCTGTCATTGTCTCAGCACAGTGCTTTATGGGTGGTAAGGAAGACTGAGATTTAGAGTTGATGAATTATCTCCAACTAGAGGGAAAAAGGAGAAGGCAGTGGCAACCTGCTCCAGTACTCTTGCCTGGAAAATCCCATGGACAGAGGAGCCTGGTAGGCTGCAGTCCATGGGGTCGCTGAGAGTTGAACATGACTGAATGGCTTCACTTTCACTTTTCACTTTTATGCCCTGGAGAAGGAAATTACAAGCCACTCCAGTGTTCTTGCTTAGAGAATCCCAGGGCCAGGGGAGCCTGGTGGGCTGTCGTCTATGGGGTTGCACAGAATTGGACACGACTGAAGCGACTTAGCAGCAGCAGCAGAGGGAAAAATGTATCTTAGTATATGATGTCTGCAAAGACAGCAAGCATTGGATTCTCATACCACCTTTCACACATGTGTTGTAGGGTCCACAGATCTATTTTTAAACCTCGACTTCACCACTTAAGTGACCTTGAGTAAATGATTTGATATCTCATTTATTTCTCTTCTATAAATGGGTTTTATTCATAAAGTTTAGTCTGCTGAAAGTAAAAAATCCAAATCCAACTCCATTGTCCAGAAAAGGAAAGTGATTGGTCATGTCAGTGAAATCCAAAGGTAGTTCTGGTTTGAGAGTCTTTTGGTGCAGAGATTCAAAAGATGTTGCTGAGACCGTGTTTGGTTTTTCACCTCTTGGCTTGGGTGTTCTCTGCTCAGCTTCATCTCACACTTTCTCTGGACCAGGCAAGGAGACCTCTATCAATCTCTACATATATCCTCAAAGTAGGAATTATTGCTTAATAGAGGCCTAGGCAGTGATCTCATTGCATCTGTTACCCGTGGTCAGGCAAATGACGATATTCCCCATGGCCAGTCTAGAGTTTGTGCTCCCTCTCTCTGGTAGAAGAAAGTAGAACAGCATGACTGAACATACCCAGAGGACACAGGATAGGAAGGATGCCCCACAAGAGCTATAGGAAAGGAGGGACCATGCTAGACTGACACTGTTACATTTTTTTTTTTTCTGACAGCTGTGTAAAGCTCATCCCTCAAAGAATTGTAGTAATTAAACTTATGCAAAGTGTTTAGCCCACAATTTATCACATAGCACTCAAATAAAGGTAAGCGTCATCACCATTAGTTAATTGAACCAAGGACATTTTGTTACATACTTAATCCTATACCTGTTATTCATTTGCATTGAAAGGTTTCTAAAGGGAAAACTGATTGGAAAATTGACTTCTAGACTTACCTAGGTAATGTACTTCTTTCAAAATACCTTTGTGCCATTCCGATCTGAGGGCATTAATCAACTTTATTTCTTTGAAAACATTAAAATAATAACAGTAATAACAACAAAAATGTTAAATGTCTTTTCTTTGCACCTAGAAGCTTCCAGGTATTATTTTTTACCCCGATAGCAGTAAAAGAATGAAGCCTCAGATTTTTTTTTTTTTGCATAAAACTCATCTTCATTATGAAACTACCATCTTTGAAGCATTCTCTCCTTGTAGTACCGTCACATGAATGTAATTCAATATGGAAAGGTCTCCTTGTAGTATCTTCACATGAATGTAATTCCGTATGGAAAGGTCATGTGGCTGCAAGTCAAGATGGCAGTCAGTTGTGTCCAAGCATTATGAGAACATGCTTCACCATGGAGTGTTTTGCATTTGTCCCCTTGCTAGCTTTAATCAGTGCCCTAGAGATGAAGAATCTGAAAGACCTGCTGGCTTCAAATAAAATGTAAATTTTAGGAGGAAGATGGAAATCTCAGAGCTGGTTTGGAACGCTCAGGCCCTCTGCCCAGTGAAGAAACAACGTACCAGTCAGAGAGAGTGTATTTTTAAAATGGATTCCTGCTTCCATCTGTGACTTTGAGCTTGATATTTAACTGTCTGGTGCTTAGTTTCCACATTTCTAAAATGGGACAACTTAACTGCTAGGGTTAGAAAAATACATAATGCTTTTAAGTATGCACTCTGATCCTTCCCTGGAGGCCTTCAGAAAACTTTGGCTACCTCTTAAGTAATTCATGAATTAAACAAAAATTGCAATAATGTAGCATTTTTGCCTGATAAAGTTGGACAAGGCAATTCAGAAATCCTATTACATAGTTATCAATACCAAATTATGAGGAACTTCCTGCCAGGACGTTAAGACCTTTATCAATTTTAATCAGTGTTTAACCCTTTGAATTGTGTTACAAGTTCTTTCAACTTTCTTTTCCTCATGTGCTACAATGCCTGCCCCATCCTTATAAGAGAAACAGAGAAGATGAGAGTAATAGTTAGAAATTAGACTATATTATAGATGTATCAAAAGGAATGTGAACCCCTTGGGAGACCATGAAAGTACTGGATGCTTTCCTACTATGCATGAAATGGATCAACCTTATCTATATATTGAAACTGGACCTTCAGAAGCCAGAAGACTTTGAGATGTCTGGGTTACGCTACAAAGATTTATTTATTTTTTATAACTGAGGTATCTATATAAATGGTATTTCATTCTCACTCACTTTGATGCCTCCCTTAATGATTTCCAGGCAACTATTATTTGCATCACTGAAGGAGGTGGTGCTATTGCTGCAATTTCCTGCAACCTGGGCTTCCTCTGTAGATTTGAGCCCTGTGATTCAGTGCTAGTGGGGGTTGTGTTACAGGCCCATCTGAAAGAATACGATTATTTCAAAGCCCTACACCATACAAGCGTGCTTCAGTGACTGTTGTTGTTCAGTCACCCAGTTGTGTCCAACTCTTTGCGACCCAATGGATGCAACACACCAGGGTTCTCTGTCCCTCACCTTCTCCTGAAGTTTGCCCAAGTTCATGTCCATTGCATCAGTGATGCCATCTAGCCATCTCCTCCTCTGATGCCCTCTTCTCCTTCTGCCCTCCATCTTTCCCAGCATCTAGGACTTTTTCAGTGAGCCAGCTGTTTGCATCAGATGACCAAAATACTGGAGTTTCAGCTTCAGCATCAGTCCTTCCATTGAGTATTCAGGGTTGATTCCCCTTAAGATTGACTGATTTGATCTCCTTGCTGTCCAAGGGACTCTCCGGAGTCTTCTCCAGCACCATAGTTTGAAGGCATCAGCTTTTCAGCACTTTGCCTTCTTTATGGTCCAGCTGTCACAACCATGTGTGGCCACTGGGAAGACCATAGCTTTGACTATAGGGACCACTGTTGGCAGAATAATGTCTCTGTTTGGGAAGCAAATGTCTTCTGATTTCATGACTGCAGTCACTAACTGCAGTGAGTTTAGAGCCCGAGAAGAGGAAATCTGTTACTACTTCCACCTTTCCCTGCTCTATATGCCATGAAGTAATGGGGCTGGATGCCATGATCTTAGTTTTTTAATATTTAGTTTTAAGCCAGCTCTCTCACTCTCCTCCACCCTCATCAAGAGACTCTAGTTCCTCTTCTTGCCCCTTATTTTATCCTTACAAAGAATCACAGCTGAAGGGAGGACAATCAACCCAAGCAACCCTGTCTTTTGCCTCTTCTCAGACATGTTTCTTACATTGTCTTTTTTCCAGTTCTGGTTTATGCTGTTTGGTTTGATATTCTGATAAATACAGACTCAAGAAGCAGCAGAACTGCAGGGCTGCTTCTTTGATGCATATTAAAGTCACTTCTGTGAAAAAGAGCTAGAAAGTGCTGAGATGCCAGAAAATAGGAATTCATAATACACAGCTTACTAAGTCAGCCAACACTATATCTTTATGGTAAGCTACTGATCACTTGGTTTTAGAGGAACCATGCTGAAATCTGTGACTTGGTTTGTGGCATTGATAAAAACAATGCTCTGCAAGACACTGAGCAGAGGTTTTTCCAATTGCCATTTCTCCCTGTATTTTAAACTGCAAAAACATGACCAGACCTAGTTTGCATTTTTGCCTTGGAATCACTGTTTTTGATTCAAGTGACTCAACACAAGTCATTGAAGCTGAATGTGTCATGTCATGCAGTAAAAACTAAAATAATCCTTATTGTTTTATGGGAACATGCAGTTCCAAAAAAAAAAAAAAAAACCAAACCAAAAACTGTGGTTAAAAAGATCAATTTATGATTTCAATAATGAGATGCTTATTTTGTGAATAGAACATGTTAGTTCAGGGATCAGTAAAAAGATAAGCAGGTGGTGCTTATATTTACCATATTTTGATGGTCTCAGTGCACAAGAAATTAAAGAGGTTTTTATTAATATTGTCCTACTTTTAGTATAATAGCAATACCATCACAGTGATGATATCTATAAAGCCCACTTGAATTGGAAACCTGGTCAAGGGATTTGATGCCCTTGGTGACAAATCCTTACCAGCTTCCACAACTTCAATTTCCAGCTTCAAACTAGAGATACTAAAGAGTCATTTTATTTTCTGACTTTAAACACATAGATTTAAATTTCACTTTTTCTCGCTCCTTGTTTTCCTGAAGGTGTTTTCCATAGGCCATGCAGTCTGGGGTGATGTTGTAGTAATCTATAAAAAGACATAGATGTGAATTAGGGAGATTGAATAGAAACATGATGGACATGTATTTAGCTGGAATTTGGATAAAAGGATAAGAGGAAATCTTATCTTTTTAAGATAAGCTGGCTACAAAATTTTGAGCCAAGGTCCAGTATTTTTTCCAATAATAGAACTATCTGTCAGGCAAAGAACTTAAAATGAGTTACAGGGGAAGATAATGAACTTGGTTTTGGATATGTTACAGTAACCTCATTGAGTCAGACAAGGGTGTGGTCCTAGTGTGATTAGATTGACTAGTTTTCTGTGAGTATGGTTTCAGTGTGTCTGCCCTCTGATTCCCTCCGCAACACCCCACCATCTTATTTGGGTTTCACTTACCTTGAGCGTGGGGTATCTCTTCACGACTGCTCCAGCAGATGACCAACCTAGATAGTATATTAACACGTGGTTAATAATAATAATAATAATAGTAGCTTATTTAGCCACTTTATTGGGCCACCTGATGAAAATAGCCAACTCATTGGGAAAAATCCCGATGCTGGGAAAGATTAAAGGCAATAGGAGAAGGGGGTAGCAGAGGATGAGATGGTTAGATAGCATCATTACCTCAATGGACATGAATTTGAACAAACTCTGGGAGATAATGGAAGACAGAGGAGGCTAGTGGGCTACATTCCATGGGGTCACAAAGAGTTGGACTTGACTTAGCAACTGAACAATAACAATACCTTATTTAACATTATTTGTACCATAAACTCTACTAAGTTCTATTTATATATTAGTGATTAAAATTTTTATGAGTAGACTGTGTTAACTCCTTCTAGAGGACAGGAAACTAAGAGATGTTAACTGACTCTCCCAAGATCGTATAACTAGAAATATTCAAAACCTTAGTTTAAATCAGGTCTAATTACCCTGTGGTACTGTTTCAGTGAAATAGAACAACATAAAAAAGCATAACTATTGACCATTGATCCAAGATTGAATTTTCAGTTCACCTGTATAATGTTGTTCCAGCATTTTGATTCTATTTTTAAATTTGTTCTTTTCCTGATATATTTACATGAACTTTGAGTTAGTGGTTCTTGGAACCTGAACTCATAATATTCTGCCTTTGAAATTCTGTTGTCAGTCAAGTTGAACTTGCTTCTACTCTTGTTGAGTTGAGATGAAGATTACTAGGTGATTATCAAAACCCTTTGTCCTTCTCTGCATCAATAGAAACATCATATGAGGGCTACCCAGACAGGGACTATGCTTCCCAGCCCTTTCGGCATCTATACAGGACCATGCACCCAGTTTCCATTAATGAAATGTGAGTAGAATTGCTGTGTGCCTCTTCTGCGTTATGGACTTTAAAATAAACAGATGTAGGTCTTTATGCCTTTCACCTACTGGGTTCCTGGCACCAGCCAGGTTCTGGAGATATCAGAATGGAAGAACTATGCATTCCAGGTCACTGGCAGAGAAGAGTTACCTGCCAACATCACCTGCTTTGCTCTAAGAAAGGAAGAAACAACTACTGAGACATCAGAGTTGTGGACAGTTTTTTTTTTTTTTTTAAGTGTATTTTAGTCTAACAGTGCTAACATTTCTATTATCAATAAAATTGGTTCTATTTTATAATAGCAATAGTGAAATATAGTTTTATGTTATCTTCTGTAAGACACCTGGATGCTCTTCCAGGGTACCTGATATCTTACATTATTTTGTGGTGCGGATTTAGGTTTGGGTTGTGAACTGTGGCTTGCACCCTCAAGTCAGACTTCTTTCTGCTTCAAAGTGCAGAAGAAATTTTGATTGTGCTTGTTTATCATATATTATATAATTATCAATATTGTGTCCACAGCATAATGCATGAGTGTTTATTGAAGTCTTGACATACGTTAAATCACTGAGCCTGAGATAGGCTTTTTAGTGGATCCATCTGAAGGAAAAAAGGAAAAAACACTTTTTTTTTTTAAACAAATGTTACCTAGTATTATGTAAGCTGTTTTTTCACAACCAGATACTTTTGTTCTCTTTGAATTCCTATTGGTCTTTGAAATTTAATTTTTCATATTCATAAAAGTTATCTTACTGTTACAGATGCCCCTGAGAGAGAAGCTTATGGTCAGGCAAATCAAGAAAAGAATTCTACATGAAGAGCTGTGTTAAGGAGTCTGTCACATAAAGAGGTCTGTGAATAATATTCAGTTTTTTCAGTAATACTTTGTGTACATCAGAAGGGCAGCCTCTGATTCAGCCATTTCAAATACCTGGTTTTTTTAAACCTTTTTTTTTTAATTAAAGGATGATTACTATACAGTATTGTGATTTTTTGCCATACATCAACATGAATTGGCCAAAGATATATGTATGTCCTTTCCCTCTTGAACCACCCCCCAGCCACCTCACTCCCCATCCTACCCCTCTAGGTAAAATACATGTTTAAGAGAAGTTATTTTCAGGCAAATCCTCTAGAGAAAACTAAATTCAGGTTTGATTTCCTCATCTCTTCCTTTTCACTGTTGTTCAGCTAGTTACACTCCCCATTACTGGCTGTGTGTCTAGGGTCTTCAGTGATTGCCATCCTCACGTAGCACCAGAGAGTAGCTTTTGAAGAACGAGTTGTGAAAGCTTGAAAAATTAAGCTACTGAAAGACTGGACCAAAAGCCTTTTGCTAGAGAACAACTTTCACTTTAAAAACCAATTGCTAAGCTCTCAGAGCAGAACAGAAGCAAAAAGCAGAGCAGGCGAAAAGGACAGTTGTATAAGGAAACCCAGTTCCTTTCCTTGAGCCTCTGAAGGTTTTCTCATACATTTCTCTGTCTCTTCTGGGAAAGGCAGGTTCTCCATTGGACCAGAACCTGGAAAGATTCTACCTGTGTTTTGCATTAGAATGCTTTATGATTTTATTCTTTGTATGAGAGTATTGTTTTCATGCTCACTATTGTTAGATTAGGTTGGGTTCAAATTCTAGCCTCAAGGTTTTCTAAAGCTCTGTGGTCTTGAGTCTCAGTTGACTCACCTGTAAATTATAGGTAATAATATTTATTAGTTATTATGATACATAAATGAGTTATTGCACATAATGTGCTCCACTCATTTTCTTTTTAAACTGTGTGATTGTTCAGTAAATATCAGGTCTCTGTGTTCTTGCTGGTGGTTGCTGATGATAAAAGTATACCTTTGTGAATCCCTTCTTCCCTTCTGATTAATGCCCTCTTCTCCTGTAGATGTTATAATGCATTTAATCTAGTTTTGTGTCATGGATAGCATTTTATGTCATTAGCATGCTTCTGTCACATTTTTCCCTGATATATTCAGTTCAGGATCAGTTCGCTGAGGGATCCTACTTCCTCTCATGTCCAAGCTGATTGGAAAGGGGGCATTGCTATAATACACACTTGATTGAAAACACTAAATGTTTCTTAAATGGTAGCAATTGCATACTTTTTTTCTGCCAATTTTATAGCTGTTATCACTGTAAAATGAGCAAGGAAATTTCAGTTAAATAAAAATCTGATGAATATTTTGTGAGGTAGTTATAGCTTATACATTATAGAGTAAAAATAGTGTTATTGTCCAGGACCTGGTGTGAACCCCAAAGCAGATTGTCTGTATTTGAATCCCACCTCTGACCATTCATAGTTGTGTGACCTCTTCAGATCACTTCTGTTTGTGAGTTCATATTTTCATCTATGACATGGGCATAATAATAATATCTGCCTCTTTGGAATGTCGTTAGGATGAAATTATTTAATGTATATAAAATGCTTAGAATAGTACATGGTTCACAATAAAATTTTTGTGTTTTGCTTGTTGTTTTACTGTTGTTGTTATTGCTATTGCGTTTGTAGATTTCACTGCTATATAGTTTGATGAGGAATTAGCTACAGTGCTTTATAGAGTCATTTGCTTGTAGTATAAACTTTGAATAATGTGTGTTTCACATGGCATTGTTACTGCTTAGTTGCTACGCTGTGTCTCTTTTGTGACCCCATGAACTGTAGCCCACCAGGCTCCTCTGTCTGTGGTATTTACCAGGCAAGAATACTGGAGTGGGTTGCCATTTCTTTCTTTAGAGGATCCTCTCAACTCAGGATCAAAGTCACATCTTCTGTATTGGCAGGTGGGTTCTTCCCACTGAGCCACCTGAGAAACCCTCAGGGAGACATTTAAAATATTTAAAGGCATAGAGAATAGCGAAATCGATGATCTCGTCTTAAAATATATAACTCTTGAGGGGCTTCCATGGTGGGCCAGTGGTTAAGACTTTGCCTTCCCATCCAGGGAGTGTGGGTTTAATCCCTGGTTAAGGAGCTAGGATCCCACGTGCTTCATGGCCAAAAAAACAAAACGTAAAACAGAAGCAGTATTGTAATAAATTCATTAAAGACGTAAAAGTACATATATCACTCTCCTTAGAGCGAGTTAGAGAGGATTGGTCAGACTTACTGGGAAACTGTTGTCATAACTCTGAGCATGAGAAAAAAATAGTATGTACTAGGTTAGAATGGATGAATATGACAAGAGTGGATAGAAGAGATTTTTTTAAGTGGAAAATTTACATAGTTGTGTGAATGGATGGAGATGGAGGTCAAAGGAAATGGAGATTTCAAGAATAACTTCTAGGTTTCTCAGTAGCATAACAAGATGCGTCAAGGGTCCGTGACTGTGTAGAGAGATGGACAAGGGTAGATTTAGAGATGACATGGTCATAAGTTTTATTGGACATGTAGAGTGTGAGGTGCTCTAGGATCTGCAAAAGGAAATATCAAATGATCAGTTAGACACCGTGGGTTTGCCTCTGAGGAGAGGCTGAGTGGAGGGAAAATTCTGAGCTCTCACCATATACATGCTTATTAAAGCCATAGGGTCTCTGAGGCGTAGAATATTGAGCAAAAAGAAAAAATGAATTAGAAATCTGCCTTGAGAAACACCACCATTTTATGGCCAGATAGTGGAGAAGAGAGGGAGGGTGGGAGGAGAAAAGTGGGGAGAGAGAAAAAGAGAGGGAGAGATTTTCCAGAAAGGAAGGAAAATTGGGAGATTGTTATGCACAAGCCAAGGAAAGAGATGGAAACCAGTTTGCAGAGGAGTCAGGAATAAAAGGAAAGTGCATAAAAGACCTAAGAATGGGTATCTCTCCAATAAACTTGGATTATGAGGGGAGGAGAGAGACTGCACAGGACTGAGACACACATAAGGACCAGGTGAAGTTTTTAATTAATTAATATTCTTAAAAAGGGGTAGCTTCTGAACTTGAAGCCAATGGAAATAATCTATGTAAAAGAGTTTAAAGACTCCAGAAAAATGATTATACAGATGATTTTGTAAGATTTTCAAAAACTGTTAGTGCTGAGAACAAGAAATAGGTACAGAGAGGAATAACTCTAAAGCAGTTGTTATTGACCAAGAGTGATTTTATGTGTAACCTCCTCTTCCACCACCCCGGGACATTTGGGAAATTCTGGATATATCTTTTATTGTCCCACCTGGGAAAGCAGTGTTATTGGCATCTAGTAGGTTGAGGGCAGGGATGGTGTTCAACACTCTGCAATGTAAAGACAGGCCCCACAAAAAAGAATTATTCAGTTCAAAATGTCAGTATGTTGATGATGAATAACCATGTTTAGAAGAAGAGAGATTCAGTGTAAGGAAAGAGTAGAGGGATAGATGGAGTAAGAAGTGGGTATGTTTTTATATCTAATATTAGTCACATAGTGACTACTCAATAGATATTAGCCATGGTTAATTAAACTAAATGTCTATTAATCTCTACTTTCTAGTAACATCTGAATAATGGGCCTTAAAAAAAGGAATTAGCAGAATTCATAAGAAGTGGGTATGTTTTTATATCTAATATTAGTCACATAGTGACTACTCAATAGATATTAGCCATGATTAATTAAACTAAATGTCTATTAATCTCTACTTTCTAGTAACATCTGAATAATGGGCATTAAAAAAAGGAATTAGCAGAATTCATTAGAGAAGTAACTCTCTAATGAACATTAGAGTTAAATGTATTATGGTTGCTCTTGACCCCTACATTGAATTTTTACTTCCTTCAGATTTTACAAAATTTTATAGGCAATATCTGTGACTAAGACAACTCAATTAAGAAAAAAATTAGATTTTTTTTCTTAAATATTGCTCATAAAAACTGAGGTCCAAGAAGCCTTAACCACCAGTTCTATGCATTTACTAGCTATAGGATTTTAAGTATAGTATTTTAGACTTAACCACTGTAGACTTTTTCTTCTTTACCTATAACATGTGAATAAGAATATTCTTATCACCAGTGGCTGTAAGCATCAGTGACTATTGTTGGCAGAGCACCCATTATAGGGCTGAAATAGCAAATTTTAGTGATTGATGCTGCTGATATTACTACTATTGATAAGGAGGGAAGTCCAACTCTTTTGCAACCACATGGGCTATAGCCCACCAGGCTCCTCTGTCCATGGAATTTCCCAGGCGAGAATATTGGGGCAGGTTGCCATTTCCTTCTCAGGGGATCTTCCTGACCCAGACGTGGAATTGAACCCACATCTCCTGCATTGGCAGGTGGCTTCTTTACCACTGAGCCACCTGGGAAGCTACAGTGGAGTTTATTTTATTCACCTTACTCCCATTTGATAATATCCCTCTTTCGTTTTGAAGAATCAGCTTTCCCCTATGCAGTTCTATTGGGATTACCAAGTAAAGCATCATGCCTTCTCTGGACATAATGTCCCAAATAAAACCAATCAGATACTTTCCTCTGAGAATTCAAGTAATTTCCATGATTCCTATCTTTCTTTGAATCTGGATCACTAATATTAACTTTAAATTTGTGTGGTACATAATAACTGTTAGCTAAATTCTTAATATCTGTAGTTATTCAATGTTGATGTCTATTGATTACAACCAACAAAATCCTAACTTACACAGGCGGCATTAATATTGGAAGCTGGATTAATACTGGAAGTCTTAGGACTAGGGCATAAATGAATAACTATAGTTTTTTAGCAACTATGGATTGGTGAGAAGAACTGTATATCATTCTTATATTCTAGATGATATGTATATATCATCTATTATATTCTATGTATTGATCTAGCTTTAACAAATTCCAGTGTGTTGTTTTATTTCCATTACTCCATGAATATCTTATTCACTTCTTTACAAATCTTTTCCATTTTTCTGAGACTTTTTTGCTTGGATCAGAACGTTATTCAGTCAAACAAGATACATTTTCATTGAANTTTTTTTTTTTTTTAATTAATTTTTATTTTTTAGTTTGTTTTGCTTTACAATACTGTATTCGTTTTGTTACATATTATATTCTATGTATTGATCTATCTTTAACAAATTCCAGTGTGTTGTTTTATTTCCATTACTCCATGAATATCTTATTCACTTCTTTACAAATCTTTTCCATTTTTCTGAGACTTTTTTGCTTGGATCAGAACGTTAGTCAGTCAAACAAGATACATTTTCGCTGAATGAACACATTTATTCCTAATGCTTTGAGTATGCAGTTGCCAAAAAGGAAATCAGTCCAAACCATTCATACAAACAGACTGGGCTGTATTCTCTCATCTTTCATTATTGTGTTCAAGGTAGAGCTATACTTCTATTTTAAGAATGAAAAACAGATTTCCAGAAGAGATAACTTGTTACTGAAGAATTCCTATATAATTGGAAGCCTTCGAGGCAAATAATAATTGTAATTTGAATGGAAGGGATTGGAGCTACTTCAATAATGATACTCATTAGATTTTTTCTTTCTCTTCTCTGGACTATATAGGAGCAACAATTGCTTATGTCCTCATGGACATAACCAATATAAGCATGGTGATTATTCCTGGCATGATGTCATCCTTGCTAATCTTAATTGAAGTCTCCTATTGCTTGCCTTGTCTCATCGAAGCAAAACTAAATCTTTCCTAAAGTGCAATGACACATGGTTAGGCTGTGTGGGGGAAAAAATGTGGGATGATAGTCTATTTGCAAATAGACAGTCTAGAAAGCAAAAAATTAATTATTCTTTGGTTGGTCCTAACAAACTTTCTTTTATTAATAGAAAACTATGAAGATCCATGCCAGGGTAACTGCAGAGGGGATTGTAAAATGGTCTATCATTTTCTCCAAGGAAATATCTATGCAAATGTAGCAGAACTAGATATGAATAAAGAACATGCGAGGCTCAGTTTTTATTATTAGTTAAATCCACCTCTGAGAATAGAAAATTTTGGTTCTTTGTAACTTATAAAAGAAGATTACTTTCCCACCAAAGCCTCAATATGTTTATAAGTTTTTTCACTGTATTTTACTTCATGTAATAGTCTTTTGTTAATAGGAAAAAGCAAAAAGAACAGAGACATCAGTGTAAAATTCAACACAATTTTTATATACATGAATAGATTGTAAAGCCCAGAATGATAGGCTCTGAATATTGGAAATATAATCAGTTATATAATGTAAAAGTCATACAACCAAAAGACAAAATGATTAGAATCTAGATCTAGCTTTGCCACAACTTTCTATAACATCTTTAATTCACTTGTTTCACCCAACATCCACAGCAATTTTCTATCTATGAAGTAAGATAGCTGATTATTAGGCCTGGAGTTTCACCTAGTTGGGTCTGAGTCAGATCCAGTACAGAGAAATGTTTGTTCCATCATCATGTAATTTTTATAAATTGAATCTGATGAGGCATGTCAGAGGATAGTCTGTAATACTCCACAGGCTCTATCACTCTCTGATGTCTTACATTTCTATTACCTGCCTGGTCCTTGAAGATAGTTAATTTTGTATTCCTTTTAGGACATGTTCCCTGAGGATAGTTATGTTCTCATAATGTTATGATTCCATGTAGGTTTGAAATGAGCAAACTAACTCTGTTCGAGCTTATTTAACAGTGAGAAGTGAAAGTGTTACTCACTGGTGTCCGACTCGTTTGAGACTCCATGAACTATAGCCCACAAGGCTCCTCTGTCTACGAGATTCTCCAGGCCAGAATACTGGAGTGGGTAGCTTTCCCTTCTCCAGGTGTTCTTCCCTATCCCAGGACTGAAGCTGGGCCTCCTGCATTGCAGGCAAATTCTTTACCATCTGAGCCACCAGGGAATGCTCCCTTATTTAACACAAGTGAATGGCAAGAAGATTGGAGGTTATACATTTAATTTTATCATATAGTTAAATATGGGCTTCCCTGTTGGTTCAGCAGTAAAGAATCTGCCTCAATTCAGGAGACCCTAGTTTGATTCTTGGGTCAGGAAGATTCCCTGGAGAAGGCTTAGACTACCCACTCCAGTATTTTTGGGCTTCCTTGGTGGCTTAGATGGTAAAGAATCTGCCAGCAGTGCGGGAGAACTGGGTTCTTTCCCTGGGTAGGGAAGATTCCCATGGAGGAGGAGAGTCTCCAGTATTCTTGCCTGGAGAATCCCCATGGACAGAGGAGCCTGGCAACCTACAGTCCATGGGTCACGAATAGTTGGACCTGACTGAGCAACTAAGCATAGCACAGCATATATATATATATACATATATATACATACACACACACACACACACACACACACACGTACACAAGAAGTTTTCAGTCTAGCCCATGGGAAATTATGCACTCTGAAAACTTATCTAAATTTAATGTCATCAGGTTCAGTTTAACCTCTGAGCCACCAGGGAAGCCCCTGAATGAGCTAGAGAGTTTTAAATAAAAAAAGACCCTCAAATTATTGGACCATAACTTATTTCATGAAACAGATTCTTTTTATAACACATCTAAATATTGTTTTCCTAGTAGTAACTGTAAATAGTTTTTCTCCTTTAAGGTTGTTTCCGAGAAGAAATTTTTATATAGTTTGTTTTCCAAACAAGAGCAATTTATTCTTCTGTTAACAGAAATGATGAATAAGTTGCATATTCATGTTGAAAGTATGTTTTTAATCATGCATTTGACAGTAGCATCTAAGTTATAAGCATTCACAATATAAATGGTGAATAAGAACTAATTGCTTTTTTCCCTTTCTCCTTTTTACAGTTCAGAACCAGCACTCAGAGTAATGGCATATTAGTGTATTACTCACTGATATTTCATTGGAAGAAGATGACAGTGTCTCTCCTTTGCATAATATTGTTAATTTCAAAATTACAATGATAGTCACATTTCTTTTATTATCAGCAAGCAAACATTTATTAAGCATGTGCTGTTTGCAGATTACCAAATACACTGCTCCAAACAGATGAGGCGTGTGATAGTGATAGTGTCCCATGGGTGTTAAAACTATAGTTGGGAAAGCCAGTGCAAAAGTGAAAACAGTAGACACATGGCAGGGAATTCACCCAAAATGCTGCAGATATTGTTGCTTCTCTAAATACTGCTTACAATTTCTCTCATGAACAAGGGAGCCAGTCTTCATTCTGCCATATGAATGCATCCATGCATGTTCTGCTTTGACTAACCTTTCTGACTTAGCCATGGGAAAAGGAGATTTTTGCTTATTTTTTACATTCTCTTCTGTTGGAATGTACCTCATTCTGGTCCCCCTGCCCATGACCAGGGAGATGCCATATGCCATTGGCATGTGGTTTCAAAGGAGGGATACTCTATGGAAAGGGGTGTGTTGTGGGCAGTGGCGAGATCTGTGTAAATGTTGGGACTCTTCACTCCCAGAGTGAGAGGATATTAACACTAGATCTAGCGAAACTGCCATAGCATAGAGCTTTCCAGGTGGTTCAGTGATAAAGAATCCGCCTGCCAATGCAGGAGAGGTGAGAGATGTGGGTTCTATCCCTGGATTGGGAAGATCCCCTGAAGGGGGAAATGGTTAACCATTCCAGTACTCTTGCCTGGAGAATCCTATGGACAGAGGAGCCTGGTAGGCTACTGTCCATGGGGTCTCAAAAGTTGGGCATGACAGCATGCAAGCATACACGCGGACTTTGGTAACCTGGCTCACCTCCCAAACTGTTGCTTGGGCCTTGTCTCTGAACTCCTGGCAAACCCCTCCAGCCCTTCTCCTGCCTCTTTTCCTTTCCCACTCATCATATGTATGGGAAAGTGCAAAGTCCTTTAGACTTCTGCCTCAGAGCTTCCATCCATCTTCTTTTCTTTGTATTATTGTTTTATTAAAGACTATCATTCAAAAGGGAAAAGAGGGTCACCATCAGCCCCTTTCTGTCCGATTGCTGTATATGATGAGTGTGTTGGGCATGTATTTACCCCGCCCAGCATTCTTTCTTCTTGTAATTGATCCCACTTTCCCTCCTTCTGCTAATTCCAGGAGGCTAGCTACTGACTTTACTAACTGGTACAAAAGGTGGACCCGAAGGCTCAGGACAGCCAATGAGAATCCTACATCCCCCAGCTGAGGTGACTGGTTCAGGCATGGGATCAAGCCAGGCCAGCTGGAACCCTTGGACTTGACAATTATGTGAGTAAATACATTTCCCTTTTTTTTTTTTTCTTAAGACAGTCTGTGCTTCTTCCACTTGGCAGATGAAAAAAAAATTCAGACAAATACAATAATTAATAAGGAATTACAGCACTGAGTTTTCTTTCTGCTCTCTCTCAATTCTTTCCTTCTCTTTCTATAGTTCTTTTTTCGCCCCTCCCCATCCAACTGCTTAAGGATAGTGGAATTCACCTTCTTAATAATTATACAGTATTTCCATCAGGAAAACACTGTTGATGTTCTATTTCTAACTTTTAATTGTCCAAATCACAACCCCAGCTCTGCATAAAAAGGTGTAGCATTTTCCATCTCTTCTCAATGTGCTGATGTCCTGACAATAATTCTATTTTTCCTTTCTGGTTAGCTCTCAAATGCTGAACTGAAAATAATTTCATACAGTAGGAAAGAGCACTGGATATGTTCACAATTTTAAAATAATTAGTTGGAAGAGACTTCAGAGCATATCTAGTACTGCCTTCTGTATAGCATACTGACAGTTGATTGATTACCTAGCCCATGCTTGAACCCATCTAGTGACAGAAAGTTCATTACATTGCAGCTTTGTCTTTTCATTTATGGACAGCTCTAATTGCTAGGCATATTTCAACTCAGAATTCTTTTTCTAATGTAATGTTCTATTGACAAGCTTCTGAAACTATACTTGTCCTGGGTAATCATCCCTGATTGTTTCAAAGTTTGTTCTTATGAGAATGTTTCCAAATACTTTACTTAACCCTTCTTAGGAGGCTCTCGAAGTTCTGAGCAATGTCCACTTGATGTGACAGTACAGAGTACCCTGTCTGTCCCTTAAGCTAGACAACAGTTCTGTTTTTGTAGTCTTGGTTTTCATTAGCTTTTAGCAACCAGTGAATTGAACTGTCCATTCATACGTGATTGTAATCTTATTTTAACAATATAATTTTAAGTATATTTTTTCATATCCTATATTTGGACAGCTGATTTATTTTGAACAATTGACATTTTGAACTTAGATGCCAGGCTGTACATTCACTTACCATCTCATTCTAACCTTACAATGATCTTGGAAGATAGGAAGGAATTATATTAGTTTTATTTTTATTAATAAAAACAATGTCTTACAAAGAACCTTGCCTAAACTCAAATAGCAAGTTAGTAGTAAAGCTGAGTACCAGAACTTATGCATTTTTGATGTGGTGAGAGAATGTCCAGCATTGACTAATGACTTAAAAGTGTATTTATGTGTTAACCTCTGTTGGTAACACATAGTTGAGAAAAGTAAAACTGCTGATACTTAATCCATTTTACTCTTACTTCATTCCCATCAGAGATTTCTTCATGTTCCTATGTACCTCCTAAAGTATTAGTAAGTCTCCTCTGTCCAGCTACACAAATCAGTCATGTAACGAAAACATCTGCATCTTGCTTCATCCTGTAGAGTTATGGGCTTGCATTTTAGATCCACACGGTTCTTCCCAAATCTGCAGCTATAGCGTGTGGTTGTCTTACTAAACTGAACATTTGCTCAGTTTGAATCTCCATTTCAACTGTTTGTACCTAGTGTTTAAATGAGAATTCTCTGGTGTCCAAGCTGAGAATTACGGCATGCACATTTTAGCTTTTACTTAAGAGGCACAAATAGAAGAGGAAAAAATAGACTTTCAGTGACTTAAGAGTATCCCCTCCTTTTTTTTTTTTATAGATTCCCTATATGTTTTGTTTGTCTCTTCTGCAGATATTTCTGTATTATATGCTATATTCCTTTGAGGTGAAATAGAGCATCTGTTTATTAGTCTCAGAGCAATAGTGCAGTCACTCTTTTAAGGACATGAAATAACTGAGAAATGCTTACCTGAAAATACTTTTTTTTTTCCTTTACACTATCATGTGTAACCCTGATGTGATGGCTTATTACCCATTCCCATATAGAGATTGGTGTAGGCAGGTGTTACTGACAAATTTGTCAATTCCAGCCCAGAGCTACAAAATTCCTTGTCCAAGGACACAGAATCGACTAACTCAGTATTAAGGTTCAAAAAATGCCAAAGACAGTTCTGTTCTCTCAAGCATTCCTTTTGGTCTAATTGAGCTTCGCTAACCTTTTCTCTTTGACAGAACAACTTTGAATGCATGTCAGGAGAGAGCTTTATAAATATTTATTGAATAAAACAGCTTGTTTGGATATGAAATGAGTTTAGAGACAGGAATAAGACCAGTCAAACTCTAACTTTCTGGTATGGAAAATGTGGGCTGAAAGAATGCCCAACATCAAATTTTAAATAATAATGAATATTGTTTTTAGTATTCAACTTAATGTATTGTTATATTAAACTTGCATTTGCTCATTACCTGTAAAAATTTTTCTGCAGGCATAGATCTTATTATTCATTCATTTACTCATTTAATCTTTCTCTTCTTCATTTGTCAGATTATTCATTTATTCCTCAAATTTATAAAAATGATTTAAGGTCATTTAAAAATATGTATATGATGAATTATTATAAATTATACTCAAGATATCCAGGGAAAGGAAGAAAAATATGATAAATACAGGAATGGTATCTATAAAAAAATTACACTCTTTAAGGCCTGAACATTTGCATTAAAACTAGGTCCTGAGTTTTCTAGTAATTAGCAGCACAAAGAGGGAATGCTGATCAATTCAATTCCATGTTTAATTTTCATATAATAAATTTATTTTTAAATAATAGCACAAAATCATTTATTAGAAGAAATAACATTTTTCTGGATATGTGAACAGAGTGAAGAGTTTTCCTCTGGATATTGTAAGATATAAGGAAAAAAATCTGCCTCCAACACAGTAATACAACTTGATACCTTAAACTTTTATTTATGTGTGAGGATCAAAGGTAGAGTATCTGTGTACTTTGCATGTTTTTTCAAAAGAGCGGTCTGTTTTGGCATTACTGGTGGCAATATGTGTCTTCAATGGTACCTCATCCTCTTGTCACAGTGCATTTTATTTTATACAATTTCTTCATATTATGGCCCAATTTACTCATTTATTTATAATTTTATTTAATTTTTTATTTTTTGATTGTGTAGCATGTGGAATCTTGGTTAAACCAGGGATCGAACCCACGTTCCCAGCAGTAGAAGCTCAGAGTCTTAAACACTGAACCACCAGGGAATTCCCTCGCTGTACATTTTAATCAAATGCATCTCCTTGTCCACTTGCAGCTGTTTCTCCCACTCCCTCTTGCACAAAGCTTTATCTCCTTACTGGTCCTGTGCATCCCTGTTGATAAAATCCATATTGTCCATTCAATGAGTGGTAATTTACAGGAAAAATTCTTCCTTTTTCCCAGAACCATCTTTCATCTGTTGTTCCTGAAAATGGCTGAATTTTGGCCAGCCTCCTCCTGCTAATGCCCTATAACATGAGTTAGATACTCCTTAAAAACCTTCTGCCAGACATTTTCTGATAAAAGCTCCTGCAAATGATGCTCTGTTTGGCTTTCTTCCTTACCTAGAGCAGGGGTGACTGGCACTTATTAATAATAAGTGGTCAAATAGCTTTGTGGAATGAAACAAAGACCTTTTGATAAACAAGTAAAAATGATTCCAAATCTAAAATGATGTAGGTAGTTTAAATTAGCCACCCATCTGAATATTGTTATGTCTAAATCTTTTAAGTTTAAAATTTTTTGCCGGTGATTTCTTTATTACATGTAGATTTGTGTTATGAAGTTGACTGGCTGAATCAAAATATTCCCTATGCAAGTGTAGTTATTAAATAGTGAAAGAGCTGGCCAGTCAATTTACTTTTCATGTAAGAAATCCTATCTCTCTTCCAGTAAATCTTGTAGAAGCTAGCCTCTGAAATTGTAAAGATTTTAGATATTTTGTTATCCTGCTTGACATGGATCACAATTAATCATCACAAATCAGTCTTTTTATGCTATAACATTCCTGTAAGACACAGACTTCCCCAAAATATATACAGAGGTTAAAATATAGCTTGCTTATTATATTCACATGGATATTAATAGATGTAGAGTTGAGGGGAGAGAAATAATTTTCTGAGAGTTTGACTTATGAATTTCTGTACTCACTCCCTTCCAAAAACTGTTCATTCATTTCTTAGACAGAAACTGTGATGGACTCTGAGGGAGGAAGATTTCAGAGTTGAATAGGATGTGGTCTCTTGCTTCAAGGATGTGACAGTGTCATGGGACCAAAAATACTGTTGCAAATTCTAAAGTTGGGAAATGTACAATTCTGCTGGCGCATAAATCTATGAGGTAGAGAGCCACTGCCTTTATCAATCTGAGTATTCAGCTCAATTCAATCGGTCAGTCATGTCCGACTCTTTGCAACCCCATGAACTGCAGCACGCCAGGCCTCCTGTCCATCATCAACTCCCAGAGTCCACCCAATCCCATGTACATCAAGTTAGTGATGCAATCCAACCATCTCATCCTCTGTCATCCACTTCTCTTTCTGCCCTCAATCTTTCTCAGCATCAAGGTCTTTTCAAACTAGTCAACTCTTCACATCAGCTGGCCAAAGTATAGCAGTTTCAGCTTCAACATCAGTCCTTCTAATGAACACCCAGGACTGATCTCCTTTAGGATGGATGGGTTGCATCTCCTTGCAGTCCAAAGGATGCTCAAGAGTCTTTTCTAATACCATAGTTCAAAAGCATCAATTTTTCAGTGCTCAGCTTTCTTTACAGTCCAACTCTCACATCCATACATGACCACTGGTAAAACCATAGCCTTGACTAGACAGACCTTTGTTGACAAAGTAAAGTCTCTGCTTTTTAATATGCTGTCTAGCTTGGTCATAACTTTCCTTCCAAGAAGTAAGTGTCTTTTAATTTCATGGCTGCAATCACCATCTGCAGTGATTTTGGAGCCCAGAAAAATAAAGTCAGCCATTATTTCCACTATTCCCATTTATTTCCCATGAAGTGATGGGACCGGATGCCATGATCTTCGTTTTCTGAATGATGAGCTTTAAGTCCACTTTTTCACTCTCCTCTTTCACTTTCATCAAGAGGCTCTTTAGTTCTGCACTTTCTGCCATAAGGGTGGTGTCATCTGCATATCTGAGGTTATTGATTTTTCTCCTGGCAATCTTGATTCCAGCTTGTGCTTCCTCCAGCCTAGCATTTCTCATGATGTACTCAGCATAGAAGTTAAATAATCAGGGTGACAATACACAGCTTTGACATACTCCTTTTCCTATTTGGAACCAGCCTGTTGTTCCATGTCCAGTTCTAACTATTGGTTCTGACCTGCATGCAGATTTCTCAAGAGGAAAGTCAGGTGGTATTCCCATCTCTTTCAGAATTTTCCACAGTTGATTGTAATCCACACAGGCAAAGGCTTTGGCATAGTCAAGAAAGCAGAAATGGATGTTTTTCTGGAACTCTTTTGCTTTTTTGATGATACAGCAGATGTTGACAATTTGATCTCTGGTTCCTCTGCCTTTTCTAAAACCAGCTTGAACATCTGGAAGTTCTGAGTGTTAAAGATGGACAAATCATGGTTTACAAAATATAGAGAGAGGAAAATAATTACAGAAATTGGGAAAACACATTTCAAAGGCACAGAAACACTGGTCAATATTATCCTGAAACATGGTGGTGGGAGAAAGAAATGAGTATTTAAGAATTTTAAAAAACACAACAGAACTTATTTAATAGGGATAGTGGAATTTCATAGGCTGTGTGCTCCATATTACTCAAATGTTAATATCTGACAAACCAGGCAACTTTCTCCTTTTATTAATATTGCAGGTTTAAAAAATTAAGAAAAAAATATATTTCTTGGAAGGTTAACTAATTTTTCTTCTAAAATTGTCATTACTTTACTTATTGTTTAATCATGATAATTATTTCTATCTCCATGTGTTCATCAAGTATCACTAATGGAAAGTTTTAGATATTCCTTAGCTTGGAAGGTAGTAAGATTTGATAAAACCTGAGAAAACCACTTTGGTAAGAATTCACTTGTGAGTAATGAGTGGTGTAAGTAGATGTAGTGAAAAGAAGCAATTTGCTTAAAAGAGAAGCAGAGGAATCATTTATGCTTAAAAGTGAATGCTTCAGTATTCTATTAATTAGATGTTCATTTTTGTCAATAAAGCTCTTTTTAAAATACAATGTAGCAATATTCTTCTTTTTTTTAAGTAGACCAGTAAAAAATAATAATTCTTGAAGTGAAAATACCTGGATTATATTCTGAATTCAGTGTTTACTAATTTCACAGCAGAAGAGCACCATTCTCTCCAGAACATTTCTTTTCTTCTGTTTCTCTAAAGAAAGAAATCTGATTCCTCAGAATCTTGATCAGTAGTTGGACCACTGTTGTTAGTTAGGATCACGGTCACCTCTTTCTCCTACTTTCTCCTCCTTGTCTCTAGGACCCACGTGTGACCAAGGCCCACACTAAAGGGGAGGGCCAGTTACCATCCTGTATCTCTGTGCTTCTGCTCAGAGCATTCCCCAAGTCTTTAGGGAATCATCCTGACCGGGTTCCATTCTTTGACATAGAGAAAGCCTGTGTATGGCTTGGGTGTAAGCTGTGTGTTTGATCTAGGTTACAAGAAAGTCTTACATTTGAGTATCACTGTTAGCCTGTCTGATGTTAAAGTGCTGTTTTGGGTTCCCATTTATTAGTGAAATATGTATTTAGCTTTCTTAGCAGTTGTCTAAAAAGAGAATGTTTGGAGAAAGAAATTGTGGGGCTGTTAGTTTTTAATTCAGATGTCAGCAACTAGTACTTCAAATGCTACGTTGATAACTAATATTAGTGTTTGAAGATTAGATTTTCAGAAACTTTAAAAATGACAGTATCTAAACTTGGACTTGTTAAATAATTTATCGTCATCTTTAAAATAGTATTAACCCTAGAACAAAGGGTTTAAAGACTAAAATTAGCTACCATCTTTTTTTCATCACCTGTTGGCATAGAGTAAGAGCTTAATAATTTTTATTTATTAGACTCTAAGCAATTTGAGGGAAGTAAATGGCTTTTTCACCATGGTTTCTTCAGCATGTAGCATATTGACAGTTTATGTGTGTATTTATACACTTAAATGTGTGTGTGTGTGCATATATAGTTCCTAAAGAATGACGATGAGTGTTAAAACTTTTTTACAATGTAGAATAATAAGATAATCATCTATATTATGTTATGGGATATATCTTTTGACTAATGTGGGAAGAGAAACAGAAGGGACATTTTATGCAGTAAAATAAAGAGATGTTCGTATTGGAATGGGCAGCAAAGTATCATGGGTATCTGAATAATTTGAGAAGAATTAAAAGATATTAATAGTATTTCCACTCACAACATAGTTTTAGAAATAATTTCAATTTAATGTTTTCAACAAACATTTGTGTCATTTATCTGTGTGTATATGAGGACATTTTATGCAGTAAAATAAAGAGATGTTCGTATTGGAATGGGCAGCAAAGTATCATGGGTATCTGAATAATTTGAGAAGAATTAAAAGATATTAATAGTATTTCCACTCACAACATAGTTTTAGAAATAATTTCAATTTAATGTTTTCAACAAACATTTGTGTCATTTATCTGTGTGTATATGTGTATCATATAATATAAACATATATATATCATACAACTGTGTATATCGCTTGAATATTATATAATTATCAATAATAAAATGATATATTAAAATTAAGTTCCCAAATTAGAATGCCTACAGGCTTGAGTAGAATAGATTACATAATTGGAGTAATATTTAAAGCATAGTTCATAAAATATAATCATAAGTTTACTTTAAATCAGTAGCTATTTCTCTGGATTAATCATACTGATACACAGGATATTTACTGTCAGAATCTTTTAGTTTGATCTATGACTTTGCCAGGAAAGTGCCAGAGTAAACTATTGCACATATTCTTTATCATCTGCTTACAAGTTGATTGTTTGAGCTACTTAATTTTTCTATACCTAAATGGAAGCCAGAGGGAATAAATGAATTAAATAAAGTAGGAGAATTACATATGATTCTATTTTTAAAGTTTATTGTTTTTTGGTCACACTGTCATTAAGTATGCTCCCAATAAAAAGAGTTTTGCTTCAAACATGTAATTGTGAACAAGTAACTCCAAAGATTTTGGAATATTGCTTTATGTAGAATTTAATTAAACTTTTAATTATTTCCTTGCTCTTTAGTCAATAATATCACACAGCTATCTATTTCCTTTCACAATGTGAATTTTAGGACTTTTGCATTACTTTTTTTATTATTGGTATTCTGAGGCCCCACTTGATAAAGAGTCATTTGAAAATTTATTCAGCAGCTTTCTCTCTATTAGTCCATGGTCAAGAGCATTTGCAGTAGTCACCTTTCCATATTTCTGCTTAGTACATTGACAGCTGTGTATATACCTCCTCCCTTCTCCCCAACTAATATTTGTAAATGAATGTTCATAAATAATCCAAACCAGCTCCATCAGATCATTTCTCAAAATACTTTGAAATTACTGTGTAGTGAGGAACCTAACTTGATTTGGAAGCTTGGGGCTGCTATGTGACCTTAGAAGCAGGGAAGTCAGTCTTAAGGGAGAAAAGAATAGAGCAAATGAATAGAGAAGGAAAAGGAGGAGAGAGACTGTGTTAGAACGCAAAGCTGAAGAAGAATGAGAAAGGAAGGCAGACAGGTGTCAATACGTATTAATTAAGGGGTCCTCATTTCAAACAAACAATTAGAGTGAGTTTATTATGGCTTTTCCTCATTCGTTTAATATTTATTTTTGTTACTACATGGCAGACACTGTTAAGATTTCGATGATAAAGTTGTAAGCATGGGACTCTAATTCCCTCTCTCATGCAGATTTTATTCTAGAGAGATTTTACTGAATTGAGTAAACAATAATACAATTTAGGATAATGGTGAGTAATGAACNCTTATTATGGCTTTTCCTCATTCGTTTAATATTTATTTTTGTTACTACATGGCAGACACTGTTAAGATTTCGATGATAAAGTTGTAAGCATGGGACTCTAATTCCCTCTCTCATGCAGATTTTATTCTAGAGAGATTTTACTGAATTGAGTAAACAATAATACAATTTAGGATAATGGTGAGTAATGAACTGACATAGAGAGTATTGAAGGGTTAACTTGTGGGGAGTGAGGAGAGCAAGTCTTCTGTGATGATGTGGCATTTTTAGAGACTAGAAGATGCAATGAACATCACTTACTTCTTTTCCTATTTCTTCTCCTAGAGTTTCTAGCTCAGAAATGATCTGATCATAGTTACTGTAGGTAATAGTGTGATTACATGTTTTGATACTAATAAGAGGGTTTACTATCTTTTCAACTTACGATTTCATTCCCTGGCTACTCTAAAGCTCAACTCTTCAGCCGATGCCACATATTTTGCTTTTTGTTTTTGTTAGAGAAGCTCCTGCCTGTTCCTGGTATGAATCTTGTTAATGTTTAGAGTAACAGATCTCCAAACTGTGTCTTAACCCAATAAAAGTGGATTTCTCATATCATTGTCTGACACTGTTTGGGCAGCTCTCTACTGCGGGTCTCCTCTAAGTGGAGGAGACCTTCCATCTTTAAGCCTCTCTCTGGAACACATGGCCTGCAAAGGTCACTACAGCAGAGGAAGAGAGAGTTGGAGGAAGCACACCAACTCCTAATTAGCAAAATGATGCTCATCATTGCTAACCAAACTTATTTGGCTTGAATTAATTCCATGGTTTCAACCTAACCACATGGAGACTGGAAATGTGAAGGGGAATGGGGATCTATGTTGGACATTAACAGTTACTTCTATAAGGGAAATCTTCTGAAAATAGAACTACCGGCTTTAGTGATGGATGGACTGAAAGGGTGAGGGAAAACAAGGACTTGACCTATGTAATTAGGGGAATGGTGGTTGTTGTTATTGTTGTTGAGTCTCTTAGTCATGTTTGACTCTTTGTGACCCCACAGAGTGTAACCTGCCAGGCTTCCCTTCACCATTTCCTGGAGTTTGCTCAAACTCATATCCATTGGCTTTATGGTACCATCAAACCATCTTATTCTCTGTCACCCCCTTCTCCTCCTGCCCTCAATCTTTCCCACCATCAGGGTCTTTTCCAGTAAATTGGATCTTCCCATCAGGTGGCCAAAATATTGGAGCTTCAGCTAGCAGAGAAGGGTAATTTGACATAGTAGAAACCTGACTTTAACTAAAAAATGTGCTTTTGTTTATCTGTAATGTTATTTGCACTTGATTTAGAGGGCAAATTATTTTTATATCTGTTTTATAAAATTCTTTTTAATTCATAAAGTCAAAGCATTTATTCTTCCTATAATTGGAATTTCAGCTTCTCAGGCAGTATGTATATCCAGAGTAGAGAAACTCTGATATCTGTCCCATAGTCCATTGTAGCAGAAAATAAACAGCAACAGGAACAGAACTGGGTTTCTCTTTGAGAAATTATGGGATGGTTTTTGGGAAAGGAGTGACATGACTTGATGTTTAAACATAATGGCTGCTTTAAAAATGAATAGACTGCATGGTATTTAAGGCAACAAGACTAGTAATATCAACAAGAGTATAGGGAGATAAAAGAAAGGAAAAAGACTGGAAAGGGAGTCCTGAGGCATGCTAAGTTAGAGAAATGACAAAACAGAGGAAGAAACAATGGCCATGAAAAACCAGACTATCATGTCTCATAATCTAGGTGAATAACATGTTTCAAGGAGTATGAGGAATAAAGTGTATATCACAATAGGATGGGTTCTCTGACAGCACACTCTGAGATGAGTTGCAACATATGCCATGTTTATTAGGGAATGCTGGTGGAGGAAGACCTGTAGGAGGACGAGGAGGGATCAGTGTGGCGCAAATGGATGGAGCTGCAGTGAAGTGATGACAGCCTAGTTGGATCCCACAGAAGTAAAATGGCTCATCATAGTCTTCCCTTGTTAAGCTGAGTGGCTGAACCTTTAATGCCTTACCACTCTTAATCATTAAGTATGTGTTTGTTGTTTGTTTTATTTCATTTCAAAAAGCAAATCCTCCCTGATTCCCATTGGTTTTGAGGTCACAACTTATGCTCACCATCTTTCTCCTTTGCTATACATTCCAAATTTCTCCCAACAGTTAGCATCACTGGTGATTTCAAGGGTCACCATGTCTGGTGGCATGGCCCAGAACCCCAGCTTTGGTCACAATGCTCCTCTTAAATTAGTGTTATCAATACTTCACTTGTTGATTTACCATAAAAACTTGGCAAGAGAGTATCAAATGGCATCTAAGTGGATCACCAGAGGGCCAAAAAATACTTCTTCTTGCCAGTGGTTGAACCTTTAATGCCTTACCACTCTTAATCATTAAGTATGTGTTTGTTGTTTGTTTTATTTCATTTCAAAAAGCAAATCCTCCCTGATTCCCATTGGTTTTGAGGTCACAACTAATGCTCACCATCTTTCTCCTTTGCTATATGTTCCAAATTTCTCCCAACAGTTAGCATCACTGGTGATTTCAAGGGTCACCATGTCTGGTGGCATGGCCCAGAACCCCAGCTTTGGTCACAATGCTCCTCTTAAATTAGTGTTATCAATACTTCACTTGTTGATTTACCATAAAAACTTGGCAAGAGAGTATCAAATGGCATCTAAGTGGATCACCAGAGGGCCAAAAAATACTTCTTCTTGCCCACCCCTTCCCCCCACGTTGTTTCACAGTAACCCTGTCAAGGTGGTGAGTCTTTGCTCCCTGGTCTCTGGACATAAGGAGCCCAAAGGCTCAGGCAGCAGCTAGTTTATGATTTGAAGGGACTATTGCTTGGTCCCCTAGTGGAAGTATGCCTTATACGGTTACTAAAACCTCTCATTCTGGGGAACCTAGAGTTTTGGGGAAAGAAATTACAGATTCCTTAAGTGACAATTAAATCCTAAATCTGGTCCTTTACTTTCTCTGACCTGCTGCAGGAGATAGCAGCTTATTTGTATACCACCAAAGAGGCTCTCTGGCTCTCACACTTGCCTGTTAACTCCTCCTAGCTTTTTATGGTCTTTTTCTAACTCTATCAGTGGAGCTTAGTTATAGCTACTTACTTCCATTATCATTATAGTTATTAGTTTCCATATATTCAAATGCCTAATGAAATGTGTTAGCTCTTGCCTCTCTTCAGTTCAGTTCAGTTCAGTTGAGTCACTTGGTCATGTCTGATTCTGCGACCCTATGAATCACAGCATGCCAGGCCTCCCTGTCCATCACCAACTCCCAAAGTTCACTCAGACTCACGTCCACTGAGTCCGTGATGCCATCCAGCCATCTCATCCTCTGTCGTCCCCTTCTCCTCCTGCCCCCAATCCCTCCCAGCATCAGGGTCTTTTCCAATGAGTCAACTCTTCGCATAAGGTGGCCAAAGTACTGGAGCTTCAGTTTTAGCATCATTCCTTCCAAAGAAATCCCAGGGTTGATCTCCTTCAGAATGGACTGGTTGGCTCTCCTTGCAGTCCAAGGGACTCTCAAGACTCTTCTCCAGCACCACAGTTCAAAAGCATCAATTCTTCGGCGCTCAGCCTTCTTCACAGTCCAACTGTCACATCCATACATGACCACTGGGAAAACCATAGCCTTGACTAGACGGACCTTAGTCGGCAAAGTAATGTCTCTGCTTTTGAATATACTATCTAGGTTGGTCATAACTTTTCTTTCAAGGAGTAAGCGCCTTTTAATTTAATGGCTGCAGTCTCCATCTGCAGTGATTTTGGAGCCCCAAAAATAAAGCCCAAACTCATGTCCATCAAGTCGGTGATGCCATCCCGCCATCTCATCCTCTGATCACATCCATACATGACCACTGGGAAAACCATAGCCTTGACTAGACGGACCTTAGTCGGCAAAGTAATGTCTCTGCTTTTGAATATACTATCTAGGTTGGTCATAACTTTTCTTTCAAGGAGTAAGCATCTTTTAATTTAATGGCTGCAGTCTCCATCTGCAGTGATTTTGGAGCCCCAAAAATAAAGCCCAAACTCATGTCCATCAAGTCGGTGATGCCATCCCGCCATCTCATCCTCTGTCATCCCCTTCTCCTCCTGCCCCCAATCTTCCCAGCATCAGAGTCTTTTCCAATGAGTCAACTCTTCGCATGAGGTGGCCAAAGTATTAGAGTTTCAGCTTTAGCATCAGTCTTTCCAAAGAACACCCAGGACTGATTTCCTTTAGAATGGACTGGTTGGATCTCCTTACAGTCCAACGGACTCTCCAGAGTCTTCTCCAACACCACAGTTCAAAAGCATCAATTCTTCGGTGCTCAGCTTTCTTCACAGTCCAGCCCTCCCTTGCACTCGCACACTGTCACAATTCACTACCAGTGAAAGTTTTACCAATTGGAGCATCTTATTTCACCAAGATCTATTTGTGTTCCATTTATAGCCAATGATGGGACCCTAATTGCTAGGCAATTAATCCAGCTGCAAAATCCATTCTATTGCCTACCATTTTTGTAGCACTCTTGGTACATACTATTGCATGTTGAACCTTGTGGGAATTAGACCGTGAGATAGGTTTAGTGTAAAGGCTATTTATTAGGGTGTGATCCTGGGCAAGGTGGCTTTACATAGCTGAGGCAAATTATGAAGAACTGACACGCCCAGCCCAAATCATCTGTAAGGCATTCAGTTCGTAAGACTCTTGGTCCATTTATTTTTAAATGTAAATTTATTTATTTTAAAACCTTAAATAGCCAAAGCAATCTTGAGAAAGAAGAATGGAACTGGAGGAATCAACCTGCCTGACTTCAGGCTCTACTACAATGCCATAGTCATCTTGGTCCATTTGAAATCTGGTGGCTCAGATGGTAAAGAATCTGCCCACAATGTAGGAGACCTTTATTTTATCCCTGGGTCAGGAAGATCCTCTGGAGAAGGAAATGGCAACCCACTCAGTATTCTTGCCTGGAGAATCCCATGGACAGAGGAGCCTGGCGGGCTATAGTCCCTGGTGTTGCAGAGTAGGACACAACTGAGTGAATAACACACACACCTGTCCAAAAAGTCTATGGGCATATTTGGATAATGCCATTTGGTTTTGGACTGGACTAAATATTAAGGACCTTTTGACAGAGTCCGAATATCTTATGGATGTTTCATACAGGACCAAATGTCTGCCAGCTGAGCTGACAGATGAAGGTGGTGGGCCAATAGTATTCTCAGCAATTGGGGTAAGATCACTGAACAGTACAGAAGACATTATGTATATGCTTTTCTGGTGACATTTTTTTCATTCTTTTCAACAATTCAAAACCATTTGACTTCTGTTGGAGTCATATGTTAGGAAGAGTACAGAAAGTACACTTTCATACAAGAGTCCAGCTCAGTCATCCACCATCTGTCAAACTACAGGACAGAGCAAAACCTAGAGGACACACACTTAACTCCTTTTAAAGATAATATTCAGGCATTGCACATATAATTTCTTCTCATATTACAATGACCAGAACTCAAGCATATGGCCAAACTCAGAGGCAAAGTTTTCCACGACAGGCAGTTTGGCTAGGTGGCCACATGATCATATAAAACTTGATGAGGAGGGAAAAACTAGATAATCAGAAACAACTGAAACTTAGTCATACCTGTACCATGCAAAATAATCTCCACAAATAAAAACTGACATTCATCATTCCATGGGCTTTTACCTAATTTTAACAGTAACTCAAAATAAAAATTCTTTGTGATAGACCTCACCTTCATACTAAGCAGTCTAACCCAGAGTCTGTAGTAACCACTATGTTACTGCTATCCTATAGCAACTTTCTGATGGCAGGGTTTGGTCTTCCAAGTTTTCTCCATCTTTCCTGAATTTACGTGTTCCCAATTATTTCGGGTATCTGTGGTGTTTGTGTCTGAGTCATCCCTTTATTACCTCTGATTCCATTATAAGACTTTGGACACAGTGAAAATTGAAGCAATATTTACAGACAGGTATATAACTGAGAGTTTGTACTGCAGGTCAGCAAGCACTTCTGCATTTTTATCAAGTTTAAATTCAAATCCCAGAAAAGTCAAAGAAAAGAGACATCTACATGTGGGTTTAGCATAGTAGTATTGCTCTCAGAGCAAAGGATGAAGATAAATAATGCCCCAAATAATGTCTGAAAGTTGTGTTTGAAAATTTGTTTTACAAATCTTGGGAGAATCTTTTTTTTCTTTTTCAGATTCTATCTTTTGAAGTCTGGGACTAAACTGGCATCACAATTAATGAAAACAATCAGATTGTCCTATGTTTTGAAAAAAAGTTATCAGGCAATTTTACATGTTTATTCCTTGATTTAGTCATTTCTTTTTAGGAACTTCAAGGCAAAGATTTGACCCTGAACCTGAGGAAATCCATGCACAAAGATATCTATATCCATATAGTTTACAATAATAAAGCTGAAAGAAACTGTCCAATTATGAGAATTGTTGGATAAACTTTTATTCATCTGATAGAAAATAGGCAACTCTTTAAAATAAGATGAAAAATATGCATAATATTGAATGAAAAAGTCAAGATACTATTTAGCTAGCACATATTCAACATTTGCTATATATCAAGTGCTTTTCTGAATACATTACCTATATTAACTTGGAATAACACTCCTGTGAAGAAGACCCTGGTACGTTGTCTCTGTTATACAGATAAGGAAGTCTCGGCACAGAAAACTTATACTATCTTGATCAAGGTCATAATAAAGAAAATAAATGCAAAGATGATATTTGAACCCAGACGTTGACACTTCAGAACTTATATTCTTAACTGTCAGGCGATGTTGCCTTAAATGTAAAATATAGTGATTATGCCTGGTGAGGTAAAATTCTGTTTTATCTGCTTGACAAAAGCATTGATTGTGTGACTTGAAGATTGTCTTGCATTAATGGGCTCATTTACATAAGATGCCAGGGAGCTTTTCTGAAGAGAAAGAAATAAAACAACCCCTTTCTCCTAAGCCTCCTGGACTAAGGAGGTCCTGAGTGAGGTTCTGGGATCAGGCAAGAACAACATGACTTCAAAGGGAAACTATGAATAAAAACAGAAAAGTATAGAGTGATTCAGTGGACTCTTTATTGTTGTAATGCTCCAGGTCAGAAGGGAGTGGATTCTAGGACTGCTATAGCTATGAATGACATAGGGATATGCCGCTGGGTATGCCCAAATTCATGTCCATTAAGTTGATGATGCTATCTAATCATCTCATCTTTTTGCCTTCCATGCTTCCCAGCATCAAGGTATTTTCCAAAGGGTCAACTCCTCGCATCAGGGGCCAAAGTATTAGAACTTCAGCATCAGTCCTTCCAATGAATATTCAAGGTTGATTTCCTTTAGGATTGACTGGTTTGATCTCCCTGCTGTCCAAGGGACTCTCAAGAGTCTTCTCCAACACCACAGTTGGAAAGTATCATTTCTTCAGCACTCTGCCTTCCTTATGATTCATACGGGATCAGTCGTGTCCGGCTCTTTGCGACTGAGTAACTGAACTGAACTGAACTGAACAGTTTTCAAAAACAGATGCCTGGGGTTGAACTGAAAACTGGAGAAAGGCAGAGGTGCCACTGAGGATGTTGGAATATATCATAATCCTGTATAGGAACAGACTAATTAGCAGTAGTAGTTATTCTGGACTCTTTGATCTTCAAAGTACATACATATTCTGGCTAAAGTGAAGACATAAGGGCGAACAGGACTTGTCTCTTGGATGGGAGAGTTCTAGGTGAAGTTGTGTGTGTGTGTGTGTGTAGCACATGGCCTGGTTCCTGCTGTGCAGGCTTTTTCTAGCTGCGCCGAGCAGGGGCTACCCTTTGTTGTGGTGCACGGGCTTCTCATTGTGGTGGCTTCTCTTGTGGAGCGTAAGCTCTAGGTGCAGGGACTTCAGAAGCTGCGGTGTGTGGGCTCAGTAGTTGGGGCTTCCAGACTCTAGAGCACAGGTTCAGTAGTTATGGTGCACAGGCTCAGTGGCTCTATGGCATGTGGAACCCTCCAGGACCAAGGATCCAAGCCATGTCTCCTGCTTTGGCAGGCGGGTTCCTATCTACTGTACAGACCACAGGGAAGTCCCTGATGCTTTGTAAAACAAAAAATTATACCTGAGGAAGAAAAATGGGAGGAAATGAAGCAAAACATTGATTGTTTTATGATAGTGGGTTTTTTTTCCTTCTTACCTGTTTCTTTGGATATTTTTGAACATAAAAGTGAAAAGGATAGTGTAATAAACCTTGGGTTTCTATCACTCACCTTCAGTGATTTTCAAAATCTTGCCATTATTTTTCACCTTTCTCCCAACCATAGGGAGAGTGTGGTGGAACATTTTAAAGTAAACCTCACATATTCAGTTAAGGATATTTCCCTTTTTGTCTATCCGTTCTTCATATTTCTGTTTGTTTGCTTATTTATTTGCTTTTTACTAAAACCCATTGTTCTGTTTAAGTCCAGTATAATATATTTACTATGAACAGGTTGAGAAATAGAGAAAAGTATTAGGAAAATAAATCATCTGTAATCCAACTTTCAAGACATAACCACTGTTAACATATGACCATGCTGAATTTATAACATTTTACCTATTTTTTTAATATCTTAAAACTTCTAAGATATATGGATATATATAGATATGATGGTGGTTCTTAAGGTGTTAAAACTATTCCCTATGTTCAATGTTTTCTTTAAGGAAGAAGCATGACTTTTCTAATGAAAAATAAAGGTAATATCCTAACATTCTTTATCATTTTATCTATAAATATTGTTGGTGAAAAACATGTTTCACTAGGTTGTTTTCGAATTATTTTTTAAACATACTTATTTGTTTTAGCCTATCATTTAACATTGTTTCTTCATCAATTCACAAAATCAACTTTTACAGAAGAAATTTTACTTGCTAACCACATAGAGTGGACATGACTTCAATATTTCACTAGTGTAATTCACTGCCTTCTAAACGGACTACATAAGGACCTTAGAGAAATGCCAAGGATGTGCATTTATGATCTGTGTACACAGTGAAATCTCAAGGAAATCAGCCCTTTACACACTTCATCTCAAAATACCCAAGTCAACCATGCATTGAAATTGAGTAGTTCAGGGAAATGCTCACCAAAGTCATCTTCATAACCTCTTACAGGGAGCAAGGATAATTCTATAAAATTGTTCCCTGCATTTTAACACCTCTTTAGTCTGCACTTTTGGCATGTGAAAATTAAATTAAGGTAAACAAATTAAGTTGCCAAATTCTATCCTATGTTAATCTTTTTCTGCATTCATCTAAAGCTAAAATGATTTAGATTTTGTTTTGAAGGTTGCTTGGGGTTACTTACTGTAGAAAATCACTGAGACAAGTTTGTTCACCCAGACAGCAATCCATGACTCCTACCAGCATACTGGCTCCTTTTCCAAGCAGTATCTTGCAGATGTCAGTAAATGCCTTGCTTTTCCTAATGCTGATTTCATGGTTCTGGGTAAGGATAACAGAAAGCAAGGTGCATCATAAATCTAAGTGAATAAATCAGTGTGTATGTTACTTTGCGTGCCTGCATGCTAAATTTCTTCAGTCATGTCCGACTCTTTGTGACCCCATGGACTGTAGCCCACCAGGCTCCTCTGCGCATGGGGATTCTCCAGGCAGGAATAGCAGAGAGGGTTGCCATGCCCCGCTCCAGGGGATCTTCCTGACCCAGGGATCAAACTCATGTCTCCTGTGGCTCCTGTACTGCAGACGGATTCTTTACCACTGGGCCGCCAGAGAAGCCCATATGTTACTTTGGGGAAGTTCAAATACTTAATAGTAGCCTTTTATTACTCTTTGCAGCAGCGGCCCAGTCAGGATCGCGGTGTGCCACTGTCCGTGGTGCAGTGTGCAATTGCAAGGGGGTGCATTCACTGCACTGTCCTGTCAGTGGTGTGTTTTAAAGTTCTGTGACACCTCGGAAAAGATTCGATCACAGTGATATAATGAAAAGAATACTGTTCTGTGAGCTAAAAGAATGCCATTCCTACCTGACTTTGCTAGTGTTGAACCATTATCTTGTAAATTTTGAAGAATAAAAACATAATTTGCTCATCTGCCTGATCAATTTATATCAGTAATGGTTGTTATACTTTACTGCCTGTTTTTACATTTCATTGGATCATATTGGCAAGATAGAGACCTAAAATGATAGACAGCAACTGGCTTTTTAAAAATAATGACTTTGAAAATGGCGTTGCTGTGACCATTGTGACAATGTGACAAGGACAACCTAAATGTCCATCGACAGAAGAATGGATAAAGAAGATGTGGTGCAGATATAAAATGGAATATTACTCAACCATAAGATGAACGGCATAATGCCACCTGCGCAGCCTGGCTGGACTTAGAGATTATCATGCTAACTGAAATATCAGACAGAAAATGATAAGTGTGATATGATACCAATTATAGGTGGAATCTAAACAAATGGCACAAGTGAACTTATTTACAAAACAGAAAAAGACTCACAGTTATAAAACCAAGTTTATGGTTATCAAAGGGGTTTGAAGGGAGAGGGGATAAATTAGGAATTTGGGATTCACATATAAAACACAACTATTGAGTTGGCCAAAAAGTTTGTTCAGGTTTTCTTTAGCACCTTATAGAGAAACCTGAACGAACTTTTGGGCCAACCTAACATGTTAAAAAATAGGTAAAGAACAAGAGCCTACTGTATATCACAGGTATTACTGAATATCTTATAATAATCTATAATGTAAAAGAATCTAGACAATATGTACATAACAATCACTTCTATATACTTGAAACTAATGTAGCATTGCAAATGAACTACATTTCAATTAAAAAAATACACCAAAGGAATCACAGCAGAAAAAAAACAGTAGCTTTAAGATATACCTATTTAAACTGTAAAATTAAATAGTTTCTAGCATATTCACAGAGTTCTGCAACAATCAGCATGACTTTAGAACATTTTTTTTTTTTCATCACTTCCTAAAGAAACCTCATATCCATTAGCAGACAATCTCCATTTCTTTCTAACTTTCTGTACTCCCACATTCCAGCCTTGGGAAACCACTAATGAGCTTTTTGTCCAAATAGGTTTGCTTATTCTGGACATTTTATATAAATGGTATCATATAATGTGTAGTCTTTTGTGAATGGCTTCTTTCATTTATTGTAATATTTTTAAGGTTTGTTCATATTTAACATGTTAATGCCTCATTTCTTTCTATTGCAAATAATATCCATTGTTATGTATATGCCACATTTGCCTTTCCAACCATCAGGTAATGGACATTTGGGTTTTCCTCATTTTGATTATTGTCTATATCGCTGTTGTGAACTATATATATATGTTGTATAAGTTTTTTTGTGTATGTGAACATAGTTTTTATTTTATCTCAGTTGAATCTGTAGATAGGAGTGGAATTGCCAGGTCACATGATAACTGTATTTTACATTTTGAGATTTTAGATTGTTTTCCAATGTGGGTATACCATATTACAATCTCACCTGCAGTGTATAATGGTTCTACTTTCTCCACATCCTCATCAACACTTGTTATTATCTGTCTTTTTAATTAACATAACTATCCTAGCAGGGACAAAGTGGCACCTCATTGTGTTTTGATTTGCATTTCCCCGCTGGCTAATGATGTGCTTATTGGACATTTGTACATCTTCTTCGGAGAAATGTCTATTCAGCAATTTATTTTTAATTGAGTGTTTATCAAATAACAATTTCTTAGTAGAAACTCGAAAGTTCTCAAATTCTTAATAAGTGGGATAACTAAATTTTTATCCTAATTTTAATATCCATTGATTTTATATGATGTGTAATCTGAAGGGATACAGCCCATAGTATCTCTCCCTATCAGACTTTAACTTCAAGTAGACATGTACAGTCTGTTGTAGTTTTTGTTGAGATTTACATCTACTACTCGACTTTTACTATGATATGTACTAAATATTTTGATGGATAAATGAGTGGAGACATCTCTTGCTTAAGAACACTAACCGATTCTGCTTCCCTGGGCCTTTTTGTATGATTTTTTTCTAGTCCCAATAGACCTGGTTCATTCTGAAATGTTTAAAAGTAATAATAAAATTTTAATCACCTATAGCAACCAAAAATTATTTTACACCATCCTTGTGATGAAGAAAATTTAGATAAACTCTTCTGAGTCTTTCCAAAAGGGATGGCATTGTGATATAATAAGAAATATATATCTGGTCTTTGTCCTTGGTTCCTAGCATAACAAATAATGTAATCAAATAAATTAATATTTCTTTTTATCCCCAGTTCTGAAATAGCTCCAAAGTGGTAAAGGTAAAAGGAATGTCTTTTGTTACTCATACAAAATCTTTTTCAACCACACCTGAGTTTATTTTAATGAGATGACTTTTGAAAAGTACCTAAGGATAGGAAGTTGATTGCTGTGTACCACCCATAAGATTAGAGAGTTGGAACTTTCAGCCCCAAGCCCGATCTCTGTGGAGAAGAGAGAAGCTAGAGATTGTTAAGCACCAATGGCTAATAATTTAATCACTCATGTCTGTAGAAAGAACTTTTTATCCCCAGTTCTGAAATAGCTCCAAAGTGGTAAAGGTAAAAGGAATGTCTTTTGTTACTCATACAAAATCTTTTTCAACCACACCTGAGTTTATTTTAATGAGATGACTTTTGAAAAGTACCTAAGGATAGGAAGTTGATTGCTGTGTACCACCCATAAGATTAGAGAGTTGGAACTTTCAGCCCCAAGCCCGATCTCTGTGGAGAAGAGAGAAGCTAGAGATTGTTAAGCACCAATGGTTAATAATTTAATCACTCATGTCTGTAGAAAGAAACCTTCATAAAAACCCTAACCAAAGGGATTTGAAGAACTCCTGAGTTAGTGAACAAGAATTTCCAAGTGCCTGGAGGATGGTATACTCCAAACTCTGTGGGGAAAGAAGCTCCTGTGTTTGGACCCTTCTGAAGTTTGCTCTATGTATATCCTCATCTGGCTGTTCATTTGTGTCTTTTCATATATCCTTTGTAGTAAATTAGGTAATTTTGTTGTTCAGTCGCTCAGTCATGTCCGACTCTTTGCAACCCCAGCATGCCAGGTTTCCTTGTCCTTCATGATCTCCTGGAGCTTGCTTAAACTCATGTCCATTGAGTCACTCATGCCATCCAACCATCTCATGCTCTGTCCTCCCCTTCTCATGCCTTCANTTCCTCAGTATCTCTTTAGACCAGAAGCCAGGACCATTTTTTTGATTACAAAGGACACTGTAAATCGAAGACACGGTAGAAATTCAAAAAGCCAGATGGCCAATTTTCCATATTTGGCATTTGAACATAAAGAGTAGACTTCTGCAGAGTAGATTAAGGTTATTTTTTCATTAAAAAATCTTCCTTTAATATTTTACTATGATATTAGAGTTATCAGCACACTAAAAGTACAAATATCATGGTTTTGACTTTTCATTTTGGTAAAATATACATAACGTAAAACTGACTGTTGTAGCTGTGTAAGTGTTTAGTTCTGTGCAACAAATACATTCACATTGTTCTGCAATGGGCATGATCAACTATCTCCAGAACTTTTAAAAATCTTTTCAAATCCAGTGATAACTTTTAAAATAAGCTTTTGCTTCTGTAGCTTGATGAATAATTCTAATAAGCATGATAGGAAGTTCTCAGTGAAGTCCTCTTTTCCTCTTTTCCCCATCTTACCTCTTCCTTCCTTTTCTCCTCCTTCTCTTCCCTTACTACATTCTGGCTTTCTCCCTTCCTCCTTCCCACCTTCCCATCCAATGTCCTTCAAGAAGGAATTTCTAAAAGCTTTTGAACATATTTATACATAATTAAATTTAAAGGATAAAAAATTGGCATCATTTGTTTCTAATTCTTCCAAAAGGAACTGATAATGACCCTTTACCAATGTGACCCAGGAATGATCAATCATTTGTCTATTTCTATTTGAAAAATATTTATTCATTTTATATTTTAGAATTCACATATAAATGATAACATGTATTTATTTTTGCCTGTATCACTTATTTCATTAGGTGTAATACTTTCCAGGCCCATTCATGACCTATGTTGTTGCAAATGGCCATCCTTTTATACATCTGAGTAGTCTTCCATTTTACATATATATATATATATATATACACACACCACATCTATATATATATATCTATATATATAGATATATAGATATACCATATATATAGATGTCATGGATATATATAATATATATATAGGTGTATATATATATATATATGTATATGTATGTATANCTTCCATTTTACATATATATATATATATATATATATATATATATACACACACCACATCTATATATATGTATCTATATATATAGATATACCATATATATAGATGTGATGGATATATATACTATATATATATAGGTATATCTATATCTATATCTATATATATATACACATCACATCTTCTTTATCCATTCATTTGCTGTTGGACACTTAGGTTTGCTTATATATCTTGACTATTATAAATAGTGCTGCTATGAACATTAAGGTACATTTATCTTTTTGAATTAGTGTTTGTTTTTTCTTAAGACATGTATCCAGGGGTGGTATTGCTGGATCAGATGGCAGTTCTAGTCAAAGCTATGGTCTTCCCAATAGTCATGTATGGAAAGTTGTGTATGTGACAGTCATGTATATGAGGGTTGGCCTGTAAAGAAGGCTGAGTACCAAAGAACTGATGCTTTTGAACTGTGATGTTTGAGAAGACTCTTGAAAGTCCCTTGGACTGCAAGGAGATCAAACCAGTCAATCTTAAAGGAAATCATTCCTGAATATTCATTGGAAGGACTGATGCTGAAGCTGAAACTCTAATACTTTGGGCACCTGGTATGAAGAACTGACTCTTTGGAAAAGACCCTGATACTGAGAAAGATTGGAGACAGGGGGAGAAAGAGACAATAGAGGATGAGATGATTGGATGGCATCACTGACTCAATGGACATGAGTTTGAGCAAGCTCCAAGAGTTGGTGATGGACAGGGAAGCCTGGTGTGCTACAGTCCATGGGGTTGCAAAGAGTCAGACATGACTGAGTGACTGAACTGAACTGATGTCAGTTCAATTATCAGTTTTTGGGGGAAATTCCATATCCTTTTCCATAATGGCTGCATGAGTTTACATTCTCACCAACAGTGTAGTAGGGTTCCTTTTCCTCCACATTCTTTCAATATTTGTTTTTTTGTGGTCTTTTTTGACAATAGCCATTTTGACAGGTGTGAGGCTGTATCTCATTATGGTTTTGATTTGCATTTCCTGATAATTAGTGATATTGAGCATCTTTTCATGTGCCTTCCCATCTATGATGGCTACTCCATTTCTTCTAAGGGATTCGTGCCCACAGTAGTATATATAATGGTCATCTGAGTTAAATCCACCAGTTCCAGTCCATTTTAGTTCACTGATCCCTAAAATGCCAACGTTCACTCTTGGCATCTCCTTTTTGACCACTTCCACTTTGCCTTGATTCATGGACCTAATATTCCAGGTTCCTATGCAAAATTGCTCTTTACAGCAACAGACTACTTCTAGCAGCAGTCGTGTCCACAACTGGGTGTTGTTTTTGCTTTGGCGCCATCTCTTCATTCTTTCTGGAGTTTGTTCTCCACTGATCTCCAGTAACATATGGGTACCTACCAACCTAGGGAGTTCATCTTTCAGTGTCCTATCTTTTTGCCTTTTCATGCTGTTCATGGGGTTCTCAAGGCAAGAATACTGAAGTGGTTTGCCATTCTCTTCTCAGCAGTGGCCACAGGACTGGAAAAGGTCAGTTTTCATTCCAATCCCAAAGGAAAAAATACCAAAGAATGTTCAAACTACTACACAATTGCACTCATTTCACATGCTAGCAAAATAATGCTCAAAATTCTACAAGCCAGGCTTCAACAGTTTGTGAACCATGAATTTCCAGATGTTCAAGCTGGATTTAGAAAAGGCAGAAGAACCAGAGATCAAATTAGCAACATCTGTTAGATCATCAAAAAAGCAAGAGAGTTCTAGAAAAACATCTACTTCTGCTTTATTAACTATGCCAAAGCCTTTGACTATGTGGATCACAGTAACCTGTGAAAAATTCTTAAAGAGGTGTGAATACCAGACCACCTGACCTGCTTCTTGAGAAATCTGTATGCAGGTCAAGAAGCAACAGTTAGAACTGGACATGGATCAACAGGCTGGCTCCAAATCAGGAATGGAGTACCTCAGGCTTTATATTGTCACCCTGCTTATTTAACTTATATGTAGAGTACATCATGTGAAATACCAGGCTGGATGAAGCACAGCTGGAATCAAGATTTCTGGGAGAAATATCAATAACTTCAGGTATTCAGATGACACCACCCTTATGGCAGAAAGTGAAGAATTAAAGATCCTCTTGATGAAAGTGAAAAATGAAAGTGAAAAAGTTGGCTTAAAACTCAACATTCAGAAGACTAAGATCATGGCATCTGGTCACATCACTTCATGGCAAATAGATGGGGAAACAATGGAAACAGTGAAAGAATTTATTTTCTTGGGCTCTAAAATCACTGCAAATAGTGACTTCAGCCATGAAGTTAAAAGGCACTTAGTCCTTGGAGGAAAAGCTGTGACCAACCTAGACAGCATTTTAAAAAGCAGAGACATTACATTGCCAACAAAGTTCTGTCTAGTCAAAGCTATGGTTTTTCCAGGAGTCATGTACAAATGTGGGAGTTGGACTGTAAAGAAAGCTGAGTGCCAAAGAATTGATGCTTTTGAACTGTGGTGTTGGACAAAACTCTTAAGAGTCCCTTGGACTGCAAGGGGATCCAACCAGTCCCTCCTAAAGGAAGTCAGTCCTGAATATTCATTGGAAGGACTGTGGCTGAAGCTGAAGCTCCAGTACTTTGGCCACCTGATGCAAAGAACTGACTCATTAGGAAAGACCTTAATGCTGGGAAAAATTGAAGGCAGGAGGAGAAGGGGATGACAGAGGATGACAAGGTTGGATGATATCACTAACTTGATGGATCTGAGTTTGAGTAAGCCTTTGGAGATGATGATGGACAGGGAAGCTTGGCACAGTGTAGTCCATGAGGTCTCAAAGAGTCAGACATGACTGAGTAGCTGAACTAAACTGATTTGAGAAATTTAATTTTAGAATAATATATGCCAGAATGTAACGTGGGTGCTGTATAACTTCGGTATTCCCATTTGCAAACACTGGAAAGGAATATTTGTTATAATGTCACTTAAGTAATAACAACTTAGCAACTGAACAACAAAATAATAAAAATAGCTAATGTATATTGAGCCCTGGCCTTGGCTCAAGCATTGTGCTGGTGCTTTGCATGTTTTATCTCATTTTACTCTCACAGAAGTCTTATGTGTTATATACTCTTAATATCACTATTTTACACATGAGAAAAGTTAGGATTAGACAATCAAATGGGTATGAGTGTAGTTGCCTGGAGATGGGTATGAACTGTTAAGATTCGTGTGGAAGGATGGTGAGGGGGATATATGTAAAATTGTCTTGCAAAGCTCACCACAGGCACATCTTCTTTTCTTCCTAAACTAGTTCATTATGATGAAAATTGATTGGACTCAATGGACGTGAGTCTGAGTGAACTCCGGGAGTTGGTGATGGACAGGGAGGCCTGGCGTGCTGCGATTCAGGGGATCGCAAACAGTCGGAGATGACTGAGAGACTGAACTGAACTGAACTGAATAGTGATATAAATGAATTGCAATGTACACTAATAAAATTAATTTAGAAAAATATTTTTTAAGCTTTTGATTTTAAAATAGGAAAACACTTATTTTTTATATAACATCTTATTTGGAATTAGCTGGTAGATTCTTCAATACCCTTTCCTCTAAAAGGAGGATCAAAGTCTTCTTTTTTGTTTAATTTTTATGGAATAAGTTGGTTACATTGTAGTGTTAATTTCAAGTGTACAGCAAAGTCAATCAGTTATACATTCACATATATACACTCTTTCTATTTTTTTAAGACTCTTTTCCCATAAAGTCTATTGGAGAGTAATGAATAGAGTTCCCTGTGGTGTATAGTAGATCCTTCAGTTCAGTCACTCAGTCGTGTCCGACTCTTTGTGACCGCATGAATCACAGCACGCCAGGCCTCCCTGTCCATCACCATTTCCCGGAGTTCACTCAGACTCACGTCCATCGAGTCAGTGATGCCATCCAGCCATCTCATCCTCAGTCGTCCCCTTCTCCTCCTGCCCCCAATCCCTCTCAGCATCAGAATCTTTTCCAATGAGTCAACTCTTCGCATGAGGTGGCCAAAGTACTGGAGCTTCAGCTTTAGCATCATTCCTTCCAAAGAAATCCCAGGGTTGATCTCCTTCAGAGTGGACTGGTCCTTATTAGTTATCTATTTTATATATGAAAGTGAAAGTGGCTCAGTTGTGTCCAACTCATTGCAAGCCCAAGGACTATACAGTCAATGGAACTGCAACTTACAAGTTGATATTTTTTAAGTGCCTGACTGGCAAAGCTAAGAAAGTTTAATAAATAACCATAGCAGTTAGGATATAGGTGAAAAGGCACATTCAGTTATGATTACTATGGAATATAAATGGTTCCAACCACCACTGAAGATAACTCCATGGTATCTTTAAATTCTGAAAGGCATATGTCTGCATCAACAATTTTATTCCTAGTGAAAGTCACTCAGTTGGGTCTGACTCTTTGCAACCTCATGGACTATACAGTCCATGGAATTCTCTAGGCCAGAATACTGGAGTGGGTAGTGGTTCCCTTCTCCAGGGGATCTTCCCAACCCAGGGATCAAACCCAGGTCTCCTGCATTGCAGGCAGATTCTTTACCAACTGAGCTATCAGGGATAGCTCCTACTATTTTATATATAGTAGATTTTATATGTCAGTCCCAGTCTCCCAATTTATCCCTCCCCGACACTTACCCAGTAACCCTGTTTGCTTTCTTGCTTTGACTGTGGCCTGAACTTGCTGACTTTCTTCTAACAAATGAAAATATGGAAGTAGTGATAGTGAGTAAGTAAAAATGACACTTGGACTTTCTTTATGTTTTGTCTCTTGGATCATACAGTCTGGAAGAAGTTAACTGCTATGTCTTAGTTAAGATCTATGAAGACTGTTTTGGTGTAGCAAGACCAAAACTCAGTGCCAACTATGCTACCTGCCAATCATATGAACTTTGGAAAATTATTCACCTCTTTGGGGCTAAATTTTTTAACTGTAATGTTAATATTTATTATCTCAAAGAATTTATATGAGATATTCTTGGTAATATATATGTGTGCATATGTCTTACTACAGTTCCTATGACAAAGTTGACACTTACTGTTTCTTATTTTCCTCTTGCCCATTGCTTTTCACTTTTTCCTTAATGAAGAAATAGCATCTTAAGTAACAACTGATATTCTTCTCCCTCTCCTCCTTAACTTTCTCTTTGTTTCTCTCCTATTTTTCTATGAAAATAAATCAACTTAAAACTAATATAAATGAGAATCAAGTACATGTAGAATCCACATTAGCTGAGATTTTTGCCATATGTTTTCTTTCTTTTTCATGGTTCATTATTTATATGTATGTTTTATTGTGCTTTATTATATATGTAGGTTTTTTTGATAAGTTTATTTTGGAAGTAGGCAAGCTGCATATTATAAAGTAAACAAAAAAGCTGGTTTTCTAGGTTGGGAAGGCAGTTATATTAACCAGAAAGAAAATATAACTCTAAAACTTTGAGCATTTAAAATCCTTTCTGCTGAGACTTGTTTGCTCAAATATACTCCCTGGCAGTGAATGGAACTATGAGTGACTTAAAGGACCTCTCAAGTCCCTAATAGTAATACATTTCTATGAAACTTTTTCTTAAGCCTACTATTAAGGACTATGCAAAACTTTCTATTGATCCTTTGATTGACGATCACATTGACTTATATCTATTTGGAGGACAGTTATATGGAATACATAAAGACTGAACATAAATGGATGGGGAAAATATTGTAGAAATAAAAATACATAGAAACAGAGGTGATGACATTTATATAAGAAAAAATTGAGTTCAAGGCAAAGACATTAGAAAGATCAAACAGGCATATTTGACATAGTTTAACTACAACTCACTGAAAAGTTATAAAAAGTAGGGTGATGGGGTAGGGATATTTTGTATCAGGTGATTAGAGAAGACCTTCCCAAAGATCTGATAATTGAGTAAATACCCCAAAGAAGCAACAAGCCATGCTGATAGCTCAGGCAATAGCATTTCAGATGGAGGATACAGCAAATGAAAATCCCAGAGTAGGAGTAACAGGAGGCCTTATTGATTCGAGTCTGAGTCAGTATGAAGTCAGAGCAAACAAGAGGCCAGGTATCCCACCTTTTATTTCTCTAGAAGAAATAAAATGAGAAAAAATGACAGATTCCTCTATAATCTCTGCTATAATTTCTTATCTATCAATGAAGTTGTTACTATTGGTTTAAAACATGGATCAGTGCACTATGGTTTGATGAGACAACTATAACACAGCATGATACTGGCCTGTCAGCATAGAGGAATGAACAAAATATCTAAACATATAGACCCATTTAACACAAATGGTCAAGTTCATGTTTTAAGCTACACTACCTAACCATTATTCACAACTAATATTATTTTGCCTGAGGTAGGAGTATTTACAATTTTAAAAACTTTTTTTACATTTGTAAAAGTTGTTAAACTTTTTTTACATTTGTCATGATAATGACAAATGCCAGTTATATAACTCAAAGGTCAAAAAATATGCCATAAAATTTTAAATGACATAAATATGTCATACACCAGTAAATACAGCTACCTGTCACATTAAAAGCAGGAAGCAACTTGTAAAAGGCCTCCTGGAATGTATATATGTAGGAAGGAAATTGAATTCTACACTTAAGAAAATAAATTGATAATCCAATTAGATGAGAAAATCACATTCTGCTGCAAAATGTCATTCAAATCCCGTTTATATAACTAAATGTGTGGGCCTGAATTCAGAGAAGGTCACTAAGAGTTTTTATTGCTTACATTCATCAAATATAAGAATGTCAAATATAATTCTTTGTATAAAGTAGATGTTCAGTTTTTGTTTATAGAATAAATAAAAATAGGCTTAGGTGTCATGGATTCTTTACATTAGCAGTTCTTAAACTCTGATGTGTATATCTGCATAACGATCATAGACCTGCCATTGATGATTGTGATAAAGAGAATCTTAAAAGAACTCTTTTAAAAACCTAGAAAGCTCTTTATCTAGAATAGAACTTTTCCCTATTATCTTCCCAATAACTTTTTCCAAATATAAAATGTCTCTTTCCTTAACTGTATACTATTTTGAATTAAAGTGGGGGTAATTCACAGATTTTAGCATGGCATTCCATGCCATGCTCTGATACAAAACAAAGTTTATTGGTTTTTTATTTTTTTTTTAATTTTAAGGTAGAGTATGGCTCAGATGGTAAAGCATCTGCCTGCATTGTGCGAGACCCGGGTTTGATCCCTGGGTCAGGAAGATCCCCTGGAGAAGGAAATTGGCAATCCACTCCAGTACTCTTGCCTGGAAAATCCCACGGACAGAGGAGCCTGGTAGGCTACCGTCCATGGGATCACAAAGAGTCGGATACGACTGAGCGACTTCATTAAAGGAGTTATGAAACATCTTTTGAGGATTCAAAAAGATAGGCCATGACAATTATAGGACAGTGATTTTTAGAGTACAGTTTCTGAGTTTTACATGATATACTAAGATTTCAAAGTGAATTGTGAGACTCTACCACAATTTTTGTTTTAATTGACTGTTATGGAAAGGTTTCCATTTCATAAAGATAATCATTAAATTTAGAAAACACTATAAAATCTGATTTAAAAAGTACTTGCTAGTAACCATCTAAGTCAGGGGTCCCCAGCCTCTGGGCTGAGGCCCAGTACCTCCTGGAGATCAGCAAGGACATTAGATTAGAAATAAAGTGTAAACGCACAATAAATGCTATGCCCTTGAATCATCCTGCAACCATTACCTCCACTTCTGGTACATGGAAAAATTTTCTTCCATGAAACCAGCCCCTGGTACCAAACAGGTTGGGGACCACTGCCCTAAGTAATCCAGTTCCTCCCCTAAAACAGTATGAACAAATATTTTATTTAACTTTCAATAGAAAAGATGATGTAAAAGTAATATTCTATAGATGTAGCTACTACAGGACTTTCTACTTTTACCACTTTTTGTCCATTGCATCATATTGTTAAAATACAAAAAACCAAATCATACAAGGCTTAATATGTCATGGTAAGGCCTTGTGATTCTATTCTATGAAATGTATTAAAGACTGGGGTATTTTAAACAGGTGGGTCATATAATCTTATTTCTACTGTAGCTGCTGCTGCTAAGTCGCTTCAGTCGTGTCCAACTCTGTGTGACCCTGTAGATGGCAGCCCACCAGGTTCCCCTTTTCCTGGGATTCTCCAGGCAAGAACACTGGAGTGGGTTGCCATTTCCTTCTCTGATGCATAAAGTTCAAAGTGAAAGTGAAGTCACTCAGTCATGTCCAACTCTTAGCGATCCCATGGACTGCAGCCTACGAGGTTCCTCCGTCCATGGGATTTTCCAGGCAAGAGTATTGGAGTGAGGTGCCATTGCCTTTTCCATTTCTACTGTAGAAGACAGACTAATCTGTAATCCCTGGAGAAGGAAATGGCAACCCACTCCAGTACTCTTGCCTGGAAAATCCCACGGACAGAGGAGCCTGGTAGGCTACCGTCCATGGGATCACAAAGAGTCGGATACGACTGAGCGACTTCATTAAAGGAGTTATGAAACATCTTTTGAGGATTCAAAAAGATAGGCCATGACAATTATAGGACAGTGATTTTTAGAGTACAGTTTCTGAGTTTTACATGATATACTAAGATTTCAAAGTGAATTGTGAGACTCTACCACAATTTTTGTTTTAATTGACTGTTATGGAAAGGTTTCCATTTCATAAAGATAATCATTAAATTTAGAAAACACTATAAAATCTGATTTAAAAAGTACTTGCTAGTAACCATCTAAGTCAGGGGTCCCCAGCCTCTGGGCTGAGGCCCAGTACCTCCTGGAGATCAGCAAGGACATTAGATTAGAAATAAAGTGTAAACGCACAATAAATGCTATGCCCTTGAATCATCCTGCAACCATTACCTCCACTTCTGGTACATGGAAAAATTTTCTTCCATGAAACCAGCCCCTGGTACCAAACAGGTTGGGGACCACTGCCCTAAGTAATCCAGTTCCTCCCCTAAAACAGTATGAACAAATATTTTATTTAACTTTCAATAGAAAAGATGATGTAAAAGTAATATTCAATAGATGTAGCTACTACAGGACTTTCTACTTTTACTACTTTTTGTCCATTGCATCATATTGTTAAAATACAAAAAACCAAATCATACAAGGCTTAATATGTCATGGTAAGACCTTGTGATTCTATTCTATGAAATGTATTAAAGACTGGGGTATTTTAAACAGGTGGGTCATATAATCTTATTTTTACTGTAGCTGCTGCTGCTAAGTCGCTTCAGTCGTGTCCAACTCTGTGTGACCCTATAGATGGCAGCCCACCAGATTCCCCTTTTCCTGGGATTCTCCAGGCAGAACACTGGAGTGGGTTGCCATTTCCTTCTCTGATGCATGAAAGTACAAAGTGAAAGTGAAGTCGCTCAGTCATGTCCAACTCTTAGCGACCCCATGGACTGCAGCCTACGAGGTTCCTCCGTCCATGGGATTTTCCAGGCAAGAGTACTGGAGTGAGGTGCCATTGCCTTCTCCATTTCTACTGTAGAAGACAGACTAATCTGTAAGGAGACAAGCACTGAAGCAAGAAGAAGTGAGAAATGATAATAATTTGGGCCAGGATAATAGCAATGATGGTTTACAGAACTAATAAAATTTTACAAATATTTTAAAAGATTTTATTTTTTTCTGACGAATTAAATATGAGGTAAGAGAATAAATTAAACATTAGATTATTCTTTAACACCATACACTAAAATAAGCTCAAAATGGATTAAAGACCTAAATGTGAGAATAGATACTATAAAACTCCTAGAGGGAAACAGAGGCAGAATACACTCTGACATAAATGTAGCAATATCTTTTTTTGATCTATATTCTAGAATAATGGGAAAAAATAAGTAAATGGGATCTATTTAAACTCAAAAGCTTTTGCACAGCAAAGAAAACAGTAAAAAAAATTAAAAGACAACCCACAGGTTGGTAGAAAATATTTGCAAATGATGTATTTGACAAGGGATTAGTCTCCAAAATTTAAAAACAGCTCATGATGTATAACAGCTCATGATACATCAAAACAAACAGCCCAATAAACAAATGAGCAGAAGACCTAAATAGACATTTCTCAAAAGAAGACATACTGATGGCCAAGAGGCACATGAAAAGATGTCCAGCATCACTAGTATCAGAGAAATGCAAATCAAAACTACAATGAGGTATCACCTCACACTGGCCAGAATGGCTATCACCAAAAAATCCTCAAACAATAAATTCTGGAGAGGGTGTGGAGAGAAGGAAGCTCTCCTACACTGTTGGTGGGAATGTAAGCTGGTACAGTGTCTAGGGAGAACGGTATAGAGGTTCCTTGAAAAACTAAAAATAGANTACAATGAGGTATCACCTCACACTGGCCAGAATGGCTATCACCAAAAAATCCTCAAACAATAAATGCTGGAGAAGGTGTGGAGAGAAGGAAGCTCTCCTACACTGTTGGTGGGAATGTAAGCTGGTACAGTGTCTAGGGAGAACGGTATAGAGGTTTCTTGAAAAACTAAAAATAGATACTACCAATGACCCTGCAATCCCACTCCTGGGCATATATCTGGAGAAAAACATGACCCAAAAGGATACATGCACCCCAGTGTTCATTGCAGCACTGTTTACAGTAGTCAAGACATGGAAGCAACCTTCCATCAACCGAGGAATGGATGAAGAAGAGATGATCCATACATACAATGGAATATTACTCATCCATGAAAAAGAATGAAATAATGCCAATTACAGCAACATGAATGGACCTAGAGATTGCCATACTCAGTGAAGCAAATAAGAGAAGGAGAAATATTGTGTGACATCCCTTATATTTGGAATCTAAGAAGAAATGATACAAATGGACTTATTAATATTTACAAAGCAGAAACAGACTTATAGACTTTGAGAACAAACTTATGGTTGCCAGGAGGGAAAAATGGGAGGAAGGAATAGTTAAGGAGTTTGGGATATGTAAAATGCTTACCAAACAAGGACCTACTGTACAGTACATGGAATTCTGCTCAGTATTATGTGGCAGCCTAGATGAGAGGGGAGTTTGGGGTAAAAGGGAAGCATATATATGTATGACTGAATCCCTTTGCCTTTCACCTCAAATTATTACATCAGTGTTAATTGGTTATACCCCAATATAAAATAAAGAGGGTTTTTGTTTGTTTGTTTGTTTTAAGAAATGTATCAGTTATGTCCAACCCACATTCAAAGGGAAGGGAATATACTGCCATCTCTTGAAGGAAAGATTGTCAAAGAATTTGTAGACATATTTAAAGGTGCTATGTTGGGGAAGTGGGGTGAGAGGGAGGCTCTAGAGGGAGGGATATATGTATGCGTATGATTGATTCATCACATTGTACAACATAACCTAACACATCATTATAGAACAATTATACTCTCATAAAATATTAATAAAATATTTTCAAAGAGAAAAATTAAGAATGGACTTTGGTTTGAACAAATGAAGGAATGTATGACCATTTACTGAGATAATATGTGAGATGACAGGAAACACTGGTTTGAAAGAACAGCTCAAGAATTCCATTTATACATATATATGTATGGCTGAGTCCCTTTGCCATTCACCTCAAATTATTACATCATTGTTAATTGGTTATACCCCAATATAAAATAAAAAGGATTTTTGTTTGTTTGTTTGTTTTAGGAAATGTATCAGTTATGTCCAACCCACATTCAAAGGGAAGGGAATATACTTCCATCTCTTGAAGGAAAGATTGTCAAAGAATTTGTAGACATATTTAAAGGTGCTATGTTGGGGGAGTGGGGTGAGAGGGAGGCTCTAGAGGGAGGCATATATGTATGCGTATGATTGATTCATCTCCTTGTACAACATAAGCTAACACAACATTGTAGAGCAATTATAGTATAATAAAATATTAATAAAATATTTTCAAAGAGAACAATTAAGAATGGACTTTGGTTTGAACAAATGAAGGAATGTATGACCATTTACTGAGATAATATGAGATGACAGGAAACACTGGTTTGAAAGAACAGCTCAAGAATTCCATTTATGATATTGGTTGAAANTAATAAAATATTAATAAAATATTTTCAAAGAGAACAATTAAGAATGGACTTTGGTTTGAACAAATGAAGGAATGTATGACCATTTACTGAGATAATATGAGATGACAGGAAACACTGGTTTGAAAGAACAGCTCAAGAATTCCATTTATGATATTGGTTGAAATGCCTATTAGATAATCATATGAAGACATTGAGTAGTTGGTAGAATATAAGAATCTTGAGTTATGGATGAAGTCTAACCTGTGTATATTGAATTGACAATATATATTATAGTATGTTAAAACCTTCAATGTGGGCTAGGTCTTCTAGGCCCTCCTTCGCCCGCGCAGCCATAGCTCCTTGGATGTTGGGTTGCTCCTCCCGGCTGCTGCCCCTGGCCTCGGGTGCCGCCTCTGGCCTTGGGTGCCACCTCTGGCCTCGGAAGCGGGGTGGCTCCTCTCGGCCGCCGCTTGCAGCAGCCGCCTGCACCTTAGTGCGCCGCTCGCGGCAGCTGCCTGCGCCTTCCTGGAATGTGAAGTCAAGTGGGCCTTAAAAAGCATCACTACGAACAAAGCTAGTGGAGGTGATGGAATTCCAGTTGAGCTATTTCAAATCCTGAAAGATGATGCTATGAAAGTGCTGCACTCAATATGCGAGCAAATTTGGAAAACTCAGCAGTAGCCACATGACTGGAAAAGGTCAGTTTTCATTCCAATCCCAAAGAAAGGCAATGCCAAAGAATGCTCAAACTACTGCACAATTGCTCTCATCTCACATGCTAGTAAAGTAATGCTCAAAATTCTCCAAGCCAGGCTTCAGCAGTATGTGAACTGTGAACTTCCAGATGTTCAAGCTGGTTTTAGAAANCAACTAAGGTCCGTCTAGTCAAGGCTATGGTTTTTCCAGTGGTCATGTATGGATTTGAGAGTTGGACTGTAAAGAAGGCTGAGCACCGAAGAATTGATGCTTTTGAACTGTGGTGTTGGAGAAGACTCTTGCGAGTCCCTTGGACTGCAAGGAGATCCAACCAGTCCATTCTGAAGGAGATCGGCCCTGGGATTTCTTTGGAAGGAATGATGCTGAAGCTGAAGCTCTAGTACTTTGGCCACCTCATACGAAGAGTTAACTCATTGGAAAAGACTCTGATACTGGGAGGGACTGCAGGCAGGATGAGAAGGGGATGACCAAGGATGAGATGGCTGGATGGCATCACTGACTCCATGGGCGTGAGTCTGGGTGAACTCCCGGAGTTGGTGATAGACAGGGAGGCCTGGCATGCTGCGGTTCATGGCGTCGCAAATAGTCGGACATGACTGAGCGACTGAACTGACCTGAACTGATGTTAAAACCTGGAATAGATTGCTTAAGGAATGTAGAACGAAAATAGCTCTAGAGCCTTATCTTGGGCATTTCAGTAGTTACAAGAGGAACTAGAGAAGGGAAGATTAATGGAGTTGAAAGATGATAAGAGGTCAAGTGAAGAAATGTCCTTTAAGAAGGAAAGTGAAGTCACTCAGTCGTGTCCGACTCTTTGCCATCCCATGGGTTGTAGCCTACAAGGCTTCTCCATCCTTGGGATTTTCCAGGCAAGAGTACTGGAGTGGTTTGCCATTTCCTTCTCCAGGGTATCTTCCTGACCCAGGGATTGAACCCGAGTTTCCCACATAGATGGGGAAACAGTAGAAACAGTGTCAGACTTTGTTTTTTTGGGCTCCAAAATCACTGCAGATGGTGACTGCAGCCATGAAATTAAAAGGCGCTTACTCCTTGGAAGAAAAGTTATGACCAACCTAGATAGTATATTCAAAAGCAGAGACATTACTTTGCCGACTAAGGTCCGTCTAGTCAAGGCTATGGTTTTTCCTGTGGTCATGTATGGATGTGAGAGTTGGACTGTAAAGAAGGCTGAGCACCGAAGAATTGATGCTTTTGAACTGTGGTGTTGGAGAAGACTCTTGAGAGTCCCTTGGACTGCAAGGAGATCCAACCAGCCCATTCTGAAGGAGACTGGCCCTGGGATTTCTTTGGAAGGAATGATGCTAAAGCTGAAGCTCCAGTACTTTGGCCACCTCATGCGAAGAGTTGACTCATTGGAAAAGACTCTGATGCTGGGAGGGACTGCGGGCAGGAGGAGAAGGGGATGACTGAGAATGAGATGGCTGGATGGCATCACTGACTCCATGGGCGTGGGTCTGGGTGAACGCCCGGAGTTGGTGATAGACAGGGAAGCCTGGCGTGCTGCGATTCATGGGGTTGCAAAGAGTCGGACATGACTGAGCGACTGAACTGAACTGAACTGATGTTAAAACCTGGAATAGATTGCTTAGAGAATGTAGAACGAAAATAGCTCTAGAGCCTTACCTTGGGCATTTCAGTAGTTACAAGAGGAACTAGAGAAGGGAAGATTAATGGAGTTGAAAGATGATAAGAGGTCAAGTGAAGAAATGTCCTTTAAGAAGGAAAGTGAAGTCACTCAGTCGTGTCCAACTCTTTGCCATCCCATGGGTTGTAGCCTACAAGGCTTCTCCATCCTTGGAATTTTCCAGGCAAGAGTACTGGAGTAGTTTGCCATTTCCTTCTCCAGGGGATCTTCCTGACCCAGGGATTGAACCCGAGTTTCCCACATTGTAGGCAGACACTTTTACTGTCTGAGTAAAAGGGAAGAAGGATCTAGCAAGTGCTAACTATTACTGATAGATCAAGTAAGATAAGGATTGATCTTGACCTCTGGATTTGTAATGATGGGAATCTCATATGTAATATCCAAACTATCCAGGCTTTAATAGGCAATACCTTATCATACCAAGAAGCAGGAAGATTGCACACTGAAGGAAAAAAGTCTATATATATACAAACATCAAGATGACAGGGATGTTAGAATTATCTGAAGTATTTTAAAGCAGCCATAATAAACATATTTCAGGTACAAATTATGAATGTACCTGAAACAAATTGACAAATAGAAAGTCTCAGTAAATAAATAGGAAGTCTTAGTGCATTTGAACACAGTAAGCAAAAATATGAGCAAATACTTCTCTTGAATTGTCTGAATTTTTAATTGGTTTAAGTGAAAATTATAAAACACATCAGATTTGGTTTTAAATGTATGTAGAGAAAATACTTAAGAAATAGCACTGAAACATGTATATTATCATATGTGAAACGAATTGCCAGTCCAGGTTTGATGCATGAGACAGGGTGCTCAGGGCTGGTGCCCTGGGATGGTCCAGAGGGATGGGATGGGGAGGGAGGTGGAAGGGGGATTCATGATGGGGAACACATGTACACCCATGGCAGATTCACATCAATGTATGACAAAGCCAATACAATATTGTAAAGTAATTAGCCTCCAATTAAAACAAATAAATTAAATAAATTTTAAAAAGACAATTATAAATGGAGTTTAATGCTAATGAAAGGGTGGTAAAGTATATATACTCTGTTGTTTTTTAGTTGCTCAGTCATATCCAACTTTGTCACCCCATGGACTGTAACCCACCAGGCTCCTTTGTCCTTGGGATTTTTCAGGCAAAAATATTGGACTGGGTTGCAATTTCCTTCTCTAGGCAATCTTCCTGACTCAAGGATTGAAACTGTAGGTTCTGCCTGCCACATCTTCGGCAGTGCAGGCAGATTCTTTACTACTGAGCCACCAGGGAAGCCATATTTATATGTATATGTATATCCTGAACAGCTCCACCTCCCTCCCCACTCTCTCCCTTTGGGTTGTCCGAAAGCAGCGGCTTTGGGTGCCCGGCTTCATACATCAAACTCACACTGGTTATCTGGTTTTCATATGGTAATGTACATGTTTCAATGCTATCCTCTCAAATCATCCCACCCTCACCTTCTCCCACTAAGTCCAAAAGTCTGTCCTTTACATCAAGTCTCCTTTGCTGCCCTGCATGTAGGATCATCAGTACTCCTTCTAAATTCCATATACATGTGTTAATATACAGTGTTTGTCTTTCTCTTTCTGACTTACTTCACTCTGTGTAGTTGGCTCCAGCTTCATCCACCTCATTAGAACTGACTCAAATGCATTCCTTTTTATAAAAAGCTATTGAAATCATATAAATTGTACTCTGACTAAATTGAAATTAAACTAGAAATCCTAATAAAATATATCAGGAAAACCTCCAAACACTTGAAAATAACACAGCACACCTCTAGACAATGTATGAGTAAAAGAGAAAGTATCAAGAGAAATTCACCTTCTCCCACTAAGTCCAAAAGTCTGTCCTTTACATCAAGTCTCCTTTGCTGCCCTGCATGTAGGATCATCAGTACTCCTTCTAAATTCCATATACATGTGTTAATATACAGTGTTTGTCTTTCTCTTTCTGACTTACTTCACTCTGTGTAGTTGGCTCCAGCTTCATCCACCTCATTAGAACTGACTCAAATGCATTCCTTTTTATAAAAAGCTATTGAAATCATATAAATTGTACTCTGACTAAATTGAAATTAAACTAGAAATCCTAATAAAATATATCAGGAAAACCTCCAAACACTTGAAAATAACACAGCACACCTCTAGACAATGTATGAGTAAAAGAGAAAGTATCAAGAGAAATTAAAAAAAAAAAACAAAACTTAACTGAATGAAAAGGAAACCACAGCATATAACAATCGGTGAGACTAAATGGCTAAAGCAGTGCTGACAGGAAAATTTATAGCACAAAATATATATTTGAAATGAAGAAAAACTCAGTAGCTTATGCTTCTACCTCAAAAATATAGAAAAAGAAGGGCAAATAAAAAGGCAGAAGGAAGAAAATAATAGGGATAAGAGCAGAGAACAGATAAATAGAAACAGTTCAAATAGAAACAATAGAACACATCTATTAAAGAGAGATTTTGCTCTTAGGAAAAATCAGTAAAAATGACAAAATTCTAGTAAGGCTGACAGAGAAAATATTAAAGAAAGAGAGAAAGTACAATTTAGCAATAGCAGGAATGAAACAGGGGATGTAACTACAGACACAAAAAGCTACTACGCACAAAAACTACTAATCACACAAAGACTGTAAGCATATACTGTTAAAGAAAAAACAAACAAAAAAAACTCTCCACATGGAAATTTGACAACTCAAATGAAATAGGTAAATTTCTCAAAAAGTACAAACTAATATACATCACTCAGTATGAAGTAGTATTTTGAATAGCCTTATAACTATGAAGGAAATTTACTTTGTAAGTAAAAGCTTTCCCACAAAGATATCCTCCAGGGAAAAAAAGGTTTCAGTGGAGAATTCTCCCAAACATTGAAATAAGAATTAACACCAATTTTGTAGAAGCGCTTCCTGAAAATAAATGAAGGACCAATTATCAAGTCATTTAGAAAGTAATTATCACCCTGATGCCAGTACCCAAAAAAGAGAGTGCAAAAAATACAAATAGACTGTAGACCAATATCCCTCATTATTAAGATGCAGAACCCTAAAACGTATTATCAGAGTTGAGCAATGCATAAAAAGAATTATATACCATTACCAAGTTGGATTCATTCCATGCATGCAAGATTGGTTCAATATTAAGAAATCAGTGCAGTGTACCATAATAACAATCATATGACACATCACACAATTTAAGTATTTGACAAAATTTGATAAAATTTCACACATTCATCATAAAAACCTCTCAGAAAAATTAGAATAGAGGGGAACTTCCTCAGCTTGGTAAAGAGCATCTAAAAATAATCCCACAAAATACATATAATATTTTATTTAATGGTGAAAAGCTAGATACCTTTCACCTAAAGGTTGATAACAAAGATGTCTATTCTTGACACTCCTACTCAACATATTGCTGGAATTTCTAGCCAGTCCAAGAGGTGAAAAATGGATATATTAAAATGCATACACATTGGAAATGAAGATCTCAGAATTTCCCTATCTGCAAATGACATAGTTTTCTACCTAAGCTATCCAAAGTGTCCAGAAAAATTCCTAGAACTAATAAGTCAATTCATCAAGATCACAAGATGCACTTAAAAAAAATCAGTTGTATTTCAGTATGTTAGCAATGAACTTGGGACACTGAAGTTAAAAATAAAAAGCTGCTTATAATCATTAACAAATTTAAATACTTAAATGTAAGCCAACAGTACAAGACTTGTCTGATGAAAACTATAAAATGTTAATAAAAGAATTCAAAGAAGAATTAAATACATACATAGATATAACATGTTCATCAGTAAGACTCAGCTAATAAAGATACCAGTTCTCCCTAAATGGATATATAAATTTAACATAATTTCTATCAAAATCCCAGCAACAGTTTTTGTACAGACAAAATTATTCTAAAATTTAATAGAAAGACAAAGTATATAGAAAAGCTAAAATATTTTTGAATAAGATGAATAAGGTGGGAAGAACCAATCTACTTATTTTTGAATCTTATAATCCAAAATAAATGTTATTAGTAGAGATAGACCAATTAAACAGAATAATACAGAGAAATAGGGCTTCCCTGTTCGTGTGGTAGATAAGAATTTGCCTGCCATTACAGGGGACGCCAGTTTGATCCATGGTTTGGGAAGATACTGGCTTCCCTGATAGCTCAGTTGGTAAAGAATCCACCTGCAATGTGGGAGACCCCGGTTTGATCCCTGGGTTAGGAAGATCCCCTGGAGAAGGGAACGGTTACCCACTCCAGTATTCTAGCCTGGAGAATTCCATGGACTGAATGGTCCATGGGGTCACAAAGAGTTGGACAAGACTGAGTGACACTTTCACTTTCACTGGGAGGATTCCACATGCTGCAGAGCAACTAAGCCCATGTGCTATAATTATGAAGCCTGCACTCAAAGATTGTTAAAACACACGCACATACAAATATGACCAACTGACTGTTAGCTAGGGAGTAAATTAAATCAAATTCAATGGAGAAAAAAACAGTGCCAGAGTAAATATGTAGCATAAACATACAAAAAAATGAGTGTCATCTTAAGCCTCACACACTATAAAAATATTGAGTTAATCTTGGTCATGAATTTAAATATAATACTTAAGACCATGAAACTTTTAGAAGAAAAGTTATGATAAAGTGTTCAGGATGCACAGCCAGGTAAAACATTCTATCACTTGACATAATACGTAAAATAAAAAAGTGATTAATTGGACTTGATCAAAATTTAAAACTTTTCCTCTGTGAAGAAGGTAAAAAGACTAGCTACTGCCTGGGAGAAAATATTTGTAAACCACATATCTGACAAAGGACTAGAATTTAGAGTATATAAAGATATCTCAGAGTCCAATGGTATTTTTGTTTGTTTTTTATATTCCACATACAAATATCCCAACTGGGATATTGTACTATAGTATCACAAGATGTTACCATTGAGCAAAATCATAACAATATTTCTCTCTTCATCTGGCGTTTCATTTAGGGCTTCTCTGGTGACTCAGTAATAAAGAATCTGTCTGCCAACCAGGAGATTCAGGTTCAATCCCTGGGTTGGGAAGATCTTCTGCAGAAGGAAATGGCAACCTGTTCCAGTATTCTGGTCTGGGAAATCCCATGGACAGAGGAGCTTGACAGGCTATTGTCCATGGGATCGCAAAAGAATTGGACACGACTTAGCCATTAAACAACTTAGAATAATACCCTCAAGGTCCGTCATGTTGTCATAAACGGCCAGATTCTATCTTTATTGACAGCTGAGTAGTGTCCATATGAAACTTACATAATATTATAAATCAATGTTGTCTCAATTAAAAAGCCCAAGGGTGAAAACAATTCTAGTTTCAAAATAAGCAAAATATGTGAATAAGGTACAATATATATACAGATGGCAAATAAATTCATGAAAAGAAAATCAATATCATTTTCATTAGGGAAATCAAACCCACAATGAGATCTCATTATACCTTAATCAGTATGCACCTCCCCCCCCATAAAAAAGTAGTAATGCAATTGCTGTCAAGAAAGCTAAGAAACTGGATTACTTCACAGCACTTTTGGAAATGTTAAATGGTACACCTATTCTGGAAAACAATTTAGCAGTTTCTTGAATAGCTAAACAAGCAACTGCCATATGAATTATCAATTGCATTCCTGGGCATGTTTCATGGAAAAATGAAAGCACATTCACAGAAAGCCTGACTGTAAATGAATACTTGCAGTAGCTTTATTCATAGATCTAAAGACTGGAAACAATCCAGATGTCCTTAGATGAATGAATGATTAATTTGAAATAATACTCAGCAATAAAAAAGGAACAAACTCTAGATAAATGCAACAGTTCTCTGGATGAATCTTCAGAGAATTATGCTGTGTAAAAAAAGCAAAAGATTACACACTCTGTGATTCTCTTTCATATAATGTTCTTTAGATCTTACAGACACATTGGATGGGTTAGCAGCTACAGGGACTGGAGAGACCTAGGGCTGTCACTTAAGTGGATATGGTTGTAAAAAGGCAACCGTGAGGAGTACTTGGTGATGGGCTTGTTCTGTAACTTGGTGGTATCTGTAAAATGTCTTAAAATATCCCACCTGGCATATTGTACTATAGTATTACAAGATGATACCATTGGGTGAAACTGAATAAAGGTACACAGGACCTTTTTATAGTATTTCTTAAAACTGTATTTGGATATTAAATGACCTCAACACAAGCGGTTTAATTATAAAACAAACAAAAAATAGTGTATCCTTTCACATTTGTCTAGAGACTGATGTTCAAGTATTATTCTGTAGCTCAAAAATATAGTCATCTATCTTCCTAAATGATAAGTAGAAATTGAAATAAATTGACCTAACAATGTTTAAAGCTCAGATATTCATTTCTACATCATGCNAGAGGGGGTTGAGCTGAAACACTCCTTTCAAATGCAGAAGACTAAATCCCTGAGTTGACTTTTTCCAGAGAATGTCAGAGAGTGGAAAAGCAGGCAGATTCTTATTTTTGGGGGGTACATGCTCAGGAAATGCCAGGGGGAATTCCTGAGATCTGACTCGACCTTACCCATCAAATCTCTGCCACATGACCTTGTCCCAGGTGGGATTCCTCATGCTGGCTTCCGGCACCAATACATGGAAAGTTAAAAAGAGAGAGAAGATAGTGCTCAAAACAAATTAATTGCTCAATGAATAATGTATTTTTTAAAATAGCTTTATTGAGAAATAATTCACATTACATGAAATTCATCCATGTATGTAGTTCAATAGTTTTTAATATATTCTCTGAATTGTACACCCATCACAAAAACCAATTTTAGAACTTTTTATTATTAGCCTAAAAAATCCTACACCTGTTAGACAACCTAACAGTCCCCATATTCCCCCTTTCCCAGCACTCAGCACTATAAATCTACTTTTTGACTCTATGTTGTTGTTCATTAGTTCAATAGTTTTTAATATATTCTCTGAATTGTACACCCATCACAAAAACCAATTTTAGAACTTTTTATTATTAGCCTAAAAAATCCTACACCTGTTAGACAACCTAACAGTCCCCATATTCCCCCTTTCCCAGCACTCAGCACTATAAATCTACTTTTTGACTCTATGTTGTTGTTCATTCACTTAATTTTGTCTGACTCTTTGTGACCCCATGAACTACAGCACACCAGCCTTCCCTGTCCTTTACTATCTGTTGGAATTTGCTCAAACTCATGTCTGTGAATCAGTGGTGCCATCCAACCATCTCATCCTCTGTTGCCCCCTTCTCCTCTTGTCTTCAGTCTTTCTGAAGCATCAGGGTCTTTTCCAATGAGTTGGCTCTTCCCATCATGTGGCCAAAGTATTGATTTACTTATCTTGAATATATTATATAAGTGAAACAATACATTATGTGCTCATATGTAGCTGAATTCTATTACTTAGCATAAAGTTTACAAGTTTTATCCATATAGTAACATGTATCAGTACTTCATTCTTTTTTATTGCCAACTAGTACTCCGTTGTATGGATACAACATATTTTATTTATCTATTCATTGATGGATATTTGATTGTTTCTACTTTTTTGGGTATTGTGTCCAAGGATGCTATGAACATTTATGCACAAGTTTCTATGTGGTGTTGAGTTGTAAGAACCCCTTATCATAGACATGATTTGCAATTTTGTTTTTCCTATTCCATGAATTGTGTTTTCATTTTCTTATTAGTATCCTTTGAGGCAAAAATGTTTTAATTTTGATAATGTCTATCTATTTGTTTTTGTAGTTGCTGGTGCATAATTCAAGGTGATGAAGATTTGTGCCTAAGTTTTATTTACTAATAATGTAGGATTTTTACTGATTCTTAAGATAGTTTTCATCTTCAGGTTTTTGATCACATTTTGAGCTATTTTTGTGTGTGATGTGATTTGAATGCCTTTTCAAGTTTGAGATTCATGTTCAGGTCAGTGGGTGTTATTCAACATGTGGTCCAACAACAGCAGCATCACTTGCTGCTGCTGCTGCTGCTAAGTCGCTTCAGTCGTGTCCGACTCTGTACGACCCCATAGACCCCAGCCCACCAGGCTCCCCCGTCCCTGGGATTCTCCAAGCAAGAACACTGGAGTGGGTTGCCAGAAGCTTGTTTAAAATGCAAATACTCAGCTTTCCATGAGAAGATGCTTGATACAATTTCAGTTTTCTTAAATTTACTGAGGTTTGATTTGTGACCCAAGATGTGATCTATCCTGAAGAATGTTCCATGTGCACTTGAGAAGAAGGTGTTTTCTTCTGCATTTGGATGGCATGTCCTAAAGATATCAGTGAGCTCCATCTCATCTAGTGTATCATTTAAGACTAGTGTTTCCTTATTAATTTTCTATTTTGATGATCTGTCCATTGGTGTGAGGGGGGTATTAAAATCTTCTACTATTATTGTGTTACTGTCTTATGTATTGAGGTGTTCCTATGTTGGATGGATAGTATTTGTGACCCAAGATGTGATCTATCCTGAAGAATGTTCCATGTGCACTTGAGAAGAAGGTGTTTTCTTCTGCATTTGGATGGCATGTCCTAAAGATATCAGTGAGCTCCATCTCATCTAGTGTATCATTTAAGACTAGTGTTTCCTTATTAATTTTCTATTTTGATGATCTGTCCATTGGTGTGAGGAGGGTATTAAAATCTTCTACTATTATTGTGTTACTGTCTTATGTATTGAGGTGTTCCTATGTTGGATGGATAGATATTTACAATTGTTACATCTTCCTCTTGGATTGATTCTTTGATCATTATATAGTGTCCTTCCTTATCTCTTGTAATGTTCTTTATTTTAAGGTCTATTTTGTCTGATATGAGGATTGCTACTCCAGCTTTCTTTTGCTTCCCATTTGCATGGACTATATTTTTCCATCCTCTCACTTTCAGTCTATATGTTTCTTGGGGTCTGAAGTGGTTTTCTTGTAGACATCATATATATGGGTCTTGTTTTAGAATCCATTCAGCCAATCTGTGTCTTTTCATTGAAGCATTTAATTCATTTACACTTAAAATAATTACTGATATACATGTTCCTATTGCCATTTTCTTGTTTGGGATTTCATTTTGTAGATCTTTTTCTTCTTTTGTATTTCTTGACTATATAAGTCCCTTTAACAGTTATTGTAAAGCTGGTTTGGTGGTACCAAATTATCTTAATTATTGCATGTCTGGAAAGCTTTTGATTTCTCCATCAATTTTCAATGAGATACTTGCCAGGTACAGTAATCTTGGTTCTAGATTTTTCCCTTTCAATACTTTAAATATATCCTGCCATTCCCTTCTGGCCTGCAGAGTTTCTGCTGAAAGATCAATAAAGCATATGGAGTTTCCCTTGTATGTTACTTGTTGCTTCTCCTTTCTTGCTTTTAATATTCTTTCTTTGTGTTTAACCTTTGTTAGTTTGATTAGTATGTGTCTTGGTGTGTTTCTCCTTCAGTTTATCTTGTATGAAACTCTGTGCCTCATGGACTTACTGACTATTTCCTTTTCCATTTAGGGGAAATTTTCAAGTATAGTCTCTTCAAAAATTTTCTCATACTCTCTCTTTTTCTCTTCTTCTTCTGGGACCCCTGTAATTCGAATGTTGGTGCATTTAATATGGTCCCAGAGGTCTCTGAGACTATCCTCAGCTCTTTTCATTCTTTTTACTTTATTCTGCTCTTCACAAGTTATTTCCACCTTTTTATCTTCCAGCTCACTGATTCGTTCTTCTGCTTCACATACTCTGCTGTATACTGATATCAGTGTCTTTTTTGAGTCTTTGTTTCTACTTTGGCTTGGGATGGGAGACACTTGTCTCAGGATATATGGGAAATACAACCCTGAGGTATTAGAAAACAGTGTCCATGATCTAGAAAAGAAATGAAAAGGAAAGTATAGTGGTAAAATTTGGGGAATTACTGATTTGCCCATTCCCTCATTCATTCAAACATTTATTCCTCAAAAATATTTTGAGCCACTACTGTATGGCAGGCACTTTGCCCACGACTGGGAACTCCACAGTGACTAAGGAAAAGGAAAGGCCTTGCTATCAATGATCTTAGAGTTAGCCTTGCTAGACAAATGGCTCCTTACTGTGTGTTAGAATCTTTCAGCTTTATCCATACTCCCCAAGGCTGAGACTGCTATGGGTTTATCTCTGAAGAGAAGAGGAAAAAAATTCACAGAACTGTATGTCAGTAGTCATTCCTTTTAGGCACAGTGTTAAGAAACTTTAAGATCCTTGGTTTGCCTTCCCAGTAGGTGGGCTTTTTGTTGTTGTTTTTTTAACTAAGAGTTAGCACTTGTATAGTTTCAAAAAGTATCCCTCAAATTCCAAATGGGCAGAAATTAAATCTAATTTTCTTCTTTAAAAAATTGTCATAAATAATCGTGTGTATGTGTGTTTCTGCTTATGCATTCCTGGACCTCACAGCTGCTTTGATGTGTTTACTCTAATATAAGAGACAAATGCTGACTGAGACAGTAAAGCTACAAAACGCCACACAGAAAATGCATAATTAGCCTATCCATTGTACATATACAACTATCCATTGTACCTTGTTTAAAACAGTGTTGTGAACCCATAGGAATCTGCGTTAGAGATCAGCACATCCTCCAGGCTTGAAAAGCTTATCCTCTTTTCACCTATGTTTTGTCTTCTCTTCTTTTATCAAAATTAGTGGGACAAGTACTTAGACATGAACATTTAAAGATACCTTTTATCATTTCAATTAATCTGCTTAAGCTGCAAGAGCAAGTTTCCCAATTTTCAAATATTTAATTGCCTATTGTTATAGCTCTAACATGCAAAATACAAGGAGATATTGGAATGCCACTGCTTTACAGAGCTGAGATGCCCTTAGGATAGATTCCTAGTCTTTCCCTTGTCACCATGCCATTGTACGTCCCCAGAGAACTCAGAATTTGTTAGAATGGATTTTCAAAAACAACTGTTTTATGTCATATTGCACTTCAAAATATGTGAGTTATTTTAAAATATCTTTTGATATTGATGTCTAACATAATTCCACAATAATAAGAGAACAGACTCTGTTCATATGGTATGATTTCAATACCATTAGAGCATGAAATTTTTGCACCTTGTTTCATGTCCCTGAATATGCTACAATGTCTCCTGGTTTACAGTCTAAGGGAACTTAAATAGAATTTGTATCCTGGTGTTGTGTGACAGTTGTACAAATCTTAATTATGTTGAATTGGTTCATAGTGCTTTTGAGGTCTACTCTATTCCTCTACTTTTCTGTCTATTAATTCTGTTAATTTTTGAGAATTTGACATTGAAACACCCACCTAAAAAATCTTAATTTATCTACTTAAAAAATAATTGTAATATATAGTGGAACTATGGGTAACCTTATTGTATATTTTCCAAGTCTCCTGTAAATGTGCTGTCATATTTTCACAATTTAAAAAAGAAAAAAGAAATTAAGAGAAGAAATCAATTAATGAAGGACAAAAAAGCCCAACAAACCAACTATTTTAAAACCTACTAATAGCAACTTCCATGTTAAATCAGTTATTCTGCTCTTGTGTGGAAATGTCTGGTGGGAGGTGGTTTCCAGGTTGATGGGTCAGTGCCAAGCATTGGTGCAGCAGCCCCGTGATCATCTTGTCCCTCCTTCTTGTCTGGAAGTTGAAGGCAGCACAGCTCTGCCCGAAGAACTTACAAGTCAGAATCTCACATAGGAAGTAGGATGTGTGGTGGTTAAAGGATTCTCTTGTGTGCCTCTTTTCAAGAAGGAAAATCTTTCCCTGAAGTACAAAATAGATCCACCTCACTTGTCATTGGGCAGAATTGAATTTATGTCTATCCCAAGGCCAATTGTAGGTAAGGGAAATATAATTTTAATGATTTGCTTGGACCAACTGTAATTTATTTCCTAGGGAGGACACCAGGCTGTCAAGGAAGGAAGGGAAAATAGCTTTTATGAAGACAATTCAGAATGTCTGCTATTACGTTCTGATCTAAACAAATGTCTTTCTTTAGTTGTCATATTGAAAATTCTTTACTGGTATGGTACACCTTTAGTAAATTATATTTAAACGGTTTCATATCTTTGCAAGGAATTAGTATCTGTGTTATCTTGTTTGTTCTTCAAAATTAACCAGAGAGGAAAGATGTGAGTATCTTCACCAGTGTTCTAGTGATGAGGAAACTAAAGTTCAGTTGATTGAGGCACCTTGTTCATAGCAGCATGGCTTTAAAACAAAAACAATAAAAAGAACCTGGTCAGAATTTTATTCTAAATCTTCTGTAATCCTATGCTCCTTTTTAAGCTATTTTGTTGATTTCTTCTTTGATTGTAGCCAAAAGTCACCATGTCTCTACAGTAACTATGCCTGTATGCCCATGGATAGCCTAGAAAGTACTTGACTTTCTCTTCACCTTTTGCTACCAGAGTGTTATGAGACTATAAAGAAGGAAATTTATTGTTTCATAAAATCATAAATCCTTCATTAATTTTTTTAGAATAATAAATTAAGCAGCAACCCTTCCAAAACCTGTGTTGTATGAGGAAGCCGGCAAAGCATTCAGGTCACTGAAATGTGGAATTTGAGAACCATGACAGAATGTTAAACACCCTGTCACATTAGAGTGTCACACACACTGCCAGGGGGAGGAGCATAGTGTGAGTGCTCAGTCGTGTCTGACTCTTTGCAACCCCATAGCGTGTAGCCTGCCAGGCTCCTCTGTCCATGGGCTTCTCCAGGCAAGAATACTGGAGTGGGTTGCCATTTCCTTCTCCAGGGAATCTTCCCGAACCAGGGACTGAGCTCATGTCTCTTACATCTCATGCATTGGCAGGCAGGTTCTTTACCACTAGCACCACCTGACTAGAGGGTGTGTTGAAAGCACTTAATAAAAATGATCAAATCACTGGGAAAGGTGAAAATTAGAAAACTTTTCCAGAGAGATACTATTTAACCCAATATGCCAGGGTCCAGCCCCGGTGGATCCAGAGTGATTTGAAGGGGAGATGGATAGGTGAGGGAAAAAATTATTTATTTAGAAATATAAGATTCGATTAGGAAATAATAGTATAGTAGGAAAATTTAGTGGAGAAAAGAGGCTGAATAACGTGGGTTTACCTGGAGAACTAATAAAGCTTCGAGACAAGAAGTTTGCACCATCTACATTAGGCCACCGGCGTCCTCTTGAATATCAGAGGGTGCCCCACCTTGGACTCCCTCTCGCGTGGAACTTAAAAGCCGGGGCAAGTAAGTAGATATGGCGAGCCTCCATGCCCCAGATGAGAATTCAGCCAGAAATTAGAGAGAAGACATGGGGGAAACCAGTCCAGTGACTGGCCCCAGCCCCTATTGTTCAGAAGGCCTTTTATACCTTTTTGATTGTACATAGAGATCAAGGGGTAATACAAAATTATGCAGTGCTAGCAGCCCAGACTCATCAAAACCAGGCTTTTCTCTCTGCATACCTAGTTGTATACACAAGTCTTAGGTGATTTACATCATCTTCCGGCCAAAAGGCCAATTAACATTTTACGACTCTTTTCTGATAAGGGTTTGTTAACCAGAAGACTCATTTGTGTTGTTCTCCCAAAATCTGGTGCCATTCTCAGAAAACACTAAATAAAGTTACATTCTTACATAGCAAAGATACAGCCATTTGTAACAAGTAAAAGGAGTACAGTGATTTATAACAAAAGAAAAGTAATTAACTCCAAAGTCTAGTGTTGCTAACATCAAAACTACTATCTTCCTTTTTCTATATCCCAATTACATTGATTAACATACTCCCAGGAGCCTTAAAGATAAAGAATATGGAGGTCTGGCAGCAATCATTGAGTCAACAGTGAAATCTTGTCACCAATATGTTTTTTAGCTCTAAAAGGCTCTATATCTTTAAGATGTTTCAAGCTTTGTGCCCCTCGCAGTTGGGGGCTGTAAGCAATTCACAAGCTGTAAGAGGTCCTGGGGAACCTGTTAGGCAAGCTAGAGAGTTATCAGAGGGGGTTGAGCTGAAACACTCCTTTCAAATGCAGAAGACTAAATCCCTGAGTTGACTTTTTCCAGAGAATGTCAGAAGAGTGGAAAAGCAGGCAGATTCTTATTTTTGGGGGGTACATGCTCAGGAAATGCCAGGGGGAAAACCTGAGATCTGATTCGACCTTACCAATCAAATCTCTGCCACATGACCTTGTCACAGGTGGGATTCCTCATGCTGGCTTCTGGCACCAATACATGGAAAGTTAAAAAGAGAGAGAAGATAGTGCTCAAAACAAATTAATTGCTCAATGAATAATGTGTTTTTAAAAATAGCTTTATTGAGAAATAATTCACATTACATGAAATTCATCCATGTATGCAGTTCAATAGTTTTTAATATATTCTCTGAATTGTACATCCATCACAAAAACCAATTTTAGAACTTTTTATTATTAGCCTAAAAAATCCTGCACCTGTTAGTAGACAACCTAGCAGTCCTCATATTCCCCCTTTCCCAGCACTCAGCACCTATAAATCTACTTTTTGACTCTATGTTGTTGTTCTTTCACTTAATTTTGTCTGACTCTTTGTGACCCCATGAACTACAGCACACCAGCCTTCCCTGTCCTTTCTATCTGTTGGAGTTTGCTCAAACTCATGTCTGTGAATCAGTGGTGCCATCCAACCATCTCATCCTCTGTTGCCCCCTTCTCCTCTTGTCTTCAGTCTTTCTGAAGCATCAGGGTGTTTTCCAATGAGTTGGCTCTTCCCATCATGTGGCCAAAGTATTGATTTACTTATCTTGAATATATTATATAAGTGAAACAACACATTATGTGCTCATATGTAGCTGAATTCTATTACTTAGCATAAAGTTTACAAGTTTTATCCATATAGTAGCATGTATCAGTACTTCATTCTTTTTTATTGCCAACTAGTACTCCATTGTATGGATACAACATATTTTACTTATCTGTTCATTGATGGATATTTGATTGTTTCTACTTTTTTGGGTATTGTGTCCAAGGATGCTATGAACATTTATGCACAAGTTTCTATGTGGTGTTGAGTTGTAAGAACCCCTTATCATAGACATGATTTGCAATTTTGTTTTTCCTATTCCATGAATTGCATTTTCATTTTCTTATTAGTATCCTTTGAAGCAAAAATGTTTTACTTTTGATAATGTCTATTTGTTTTTGTAGTTGCTGGTGCATAATTCAAGGTGATGAAGATTTGTGCCTAAGTTTTATTTACTAATAACGTAGGATTTTTACTGATTCTTAAGATAGTTTTCATCTTCAGGTTTTTGATCACATTTTGAGCTATTTTTGTGTATGATGTGATTTGAATGCCTTTTCAAGTTTGAGATTCATGTTCAGGTCAGTGGGTGTTATTCAGCATGTGTCTGAGGTCCAACAACAGCAGCATCACTTGCTGCTGCTGCTGCTGCTGCTAAGTCACTTCAGTTGTGTCCGACTCTGTACGACCCCATAGACGCCAGCCCACCAGGCTCCCCCGTCCCTGGGATTCTCCAAGTAAGAACACTGGAGTGGGTTGCCAGAAGCTTGTTATTTGAGCTATTTTTGTGTATGATGTGATTTGAATGCCTTTTCAAGTTTGAGATTCATGTTCAGGTCAGTGGGTGTTATTCAGCATGTGTCTGAGGTCCAACAACAGCAGCATCACTTGCTGCTGCTGCTGCTGCTGCTAAGTCACTTCAGTTGTGTCCGACTCTGTACGACCCCATAGACGCCAGCCCACCAGGCTCCCCCGTCCCTGGGATTCTCCAAGTAAGAACACTGGAGTGGGTTGCCAGAAGCTTGTTAAAAATGCAAATACTCAGCTTTCCATTCCAAAACTATTAAGTCAGAATCTCTGGGGGTGTGGCCTCAGAATTTGCATTTTCTCAGGTTCTTAGGTGATTCTTTTACACTCTAACTTTTCAAAAGTACTACTTTACAGACTTGCAAACAACATTACTATGCACTTCTACTGACTACCTCCTCAGCCTACTGAGGGAAAATATCACTTCAGTGGAAATCGGCAGTCCTTCTTCCGTTTTAAATCAGCAGATAGCAATTTTCAGCACTTAGCATGTCAAACTTTTTCCACCAAGAAAAGCTCAGATATACACATTAATATATGATATTTGTTTTTCTCTTTCTCACTTCACACTGTTTGACAGACCCTGGATCCTTCTACCTTGCTACAAATAACCCAATTTGTAATTCCTCTTTATGACTGAGCCACATTCCATATGTACATATGTACCATATCTTCTTTATCCATTTATCTGTCAGTGGACATTTAGGTTGCTTTCAGGTACTGGCTATTATAAATAGTGCTGCGGTGAACATTGTGGCACATGTGTCTTTTTGAATTACAGTTTTTTTCAGGGTGTATCTAGACAGATGGTATAGATGAGCCTGTTTGCAGGGCAGGAATAGAGATAGATGTAGAGCATGGACATGTGGACCCAGAGCAGGAACAGGGAGAGTGAGATGAACTGAGAGAGCAGGATTGACATATATACACTGTTGTATGTAAAACAGATAGCTCATGCGAAGCTGCTGTATAACACAGGGAGCTCAGCTTGGTGCTATGTGATGACCTTGAGGGGTTGGGTAGGGAGCGTTAGGGGGAGGCCTAAGATGGAGGGCATATATGTATCTATATGGCTGATTCACTTCATTGTACAGAAGAAACTAACACAACATTGTAAAGCAATTATACCCCAATAGAAAAAAAGAAGCACTCAGAGATCACCTTGTCTAACCATTACATTTTACATAGGAGAGTGCTAACATGAAGAGTCTGTATTTTTACATGGTTCAGATTTATATTGAAGTAAACCCTTCTGTCCACTCCAGTACTCTTGCCTGGAAAATCCCATGGATGGAGGAGCCTGGAAGGCTGCAGTCCATGGGGTCACTGGGGGTCGGACACAACTGAGTGACTTCAATTTTACTTTTCACTTTCCTGCATTGGAGAAGGAAATGGCAACCCACTCCAGTGTTCTTGCCTGGAGAATCC